>JAXCLQ010000011.1:5859694-5881800 GCA_035584115.1 Cedrela odorata
AGAGTTTCTACATTGGTCCTTTAGAGGGAACTCTTAGTAACCTGAATCAATGGCCCTCGGGAGGTATTTTTCTTATACGCACAACTATTGAATGCTTAAATGGCTGTTATGATTTTATTTTATGTACCATGCATAATGGTATGTGAACCCAAATTGGAGTATATATATATCATCTTGATAGCAATTTCTTTCTCAAATTTTCTTACCTCGTCCTTTAACTTCTACTGTATTATCTTCCATACATGATTTCTTGAGACAAAAAATTAATGCTAAAATGATTAAGCAGTTGGATGTTTTCTTGGTTAGGAAATTCCAGAAATTCTGCCATCTTGGAGATCCACATTGGAGTATTACTATGAAAAAGTCCTGTGAGTTTGATCTCAACTTAGCATTGAATTGCATGTCAGCTAGCATTTGTAATGTTTACGAATGAAAATTGATGAATGATGATTAAAGTCATTTATATATTTTTCTTTTTCATTTTAACACTTATAATTTGAGATTGGTACTAATTTATAGTCATATTTCAGTATTTTACAGTTGATCAGGTGTTATTACTATTATTTTGTGAGGACTATATTCCTGTTGACTGAATAAGTTCTGTATGGAGGAAGTTCAAAATCGTTACTCATGCCTTGGTTCTAGGTTGGATCCTAGGATGGAACCTTTTGGACTAGGGCGTTCTGGACTGACAACTAGCTATTGATTGATTATGTGCTCTGTGACATATTTCTGTGTGCTCTTTCTGTTTGCTTGACTGTTTTAAAAGTCTTTGAGAAAAACAAGTCAGTAACAGTTTTACATACTTTTACATGATCTTATATCTGTTGCCTCAGATCTGCTGGTAGAAGATTAATCCACTTAATTGCTCTGGCTTTGAACTTGGATGAAGATTTCTTTGAGCAAGTAGGAGCCTTGGATGTACCCAGTGCATTTCTTCGCCTGTTACACTATCCAGGTATGGAGGCACAATTTGGCTTACTTTTTCTTGTCACTTATATATCATTTGTGGTTGTTCATCTTTTGCTATTTGCTGCTATGCAAATTTCATTGCTACAAAACAGACAAATACTGTGTTCTTCTGGTGCTAGGGCATCATGAAATCTAGGTTTCTGGGTAACCCTAGGGCATGTGTCTAGGTCAGCTACTAGTCGTTCTCAACCAAAGTTATGATTTAATCTCATTTTATCTTCATATTTTTTCTTCCACAACAAGCGTCATATGATTTTGTCTGCTAGTAACGAATTCTGCTAAAAAACAGAAGTAACTTTGGAGAATCCGATAAAAGATATGAAGGTGGTGGCCATCTTAAAGAGCCAATTTCAGCATTATTATTAATATCCAATTGTAAAAAGGACCGAAGACAAAATAATGCACCTGTTATCTGTTTACACACCTCTGCTTCCACAAAAATAATTTGTAATAGCATGTGTAGAAGGCCTTTCAAGTTGCCCTATGTGGCCAATTTTGCAGTTCAACCTCAATGAGATGTTCCAAACTCTTCAAAACATAATGCCTTCATTTTTGTTCAATTATATTAATCTTACTGATAGGCATCCTTACAGAAAGTTTCATTCTTCTGCATCTTTGTGAAATAATTGGCGTAGGTAGAAAAATACTTACTATTAGAGTGTTGATCCTCAAAGTAGACTTTTTCTTTTCTTTTCTTTTGTAAATATAGATTCTTAATTATAGGTTGATCTAAATGAAATAATAATTTCTCTCCCAGACCTTTTTTAGCCCTATTGCACATTGAATGTAGCATAGACTGATGTTTGAAGCCATTGGTGAATTCTATTGAGCTTCTGCTGTAACAATTGAGCAAGGATTTGATCATACTTTAACCTGCATCAAACTAAGGACCAATGTGCGCACAGATTTTTGTTTAGGACAGTCTTCCAGTAAGAAGCTCATATTTCTGGGTTCTAATCTGGACCAGATATATTCTTTGATCTCTCGACCAAAAAAGTCTAGACCCAAGTAGATCTAGTCGATAAAATCTACAAGGCTAAGACTTTCACATGGTTTATCCATAGAGAACCCCATATGTTGTTGACAATGCGCCCCTTATTTCTGATTCCAGGCAAATTTGATTCTTCTAATGAAGAAATATATGGTGCTTCTGCTCATTCAGATTATGGAATGATCACTCTTCTGGCAACTGATGGCGTTCCTGGACTCCAGGCATGCTTATTTAAATGAAATTGTTAGCATCATAGCTTTAATTGCCTATGGTTTTTTGCCCATCTAAGTTATCAATTCTGACAGATTTGTAGGGAGAAATTTAAGCAACCACGGGAATGGGAGGACGTGCCAAATATCAAGGGGTGAGTGCTTGATATATTTTTTTTAACGTAGGTGGAAATTTAGCTGGTTCAAAGAAATTAAATCCTATTTGCTATTTAAAAAAAAATTGTCTGACAAATGATTCAATCATATGAACTCTCCTGTTTCATTTTGACAGTGAAATGAGAAACTGTATGTATGTAGTAGTCCAATCAAGTAAATATCATTAATGGAGTATGCTAATATAATTTTGATTGTGGAGATTGCATTTACATTTGGAGCATCTGTATAGTTTGATGTCTCTATACTGGTAGTAATACTTATTTGTCCTTGATTTGTCACTGATATAGCATAAGTTTATGTCATTACAGTTATGATTTGATGTTATACTGCTTTGTCATTTCAACTTCAGGACTAATTATCTGGATTTGCAGGGCATTCATTGTAAATATTGGGGACATGATGGAGAGATGGACTAATTGTTTATTTCGGTAATTTATCATTCTGCTACCTTAAACAGCATTTCTTGTTTCACCCCCGATTTATAATTCTTGCTTTAAGATCAAATGTTATAATGTTTTTATTTAACTAACACTAATCTGGAACCTCTTCTTTGGTGATATTGGGCCTTTTATCCTAACTTGTGTCCTCTATTTGTAGGTCAACCCTTCACAGAGTGATGCCAGCAGGACAAGAACGCTACTCTGTAATCATTTACTTGCTTTCCCTTTTTTTCCTCCTCTCATTTCCAAAGCCATTAAGTTTTCAGTAGTTTGGATTCTTGGGTTATGAAGGATCTTAAGTTTCCTGGATTTGATATATCAAGGGTTCAAAACTCTGTATGAGATTTGTTCCTCTTTTATTAGATTGATCAGGGAGAGCATAAAGTTTAGCAATAGCCATTGAAGAATACATTATCAGTGCGAGTTATTGGATGGTTAGATGAACAAGTCAGTTTTAAATGTTTGGCACAGAATACAGAATTTAAGTTATTGGATATTTCAAATAAGTTGTAATTTATACAACATAAAAACTGGTAAGCTTCCTTTCATTGTGCCTTGAGGGGTGAAATGCATCCTGTTGAATGAGCTGGATATGGGAAATAGGCCTATTGGAGAAAAGATGGTAAAAATTTGAAATGTGTCAACATGCAACAAAATGAAATTGAAAGCTATGGAAAGTGTTGTATTGGAGTGTTTTCTCAGGGCCTATACCAACACATTGGAATATTTTCATTTTCATTGACTAAGCTCTCTCTTATCAAGGAAGTTGTATTGTGTTGTAATCAGCAGTTTTCGTAATTGCGTTGCAGGCGGCGTTCTTCTTGGATCCCAACAGTGAGTGTGTAGTGGAATGCTTGGCAAGTTGTTGCAGTGACTCATGTCCTCCAAGGTATATAATTCTATCTACGTCACTTTGCTACAATTGGCCATTTTGATCAGTTTCAAATTGTCGGTGGTATCTCCTTTAGATTTCTGTCTATAGGGATTCTTTGAATTCTGTTGAATTGAAGCATTATCTAGGAATCTAATAAGAAAACTGAAATACAAGTTCAATCTGGAAGTTGATTCTGGGAATTTGTTTTGATAAATTGTTCGGCAACAATTGAAGCAAGAATCTATTATCAAATAAGATTACAGATAACATTCATCACTACGTTTGTGCAGATTTGCTCCAATCCGCAGTGGGGACTACCTTAATGAGCGGTACAGGCTTACATATGGCTCGTCGTCATAGGGTGAGTACCAGATATCAAACACTTGTAAAATGTCGAAGGCTGCACACTGATTGTATTGTATGCACAAGTTTAAGATTATACTCTCTAGTACCATCTGAGTTACAGATGCATTAATATTTGTACCACTCACACAAACATAGTGACTAGGGTCCTTTTTTTCATTTTTCATATTTCATTTTTGTGGCCTTCTCTGCGTGTTTATTATAACTGCTATAGATAGGATTGGAGACAGCAGGTGTTATACGAGTAATACAAAATTGAATAAGATTAACATATACAAGGTCGTGAGATAACATTTGTATTTAATGAATGACATACAAAGCAAGTGTATCTTCTTCACACGCACATGAATGAAGAATCTTTTTAAGATTTAGTTTGTATGGAAATGGTTAGTAAAGGCAAGTGTTTAGGAGGAACGCGTATACAAACACCGACCACTGAATAATAGTCACGATAAGATATGGTATGGTACGTCAGTCATATTCAATATTCGATTGACCAAACTCTAACAAAGTCAAAGCCCATGTGAATTGTTGACACGTGGCGCAAATGTTAGTGAGAACACTCTTTCGCCAAAGGGTTCGTTCGCGCGCGTGTCTGTCCGTGACGGTATGTGTAACGTGCAGGACTAATACTTGTAAAGACAACACGTCAAACCAAGGCGTCTTTAACTAGCTAGCCTAGCCAAGCCCGGACAATTTCTTGTTGGCTTCGCCGTTGTGATTGAATCTACACCTAACAACTGTTTTCAATCATCACGTGGTCTCCTCCCCTAAAGTCTACACATATTGTACCATTCATCTGCTTTTTACACGTGCCAATCCATCCATACCACCATTCCAACACGTCTTCTACTTTAATTTTAATTTTAATTTCAATTTCATACGAGTAATTTATTTATTTTTTGAGAAATAAAGAAAGTGTTGTCACACTTTTAATAATCATAATAAATTTGTTGTACAATCATAAAAAGAATATGCCTACAACTCCTTGATTTGGATTGAGGATCAGCTGCATCAATTGTCTTCTTAGAATATGAATGTATGTGGGTGTTCGCTCTTTTTTTATTTTATTTTTTAATAAATGGATAATATTAATAAATAAATAAATAAATACATGACTTGGAATCTTGAACTGGCATTCTAATGTCTTGAAGAGTTCGATGCAATGCACAATGCCCTAAATCGTATGATTAGGACCTGATTAGTACTCTAAATCAACGGGACCACACGATGGGGGGATATACTACTTTTAACTCTTAAATTGGGTCCCACTAGACAAGATAAATAATAAATTATAAATAATATGTGTCTGATTTTGGCTTTGGATAAGGTGGAAAAGTTTTTTTTTTTTTAAATAATCGGGGGTCTACGATAAGATATCTTATATGCGATTATACACTATAATATGCCATACTATACTAATGGTAAATGGCGGTCCCACCTTCCACTCACCTGTAGATTTAGACAAAGATTTTGCTTTATACTACCAATAACGCCCCCCCACCGTCCACGCGTCCTGCTATTGCCTTTGGCTTTCCCGTGTCTGTAAATATATTAAATTCTCTAATTGCAAATGTGAAAGCAGTGAGTGAGAACCCCTTTAATTAAGGGGTCATCAACTAACAAAATCATAGTACCAACAATTTTATTTGAGCCAAATTTGGAGTGCAAGAATGAATAAATCACTAACACAAAATTAAATATTTTACTTTATTAAAATTAAAATATTAACCGTAATAATTTTAATTGAAATGTATAGTACAAATTTTATAATTTTTAAGTAAATTTCAATAAATATATGAGGTCAAATCTTAGACTATATATATATATATATATCTTCCTAATAAAGTACTATCCCTATCCTAGCTATATTATTAAAGTAATTTATAATTATATATCATATTTTACCATAAGTTTTAGCATTAATTAGTTACATTGCTAGTGCTAAATACTAGATAAAATTAGTTATTTCTCTAATTCAAACGGTTCTAAAAATTTCTATTAGCAATTTTTTTACCTTTTAGTAATTAATTGTCTCTTTTTTTTTTTTTTTTTTGTGCAAATAGATTATTTTTTAATATTATTTTTTAATTAAAAAATAATATTAAAAATATAAATTATTTATATAAATATTTGAATTATTAAAGAATTTGTATTCCCAACTTAATAATTAAAAAATATACAAGAAGATGTTATTAAAAATTATTTAGTTTTATAATAAATATTAGTATAATTTTAAAAATATTAAAATACATTTGGACAAAAAAAATGAACGGTATCTTGTTCATCACGCATAACGTGGCTCTGATGCGTAAATCTAACTCGTGGTAAAAGAGAAACACAAGGTGTCCCGTAACTATTCGCCATGGACGACCAACAAACACTTCCAACTCAACCTGCGAAACACCCAATAATTGCTCTTTATCCGTAAAACTCCTAACCTAACACTACAGTATTTAGCCTCGAATCCGAATTACAGTTAATTTCACTGCCCAGTCCAAAATTTTATCCGATCAGATTATCCCTACCCGAAGTGAAATGACGAGGCGGTGTTCGCATTGCAGCCACAATGGCCACAACTCCCGGACTTGCCCCAACCGTGGGGTCAAGATCTTCGGGGTCCGATTGACCGACGGTTCGATCCGAAAGAGTGCTAGTATGGGCAATCTCAGCCACTACGCTGGCTCCTGTTCGGGTCATAATAATAATAACGTATCAAACTCTCCGGGTTCACCAGGTGAGGCGGCGGATCATGCTGATGGCTACGCGTCAGAGGATTTCGTTCCCGGGTCGTCGTCCAGTCGCGAGCGAAAAAAAGGTTTTAATACTTTATTTTGATTTTATTTTTGGTTATTGTATGATCGTTGTATATTTTTCTGTAATTTTGTATTTAAGATCGAATTTTCGTTTTTCATGAGCTTATTTGGATGTTAATTAGTTGCGTTAAAAATATTCCTAGTTTGGTACTTCAATAAAATCTGATGTAAGTTGAAGATATGTAAGGATGATAGGTAAGGAACGTTTGATTTATCCAAAAAGGAAAGTTTACTCAAGTATAAGAAAGCATTAGGTCACATGGTTTGTGTCAGTTTCAACTAGTTTTCAAATTTTATTTCTAGATTAACTTTGGTTAGCTAGCTACTTGTATTAGATAGTTTTGTAACTCAGGTGTTAATATTTTCTCAAAAGAATTTAAGGGCGTGAATTTTGGTGCAGAATTGTAAACAGAGTCTTTTTTGGGAAGACTAGGGGCTAGCATCTTTGATTCCCCTCAATTCCAATCTAGATCTCAGGTTCTGTGCTACAAGAGCTAGTGGGTAGTCAAAAGGAATATGAATTTTGATTTATGTTTATGTTGTTGGTTTTCCAAAATAAAATAAGCCTAGCTGAGGAAGAGTTACGGGGCATAAAACAATAGAAATACCCCTATTTGGGTCAGGAATACTAAATTTAAATTATTGTCCATATGTCAAGTTAAGCCATCTTAAGAATCATAATCTATCAATAGGTTGATTTAGAGGAGGGTTTGCTCAGATTTGGTTTTAAAGAGTGAGGAATTACTTTAGAGAATTGATTGTTCAGTACAGAAGTCTTTTGGTTTATAGAATGATGTTCTACACAGCACTTAAGTTCCAAAGACATTACTAAGACCCCATTAGGATCCTATAGTCTTATATCATGTGCTTGGACTGGGTATGTGCTATTTGTCTTCTGAATGGCTTATAATTTTGTTGTGCAGGTGTTCCTTGGACTGAAGAGGAACATAGGATGTTTCTACTTGGCCTACAGAAGCTTGGCAAAGGTGATTGGCGTGGGATTGCACGCAATTATGTGATATCTAGAACGCCTACACAAGTTGCCAGTCATGCTCAGAAATATTTTATCAGGCAAACCAACGTGTCTAGGAGAAAAAGACGTTCCAGCCTGTTTGATATAGTTGCAGATGAAGTTTGTATTCTTATTCCCCTTTCTTTCTGTCTCTTGTAGGCATTGATTGAGATACTATACATGCATGCATGTCTGGTCGCATGAACCTATGTAAAAAAGTACTGCAGAATGCCTATACTTGGCTGTGGACAGCATTGTTACACAGATCTTTGCTTGTCTGAAAGGAGGTTTTTGGTTGATTTTCTCATCCCGATCCACTGCAACTGCAAAGATATAACCATAACTGTGCATATAATATGGTTTGGCATATTTTTTGATTGTTGAATTTGAAGGTGAAGATTCTGTTATTTCTGGATAATTTGAATTGTAAATCCTCTTTGCATAAGCAATCATCAGTTCTGCTAATTTTTGGAGTACTGTTAGTGTGGGAGATTTGCTCCTATGTGTTACCAAATGCATGTTTATTTGTTATTTGTTGGACTTGTCAAAATCAGAGATGGTTACCTCTCTGGAGCTTTATCCGAGCTCATTTGTTTCCTTATGGTTATGTTGTCAAATTATTCCCTCTAATACATGGTTGTAAATATTCTTTGGTGTCTTGTGCATATATGCAGCCAGTTGACACTACAGTGATATTGCAGGACTTATTCTCTCCTAACCATCTTCAGGCTGATACACAAAGCAATAATCCGCTGCCTGCTCCCCCTGCTTTGGATGAAGAATGTGAATCAATGGATTCTACCAACTCCAATGATGGAGAGCCTGCCCCTCCAAAGCCAGAAAGCTCAGAGCCCTGTATTCCAATGATGTATCCTGCTTATGTATCACCATTCTTTCCAATTTCTATTCCATTTTGGCCGGGGTACAATACAGAGCCAACACAGAAGGAAACACATGAAGTGCTTAAGCCTACAGCAGTACATTCAAAAAGCCCGATTAACGTGGATGAACTAGTTGGTATGTCAAAATTGAGTTTGGGAGAATCTATTGGTCAGACTGGTGCATCTTCTCTTTCATTGAAACTTCTTGAAGGGTCATCTAGGCAGTCAGCTTTCCATGCAAATCCATCGTCTGGCAGTTCAGGTATGAATTCAGGCGGCAGTCCTATCCATGCAGTCTAAGGATGACTTTTACTGCGATTGAAAGTGTTGGGGTTAGCACCATGCTGCTGATGATGGGCTCAACATTTTACTGTTAATAGAAAGACTAATAATGTGCTGCTGCGTGTTGGATTTGGGTTGAGTCAAATATTTCTGTGGAATTACCTTACCTTACCTTACCATAATAAGGTTGTTTGTTAGTAGCCTTAACTTAATTCAGTTCTTAGTGTGTAGGTTGTAGCATCTTGCTAGATATTATTTGAATCTTTAACAATTTGTGTTTGTTCTGAATTATTAGTTTTCTGTTCAATTTCCCAATTGGGCAAATACTCTTACCTACCACTGCCAGTGGCTTATTTATTAATCCGTTAAGCTATGGACAATCTCATTCCATAACATTTAGGCCCAGGTTTTTCAGCACGTTTAGGTCTAATCCACATGATCTATAGTATAGAGTGGTGCTGCTATTAACAACTCTCTAATATCCTCTCCATTAAACCATTAAAATGTTTAAAGAAATTATACTAAATCTTCTAAAAATAATCAATCATGGTTCACCCCATTCTTCATCTAATTCAAATTTTAACTGGTGGCGTATTTTCTCAATTTTCACTTGATGTTCTTTATTGTATAGAATTTCCTGGCTTGAACTTGTGGGGTTGATGAAGTTGCCTCTCACCTAAAAGATGATACCAGATGAACAGAAGCTTTGATGTGCTTGTACTCCAGGTTTTGAAATTCCTTCAAATGATTAATTAATGTCTTTCAATCAATGTTCATACTAATATCTCTGTTTAGAGTGGATCCTCCAACAGCTACGAATAATTTTTCTCTTTTAAATATTTGACACCAAAGTTTGTTAGATATCTGAGTAGACTCCCTAATTGAGCTACAAATAAAGTGTATCAAAATCCGTCAGAAATTTTGGTAACTACGGGGAGAATTGAACTTCACTTAAGATACTCAAACTACACTACAAACGAACTTCATCTTGGTAAATTTGGACATATCTCTAACTTGTCAATATTTATTTGAGATTAGAACTATAAATGGTTAAAAGGAGTTTTATGATAATATCAGAAGCACAGTTCATCAAACCGTACACTTGAAACAACGATAATGACAGAAGCAGAAACAAGTGTCTTCTGATATATTTCAGACATAGCCTTGATTCTTTGGAACACAAGTGTCTTTCTATGTAAAATATTTATCTGAGTCTCTTCTGATAGTAATGTTATCAATCACTTCTCTTTCAAACTTTTGAAGTTCTCAAATGAGGCAATATGCATCATTTTTTTTTTTTTTTTTTTGCATTTATTTGTTTTGATGATATGCGTTAATTTACTGGTTGAGCATCCTTGAACACAGCAAATTGATTGTTGATAATGGGTTTTTTGTTTTTTCTTTATTTGTCCAGATTTTCATCAAATCTATTAGTTATAAAATAAATTTCCATTTGATGATATCAACACAGCATGTTTTGAAGAAAGTGTTGGCTATGTAGTTCATTGATATTTGCACTAATTTAAAGTTTATGTTTGATGTGAAAATAGTGTTGTTCATAGAGTAGTATTCAAACAGAATTGATGAGGGGTGGGGTGGAGTGGAGTGGAGTGGGGCCCTTTTCACTGTCAAATTAAATAATATCACAATCTTATATTACGTATGATAAATCTTTTGTTAGACAAATAATCCCTAGCTGTTACATTGCTTGCTGTATCATCTATTTAGATCATAAATATATAGAGAACCATAACTAGTCAAAAATCAAAAAAAAAAAATAGCAAAAATCCTTAACACACTCAACTACTCAGCAGTGATCCGAGAACTGTGAAAGAAGATCACAACAATCGTGAGGGCTAACAAGTAACAAGTGCTGCCTAAAATCTTGAAGTATACAAAGACAGAGGGTGACACTGACATATCTACAAAGATAAAGGCATCATGTTCAGCAATTAATTATCAAGCCAAGCCTGCCGAATTGAATTGAATTGAATTTGATCAATGAGCATTTTGGTCCACTAACCTTTACCCATGGCCCATGGGATTAGAGGCGAGTGCGGTCGTATCGTATCGTGTAAAACCTGCCAACTACCATAATTAAAATTTATTATTTTGCTTCTTAAAATAAATGGCAAATGGATCCGTAATCGAAGATCATGGCTTGGAAGGTCAAATTTTTGGTATACGTTCAATTAAAACAGCACAGTCAATACACGTGTATTTATGGCATCAATTTCAAAGAACAACAGCCGTGTTGTATATATCGTCATTCCTTAAAGGGAGCAAGAGGGCCTATAAAATAAATTTAAAGTTTTAAATTTTTTGTTTTCAATAATTTGGTAATCCAAACACCCACCGACATTTCAGCTGGTCTGCTTTCCCGACTGAAACTTCCGAATCTAAACAATCATGGACGGCGTTGATTATCTAGCCGATGAGAGACAGAAGGCTCAGTTTGACGTCGACGAGATGAAGATCGTGTGGGCCGGCTCTCGCCGCGACTTTGAAGTTTCTGATCGGATGGCTCGCCTTGTCGCAAGCGATCCGGTGAAAACTCTAATCATAGCTTTCTATTCTGTTTGCTTCAGAGAGAATAAACTGGAAGAGATTGAAATTTTGTGTTTATTTATTGTGTCATTACGAAATTCCTTCTTTTGATTTTTGTAGTCTCTGATTTGTGTTGGGGATATTGTAGGGAAAGACGTAGCATTGCGATTTGCTTCATTATTTTGAGCAGAAAATATAGAAAATATATCTGATTTTTTTAAGTAACCAGACAGAAGGCAATTTTTTTTTTCTTTTGGGTCGTTGGCTGTGGTGATCTGATTTATATCTCTAAATAGATTTAGCTGTGAATGTGTATATAAGGCCAGTAGTTGTTTATTGTTATGAATTGTTGTATTCTGGCTATTGATCATAGTTTCACCTTTGCGTTTCACTTATAATTATGGATTTAGTTTGGTTGGTGAGCTTAGATGAAGTTTCTTGAATCACAGTGGCTTTTGAGTTTTTATTTTGTTTTAAATGTAGTTTGATAATTTGTGAATGAGATGTTTGTTTTAAAAGTTTGACTTTCCTTGAGGGTAAATTATCTGTTATTTATCAAATTGAATTAATCAGTAATTAAAGGCTGCACGTGTTGTCGAGAAATTTCAAATTTTTTGCTTTCTCTGCTGCTTTTCAACACAGCTGCTAGCAGCTGGGTTCCTCATTTGAGATTCTAAATATTGGCTTTCTGGTTCTGTTTGCTCCTATTATCTTTTTTGGGTTTATGATGTTTGTTATCATCCTTCTTCATGTTAGGTCTTTCGAAAGGATAACCGAACTATGCTAAGTAGGAAGGAGTTGTTCAAAAACACTCTGAAAAAGGCAGCTCATGCATGGAAACGGATCATTGAGCTTCGTCTGTCTGGTATGTTTTGGATTGAAGTTCTCACATAAATGCCACTCCTTTAAATTTTGTCTAGCTAATTTTATGATGGACAAATGATTATGTACTATAGAGTATATAAATTAACTGTGCAAACTTTGTTACTACAGAAGAAGAGGCAACTAGGTTAAGGTTTTTTGTGGATGAACCTGCTTTTACGGATCTTCATTGGGTATATTTCAGTCCTTTTTATAATGGCATTATAATTTCACATATGTAGTGTACTTGGACCGAGTGACATTGATATGTTTGTGGGATGATGAATTCTGAAGTTTATGTTGACTTTATTTTAACTCCATTTCTTAAAAATGATAATGGACGATAGTATCTTTCATTTCTTATTGAGGTTTAGTCTTCAAATGCTTAATATGCAAGGTCCATTGTGTATATCCATCAATCTCTAACATTCCCATTTTCTTGATAGGGAATGTTTGTACCAGCTATTAAAGGACAAGGCACTGACGAGCAGCAGCAGAAGTGGTTGCCATTGGCATATAAGATGCAAATAATTGGCTGCTATGCACAAACTGAGCTTGGTCATGGTTCCAATGTTCAGGGGCTTGAAACCACTGCAACATTTGATCCCCAGGCAGATGAGTTTATCATTCATAGTCCCACCCTTACTTCCAGCAAGGTGAGTAAAGCGTATAGCTTCTACCTAACATTGGATACCTACAGTTTTATCTAGTAGCAAACTTTTACTTAAGTGGCTTTAATTGAGAGGAAAATGAGAAAAAAGAGATGTTTCAGTAGTTATTTTGAGTGGAACCCAGTGACGGCCTTTTTCTCCTTGTACATAGTGCTCTTTGTCATTTGTTAAAAAGGGTTTTTTGACTTCTTAGCTATCTCTTAAAGTTTCATGTATTTGTCTTCCATTGATTGAATATTCTCAGATAACATTCTTATCATTCTTGCTTTACTTCACTGTTGTTATTAGTGGTGGCCTGGTGGATTGGGTAAAGTTTCCACTCATGCTATTGTCTATGCACGCCTTCTAACTGATGGTCAATGCCATGGAGTGCATGGTAAGTTCAACATCCATTTATTGAGTTGAATGGAAAATGGGGACTCTTTCATATAACTGTGCAACGGTTACCATTTTCAGGTTTTATTGTACAGCTCCGGAGCCTGGAAGATCACTTACCTCTTCCTGGCATAACCATTGGTGATATTGGAATGAAGTTCGGAAGCGGTGCATATAACACCATGGACAATGGTGTTTTGAGATTAGATAATGTGCGCATTCCTAGGGATCAAATGTTGATGCGGTTAGTCCTCTCTCTCTCTCTCTCTCTCCTCTTCTCTTCCTCCCTATATTTTGAAGCTTTAATTTGTAAAAGCTGACTAATGAGAGAATGTTTTTGGAAAATTAATCATTATCTGGGATAATTTGTCCTAGTGAGCAGCGCTTTTGCTTTTTTAATTATTCCAATCATAATCATCATCATCTTCATCGTTATTAAGCAACATTTGTAGACTGCAAGGGACATAAAAGTTGTATTAGTACTCTGCTTCAACTCATACTCACAAATAAAAGTATAAAAATTCTTAAGTTGAGTTTATAATGCAATTTTTCTGTGGTTTAGCAGGTCAGTACTGATCATCATCATGGTCATGTTTTATACACTTTAAATTGAAGTTTGTTTTCAAATGTCTCAGGGTTTCGCAAGTTACAAGGGAAGGGAAATTTGTGCAATCCAACGTTCCGAGGCAGTTGGTTTACGGCACTATGGTGTATGTTCGACAAACAATTGTTTCTGATGCTTCTAAAGCATTGTCACGGGCAGTTTGTATTGCTACAAGATATAGTGCTATCCGTAGACAATTTGGTTCACAGAATGGTGGTCCTGAAACCCAGGTATACCAGAGAATCCATTTCTTTTTAAAATCATTTTGAAGTTCTTTATGTTTGGGTATTTACCTTTGATCTGTTTTTAATAAACAAAAGTTTCTGGTGATTGGGCATGTATGATCTTTGTTCATATTTTCTTGCCTAACACTTTAGGAATTTTGAGCCAGAAGATCCTAGCAATTCTATTTGGTCTCAGTATTAGATTCTTAGATGATGCTAATTGGAGAATATTCCCATTGATAAACAATCGTAGCAATGGAAGCATCTGATGCAGTTATTTGTTCATCTTCTATATATGTCACATTGCATTAACATGTTAAAATAACTTTACAGAGATATCATTTATGACCATTGATAATGATGTTAGAAATAGACAGACATGAATGAACTTAGTCTACTTTACAATTTTACATACAACATAGAGAAAATTGCACTGTATAATTTTCGTCTTGCTGTTGGTGACTTTTTAGACATTTACTTTCCAATTTTTTTACAAAGTATTAATGTTTCTACTACTTGCTTTGGTTTAGGTGATTGATTACAAAACACAGCAAAATAGACTCTTCCCCTTGCTGGCTTCTGCTTATGCTTTCAGGTTTGTTGGAGAGTGGTTGAAATGGCTGTATACGGATGTGACCCAAAGATTGCAAGCCAGTGATTTCTCAACTTTGCCTGAGGCTCATGCGTGTACTGCGGGTTTGAAGTCTCTGACCACTACTGCCACAGCTGTATGCTACTGAAACTGTTTCTGATCCTCCCTAATATCTTAAATTATTAACTAACATTTAACTTATTTCATATGAGTCGGTTTTCTCTCAGATGCTGTATGTACTCTCTGACAATAACCTAGCTAATGAGGTTTGATGAGCCAAGTCTCCTAGTTGTTATTCAGCTTATGTTGAACTTAAACTTAACATGTATTCTAAACAAAACACGTTTTAGTTTCTTTTCTAATGATCTAGTTCATAGTCTCAGACGTCCTGATATTTTACCACGGTTGTTAACAACAGGCTAAAGGATGCCTTCTGTTAATCACCCAATATTTTGTAATGAATGTGAACTAACAGTGTCAGGTCTGGGATTTGTAACAGCTATAAATCCTATTGTGGATGAAGTTGGGATGATCCTTGTGTGGCTTGTTCTAGGAATTGTATTTTATGAGTTCAGTTATGTTCATTACCCCACGGAATTCAAGACAAACATGTTTTATCCAATCTGCAACGCTGAATGCAGTATTACTTTCTGTAATCATGATTGTATAAGTTGTTGGCTAGATGACTATCACTGGTATTTTTGGTTCATTGTATACAGCCATAGCATTTTATAGTTTTGGAATATCGGTCTATCAATGCTTGTTTTAAGGTATTGAATTTTCTGTTGGGTGTTTTCAATTTATTAAAACCACTTTGATTGCAGGATGGGATTGAAGAATGTCGGAAATTATGTGGTGGCCATGGTTACTTGTGTAGTAGTGGCCTGCCAGAGTTATTAGCAGTTTATGTACCCGCCTGTACATATGAAGGAGACAATATTGTGCTGCTTTTACAGGTTTCTGAAATATAATAATATCTTTCCTTTTTCTCTGTGCTTTTATCAATTTCATTTACGTGGAAAAATTATGGGATTATGGACTGTCAATTGATGCTGCCATCTTCTTCAATGACTACACTTGTGGTGATAGATTTTGAGCCAAAATGACATATTAAAAACACCATAGAAGATAGGTTTTCATAAGACATCCCTATGTGCTCTTTATTTTCAAGTTGAATTGAATATTTGATCCTATCCTCATGTTGAGGTGCAATGCCTGCATCATTCTGTTATAATATGCTTTTGCCAGTAATACAGATGTGAGTTGCATTCAGGTACCAAAAGAACTAAACTGACCAAAGAGTTCGGTTCATGTTAGCTTAGCTTGGTTCCTGTATTGTTTTAATCAGTTTCAGATCACGGTTTAATAAGATTAATCAGGTTTGGCTACCTGTTTCCAATAAAATATAAAAATGGATTATACTAGTTATTTCATTAACTAAATTTATTACATGTAATTATCCATTTATATTACCTTTTCAATGTGTGTAAAATACTATTTTTTTTAAATTACTCTCGTAATTTAAGTTGAATAACAATCTAAAAAGGTTTTCTTAAAAATTATTGTGAGAAACAAAAATTTCATCCAGTTTTACTCAGTTTTGTTTTAATTGGTTCTTCCTGTACATTTTTACCTAAACTACCTCGGCCTTGCTTTTTAAACTGTGACTATTACTCTGTAAATTCTTTTTTAGGTTGCAAGGTTTCTTGTGAAGACCGTATCCCAGCTAGAGCCTGGAAAGATGCCTGTTGGGACAACAGCTTATATGAGACGAGCAGAATATCTGATGCAATGTCATTCTGATGTCCAAAGAGGTAATACTTCTCTCTCATTCCTCTCTCTTCCCCCATCCAAAGCGATTTTGTTAACTTTTCAAGATTAATATTCATGTTTCATGGTAGCAGTTGATTCCTCTGGTGAAGCAGAAATGAGGAACACAGGGATGGCAATGGGTCTGGCGGGATAAGTTTTGCCATCCCCATCCTCAACCTCATTGGGAACTTAAATCCTGCTCTTACATAAGGAATTGGGCCTATCTCAGCCCCTTATACGAGATTTAACAATCAAAAAATGGCTAACCCTTAATTTTTTTCATTATCAAAAGGGAGCGTGACCAAAACTAGACATTTGACAATGAAGTTAAGGAGAAATAGAAAAACCACATCTTCAAAACAAACATCTGTATATATTAGAAAAAACTGCATGGAAATCAATATTACTTGATAGCTTCTCTAGCAATCTACTTGAGAAAGTGAGAAATGGCTAATACCCTCGTTTGGTAAGTCAAATCAAGAAGAGAAGTTGGTAAGTTATTCAATTCCTGGATGCAAGCTATCCAATTTGTTGAGTCAAAACAAACTTCTGAGTATGTTAGCTTTGAGATTTAGTTTAATCTAATTGTATATGAAGTTATTTAGGAAACTATTCGATTGCTGGACACTAGTTAGCCTTTTCCCTGTACCTACAATTGGGATTTTGGGGGTCTGAAACTCGGATACATACCCATACCTGATGCCTGCATGTGCTAATGTATACTTGCATAATAACCCTTTGTTTATTTCTTTTTTGATGGCTCGCAGCTGAGGATTGGTTGAATCCTGCTGCTATACTGGAGGCTTTTGAAGCAAGGTCAGTTAGGATGTCTGTTGCATGTGCTAAAAGCCTGAGCAAGTTTACTGATCCAGAAGAGGGTATTTTTTTTAGTCCCTTAATTGAGTATTATGGCTTCTTTTTAACCTTTTAAGTTGAAGATCATCAATTGGATGTGTCATATTCCCTTTCTCTTCAGGTTTTGAGGAACTCTCACCTAATTTAGTTGAGGCTGCACTTGCACATTGCCAGTTAATTGTTGTTTCCAAGTAAGTTATCCTATTGAAAGTCTCGAACATAAAACCTTGTGGGGCTTCTTTCTCAACTTGACTGTGATCTGCTGCAAATGTTATTTTTTGTTGGTTGTACACTGAATGTCAAACCCCAACATCAATTTATGCCAACTTCCTTACTCTTTTATTGAATTATCTGAAAATAATGCCATATGTAGACAATGTTCAAAAAAAATGAAATTGAATGTGGAGTCATTTCTTGTGACTTTTATGTCTCCTTTTAATTTGTTAAATTTGTCTAAGAAACATTCTTCTGTTTCAGGTTTATTGAGAAATTGGGGCAAGACATACAAGGAAAAGGGGTGAAACAGATGTTGAGGAACCTATGCAACATCTATGCTTTGCATCTACTTCACAAACATCTAGGTGATTTTGTCTCCACTGGCTGCATTACTTCCAAGCAAGCTTCACTGGCTAATGAACAGCTAAGATCTTTATATTCCCAGGTATGTGGTTGCTTCAAATAATTCATGATAAGTTGTACTGTTGCCCAATTATAAACTATAGCTGTTATCTGATCATCACAATTTTGGAATTCACGCATTTAGGTCCGTCCTAATGCAATTGCCCTTGTTGATGCATTTAATTACACTGACCACTATCTTGGCTCGGCCCTTGGACGATGTGATGGGAATGTGTACCCGAAACTCTACGAGGAAGCATGGAAGGATCCTCTAAATGACTCAGTTGTGCCTGATGGCTACCATGAATACATTAGGCCTCTTCTGAAACAACAGCTTCGAAATGCAAGGCTTTAAAGAATATGAAGACTGTGCCATGGTGCTACCTCCAAGTAATTCAAAGGGAGTACTCTTTTTTATCATGTAAATAATTAATGCCAATAAATTGCCTAGATAGTGATCACCCAAAAGGAGAAAGCTGGATCTGATGGAGGTATCTATCTTGTAGTACTATAGCGTGAGTGACGAGTTCTGGTTATTTGTCGACTTAAGTTATGAAAGAAGTTTGGATAAAAGTTAGTAATTTTATATGATAGCTTATTACATGAAAGAGTTCAACTCTTCTAAAAAATTCTTACAATTGCAGTTGTGATTTTCTTTTTTAATTTAATATTTTAAAAATGTAATAATTAAAATATCTGATAAATATCTAATTTATCAGACATCTAATGTTTAGCCCAGTCTTCTATTTATTCTTAATCTAGATATTATATATATATATATATTTTTTATTAATTAAATTCAAATTTTATGTACCAAAAACTTTTTCTTTGAAAAGATAAATTTGATTTTCAAATTGTGTATGCTTGAAAAGCAAAACATAAATAAGAATTTACAAATCGGGCATCAGTAAGAGTCTGATGGTCTCTGGTCAATTATTTACATTTAATGTAATTTTTCATTATTCAACGATTTTCATTATTGGGGATATTGGAAGAGAATTACAATTCTGGATCAACACAACTCTTGCAGCAAAAAATACTTTGTATTTTCTTTTCCAAGGAGTCATCAAATCAAGTTCCTAAGCGTCTCTCTTTATAACCTCATTGCCTCTTCATCTCCTAAATTTTATTGAACTTAGAAAAAAAAATATATATATATATATATATATATAACATAAATTCCAAACCCCTGTAAACCATTCTATGCCTTGTTAGTTTCTCAATTATCATGTAGTTCAAACATGGCTGGAATTGGAAACCTGGTGGACCTCTTGCTCTTCTACACAGTTGAGAGAGCACTCTTCAACAGAATGGTTCTCGTAATCGGCAAAAGTTCCCAAGAAGTTAAGACAACCATAGCTCTTTGGCTTATGCTAGAAGAGATCGGTTACCAAGATTTGATACGAATGATTTATTCCCATGATAACAAAACCATTGAAGCCTTTTTCATTGAGGCATTGCAGTGCCTGGAATGCATAAAATCAAACGCTGTTGAGCCAAATTTATTTGATGATAATCCTGTTTTTCAAGGCCTCTTCGATGAGCCAATGAATTACAGGTTCTTTTACTACAACCGCGATTTCATGCACAAGCGATACTTGCACATTATGGAAAATGTTTGTGACAAAATATTTGGTGAAACGGCAGCTATCGAAGTTGACGAGTCAGGCATAAGACCTGTGGTTAGATTCCGACACTTAGGTCAGGATTCTATAACACGCCACGGCGCAGCCCTTAACGCCACAGAGATTTCTACTGAGGCAGCTGGCAGTGAAGCAGCAAGAGAATCAAACCTAAATCCTGAGGCTTCTGAATTTTATCTAGGACAAACTCCAGAAGATGCCAGGACAATGTTCTTAACATTTTCGAAAGGGTACCCTCTAAATCGCCAAGAAATTATCAACTTTTTTACATCGTATGTAAAGTAAACTCCACTCTGCGTTATTCTTTGTAATTGGAAACTAATTTTCTTGTTCTAATTTCATTTCTGTGATTGAATAATTGTTGTTTTCTTTTGCAGGAAGTGGGGCGAAGTGGTGCAAGATGTGTTCATTGAACACTCTCGTCCAGGAGAAGATCCGCAGTTCGGACGCATAGTTTTTACAACATCAACGGTGATAGCTAGGGTTCTAAATGGGCAATCAAAAGCAAAGTTTTTGGTTAATCGTAAGCATTTGTGGGCTCGTATTTACGTTCACCGTCATGGAGGAAAGTGGATGAATTAATTTTCAAAGCGGTAAGGATCGATCGATCAATCGATCACTGAGTAACAACACCACTAGTGTGTGAGGCATTGCATCTAGTATCCATTAACTGTTAACACCAATGGATATTTATATGTAACACAAACTAGATTGTCTATTGTGTGCAGTTGAGGTAGAATAGGTTAATAATCCAATTATTGTCAACCTAGTAATTATCTGTATGGAGATAATTTAAATCTTCCTATT
Organism: Cedrela odorata; assembly: GCA_035584115.1. NCBI lineage: Eukaryota > Viridiplantae > Streptophyta > Magnoliopsida > Sapindales > Meliaceae > Cedrela > Cedrela odorata. The sequence continues at coordinate 5,880,321 of JAXCLQ010000011.1, forward strand.
ATCATAAGTGATGAGCCCCACCAAAAACTTTAAAGAGGTGAGATTAATTCTGGTTATCAATTGGTCATATATTTTATATATACCAAGAGAAGTGAAAACATGTTTTGACAGAAAATATACACATGCATTGGCCAAATTAGCAACGATTTGCTTATTAAAAATGTGCAACATGAATGTTTCCTACAGTGTGGCCAATTCATTGTTGTACAAGAGAGTTCAGATCATCATGCCTATAAATATAAATAGTGGTATTAGTGGTGGTAGAATTTAGATACACCGTGTAATTCTGTTCAATGGGATACCCTACCTATCAATAATTCTATGGCTTGGATTCGTCGGTGTAGTAGTAGAAGTTCTTCTACTGCCCAAATTAATGGTGTGAATCTGGCTTTGCTCACTGCTAACATAATTAATATCGACAGATATATAGAGGTAGAAGAAATGGTGGACTCTCGCTAAACATCTTCACATTTAGAAATTAAGTTCAGTTTCAATGCATATATGAACAGTGGAGGCTAAATTATACATAATTAATCTGGAGGAAGAACATATATATACATATACCATTCTTTAGTTCCTCTTAATTAAGAAGTTTCCGGGGAGCATTTCGTAAAAGACGTACTCTCATAATTCAGGTTGTTGGGACAAATATGGTCTTCTTATTAGTTAACCTCTAACTCAACCTTTGGTCATGTAATAATTTAACATGTATGTCGCGAAAACACACCTACGCACAAAGAGAAAACAAGAGTAAACGTATTTATATTCAATTGCGTATGGTATAAATTAACATTGGTTTGAAGTCTAAACAAAATCCTTAACATCTTTTGGTAGTTGTCTTAGTCTCCACGTCAACAGCATTGGTCAATGACAGCATCGAGCCACGAAGATTCTCAAATGTAAATTAAAGAAATAAAAATTGTCCAATAACTCAAACTAGCTATAACAAAAATTAATTAATGATAAATTAGCCACATGAATCACGTTATATAATATAATCTCTAAGCATTAATTTTGACCCCTTCTATAATTAAATGGATTGCTCAAACTACTCAAGATTTTAGTTCTTCGTTGATCACACACTAATGCAAATAACGTATGCAAAGGATACAACTCTTTTGACTCAATTTCAGACATTAATAGAATATTTAAATTCGTATGCGCCATGCATGAGAATTATATATATATATATATATATATATTAAAGAGAAACTATAATGTGCAAGAGCCTTTCTTTCACAAAATGTTTTTAATAAACATCATTAATATAATTTAATTAATTATGAGAATGGTTAATTTAATGATTTGGGTATTAATTATTGATTAATTTAATTAATTTGGGCAATAGAAAGCTTTTTGGTGGTGGTTGATGTACACACACACACACACACACACACACACATATATATATATAAATGAGAATTATTAGATTCCAAATTGTTTAATAAATTATTTATTTATTTATTTCGTAAAATTCAGA
>JAXCLQ010000011.1:5937920-5948008 GCA_035584115.1 Cedrela odorata
TATATATATATATATAACAATTTAAAATTATTCATTCACAATATGTGAACAATTGTAATCACATAAAATTTTTATTGCTACACCAACTTTTAAACACACATGATTTAAAAACGAATCATTAAAATTAATTTAATATGTGATACATATTGCTAATATAAAAATAAAATTGTTCTAATTTTATAATTATATAATCTATAGACTTGCTGGATATGTTTTTAATTTGTCAAATATATTCCATCTAACTTTTTCTCTTTATCCAGCTATAAATTTTTTTTCTCTTTTTCTGCTTACAAATTTTCTTCCCTTTCTTTTTCTTGCTCTAGTTTGCTTCTTCCATTTCAATTTTAATTTTTGATTTCCTTGAAGCAAGCATGTGTTTTGATTATATATATATATATATATATATATATAAATCCACCATAATGAAATCATTTTGAATCTATTATTGGCCAGCGTATTACACACTTATAACCTTTAATTTAGATATACATGAGTAAATTTTATATTGTCAAAGAAAAGTGATGGAATCGGATGGTACAGCAGCCTAGGAGCGATAATTTTGATTATGTATTTATATTACGTTGTATTTGTATATTTAAATTCTATTTATTTAATAATTGTGTTAAAAATTAAAAATTATAAAATAATTAAATAATTAAATAATTAAATAAATTATAATTGTGTAACTTATTTAACATATATATATATGATAATATTATAAATTTATAATACTTACGATATTATTTATTTAAATATTAAAATAAATATAATTAATTTTTTAAAAAATATAAAAATATAAAATTAAATTAGTAAATTATAATTAAATTAATATATTATAATTATTTAAATAATTAATTATTTCATAAATAAATTTATATATTAACAACTCTGTATCTAAATTGGTCGCGGTTGGGTTTGCTATCATATAAAATTGTCGCAGCCCAAGAAAAAAACACGTCATCACGTCTTAAAAACGATAGCGTTTTAGAGCCTGATATAGAGCTATTTTAAGATGCTTCTGCCGCAAAGAAATACAAAATTGACTCAGGGAGTCGAACACGTCCATAGATGTCACTCTAACCAATAATATAAAGCCACGTCATGAAAGCGCCGACCTGTAATCTCCGCCAACAAATCACACAGCTCACACCATTTACACGATAAGAACGAGAACCCAGAATTCAGCTCAAATTGACTAAAAGAGTCATTCTAAAACAATACCAGCACAGCGAAACCCTCTAGAGAAATTATCATTTGTTAGGGCCATTTCAGTCACTTAGATCTCTTTTATTCAATTTCTCATTCCATAGCCAGAAGCAGAAAACAGAGACAAAATCATTCAATTTTTCCTTGAAACAGTACGAAAATCCATCGTTTTGATCTGATCAAGCAAATGGATACGTCAAAGCGAGAGTCGAAGACCTCTATGGCAAACTGAAGATTCCCAAAAGTTAAACGACTTCGTTTCTGGTCGATCTCCGTTCCTTCAAAAGCTACAACCCCCTGCCTCTTCGTCTCTCGTAATGGCTGCACCGTTTTTCTCTACGCCATTTCAACCTTACGTTTACCAGGTACTCTCTCTTCACGATTATATTTTATTTTTAAAAATATATTTTTTTATCAACTTCTGTTTGATTGCTGAGAAAATTTAGTTTTATTTCTTTTATATTCGTGACTGCGAGGAACATTGATTGATTTGACGAGGCTTTGTTTGAGACTTCTGTTTGTTAGATTTGATGGTTTCAGCTCGTTTTCGTGTTTGATCCGTTTTGCAAAAACCTATAAAATTGAAGATCATGTATTTTAGTTTGTTAGTTGGGGTTTAATTTGGTGGAGGTTGCTTCATTTTCCAGTTTGCTATTTTGCACTCATAACTTCATATACATATTTTAGGGATTTTTTTTCTAATCAGTTATTGGAGAGTTTAGGTTTGTGTAGAATGTTTAAATGGTATATACCATGTAACAACTTGAACTCAAAAGTAATAAGTCCTAAGAATTTGTAAGTTTTTAACCCTGATAAACTCATGCAGTCAATGTCATAGATTCTTTTGAAGGTTATGTGTTGTCGAAATATCAAATTTGGCATATTATAATAAGTATGGGCACATACAATTTAGATTTTGAGGACTACACTTTTCTGCCTGTAGATTTATTTGAAGCTGCCACTTAGCTTTTGCTACTGTACCTTGTGGATTTGCGTTCTGGCAAATATCTGATGGTTGTAAATTACACTTATGAACAGTATTTAAAGCTATTTGGAACATGTAAGCGATATAGCAGCCTATTTGATTAATCTTTCTAGCTTTGTATGTGTAAAATGCTTTTCTTTTTGGACATTCTGAAGACTTGCGGGATGTTAAGGTGGCTGTACATCATTAACTTGAATGGAGGGTGAATTGGAGTGTTTAGCATAGTAAATTGTCTTAATCGAGTCTTAACTAAAATCTCTTTGTTTGGAGGATTTCCTTGAGCTATATCCTTGTTTCTTGTATAATAGCTGTGGAATTGATAAAGAAATATATTACAATTTTATCAAAAGCTTGTAGGTTGGTATCTTGTATGTTGTAATGGATAATGGTTGTTGGTAGCTTAAACTCATTTTTGTTCCTTTTATAAGTATGGTTTGGTTAATGGAGCTTCTATATCAACGTTCTGCTGGTTGAAGGAATACTTGAATACTTGTCGATTTTGCTGATATTTCAAATGCAACATAATTTATAAGTTATATTTTATTGCAGAGTCCACAAGATGCAGTAATACCATTCCAGATTTTGGGTGGTGAAGCTCAGGTTGTTCAGGTACTTATGTGCCCTCCCAAAGTACTTCAATTCTTTTCTGTCTCTTGTTCCTTGCTCTTATATGTGTACTTAAAAACATTTTTCTTCTATTGGTTCTTGCATTGTCAGATAATGTCGAAGCCACAAGAAAGGGTTATTGCAAGGCCCGGTAAGTTTGCTGGCATTGGGTTTCTTATATTTGCCTTTGTGCTATTCTATTTAGATTTTGGTTTAGTAAGGATAATCACTATATCAGTTTACTTTTGCTGGGTAGTTAAGTAGATCTACATGATAAATTTTAGATTATATTGTTTATTCCTTTCTGATATTTATGTGATGTTATCAAGATATTGGCTTTTCATTATGTTTCATGAAATGCACTTAAATGTCTTTTGATCTGAAGGCTTGACCAATGCTATATCCTTTTATGTACTAAGACCTGTGGTATCTCCTTGTCGTCCTAATTTCATACCTTTTTTCTTGTTGGGAATGCTTCATCTCCTCTTAGCTTCAGTTTGGGAAACATTCTGCAGTATAAATTACTTTTTTACTGGTCAGGAAAATTTACTTCACACTCCTAGTAAATATCACTCAACTTTAAAGTATTTATCACATTTATTACATGTATTTGGCTTTTCATAAAATAGATCATGTTTCCATGGTGCATTTTCATGGTATAAATGGTTTAAATTTCTGAATTTTGCATTATAAGACTTGCCCTATTCGGTTGCACTATTATGACATGTTCAACTTATATGTGAATAAATTTTAGGTTCCATGTGTTTCATGTCTGGGTCCATCGAAATGGAAAACGTTTACGTCCCCGAAAATGAAGTAGGCATATGGCAGTGGCTTTTTGGCAAGAGCATCACTGGTGTAGTTCTTCACAACCCTGGTCCAAGTGATGGATTTGTTGGAATTGCTGCACCTTCTCTTGCAAGGATTCTCCCGGTTTGTATTTTAAATTATGAAAGTTTCCATAATTATTGCACTTAATTATTGCGCTTACTGCATATTTCAAGTTCTCCAATGGTCCCAAACTGTTGTTGGATTAAATTAACTATTGCCTATGTTTTGTGTTTGATTCCTGTTTATTTTACAGATTGATTTAGCTATGTTTGGAGGGGAGCTTTTATGCCAGGTAGAGCTGATTGTTCACTTTAGTTATTTCCCTATTCTGATAAGAAAATATTTAAATATGCCCCATGTTGCTGTCAGTAAGTTTGGATATTTTGTAGTTATCTGATGCTGCTTTTTTTTTTTAATAAAAAAATTCATTTTTGTGGTTGAATTGCCTTTTCCTTATTTCAATTAGCCTAACTTTATCTTACTTTATTAAATTGTTTGTAGCCAGATGCATTTTTGTGCTCCATCAATGATGTTAAAGTCAATAATTCTACTGATCAGAGGGCACGCAATGTCATTGGCAATATAGAGGTAAGATAAGGATGTGTCAGCTTTCCTTTCTCTCTCTCTCTCTCTGTGTTTATTCATGTTCCCTTTTATGTGCTGTTGGCTACCCCTTGAAGCAAGCTGTGTTTTTCTGATGTGAATTTTCTCCCTTTTTATTTTGTTCTTTCAAGTCTTCCAATAATCATTAACATTGTTGACTGGAACTTTATGCCATCATAGGGATTTCTAAGACAGAAGCTGACTGGCCAGGGGCTTGCATTTATTCTTGCTGGTGGATCTGGTATGTGTCTTTTGCTTTACTTATACCCTTGTAGATAAGTTTGTCGATGGCCATAGCAGTTTGGTCTGATCTGAATTCTGCCAATAATTAATTGGAACTGAACATATATAGCTTTTAGGTGTGTGTTCTGGAGTATGTGTTGGCCAATATATGCTAGGCAATATATGTGTACCTGGGTCAGAGTAGTCAAAACTTAATGTTTTTCTGCTTCTAAAATTGATTTCTCGAGGCTCAGATTTAGCCAAATTGGAGAGCTTTCCTGTTTCCGCCCTCTTTCTCCCCTTGACTGTTTTATTTTTTGTTGTATAATCGTTGATTTATTGACTATAACATTACACTTCTTGCACAGGTTATAATTTCTGCTATAATAATATGCTAGATTCTGGAGTTATTACCATTATGAATAATCATGGATTTATTACCATCTAGACTAATCATGGGAATGTTATTATTTTCAATTTCTAGTTGTGTGGAAATATCTGGTTAAGTGAGGTACTTACTGTTGATGTGTTTTGCATTGTGCCATTACTGCCTCAGTCATTGTCCAAAATTTAATATTTTTCTACTGCTAAAATTGATTGCTCCTGGCTCATTTTGCTGTTTCTCCCTCTTTCGTATTTCTCCTCCTGACTGCTTTATCCTACCATAGTTGATTCATTGACTATCACAGTAGACTTCTTCCCTAGGTTACTACTACTATGATAATATTCTAAAGTTTCTGGATTTATTACTGTCTGGACTAATCATAGGAACATTATTGTTTCCAATTTGCTAGTTGTGCAGAAAAATCTTGAGGTGGGTGAGGTGCTTACCGTTGATGTGTATTGCATTGTTGCTGTTACTGCCTCAGTCCAAGTCCAAATCAAATACAATGGACCTATGCGAAGGGTGGTCTTTGGTGTAAGTTGCTCTTATTATTATGTTTTTAGTCTCCCTCTTTCTCTTTGTTCATCTTGTTAAAGATTCTCAGGTTCTTGTGGAATGAAACCATTCATTCTAATGAGTTGGTTGGCTAAACAGTGTCTAAATATCCGTAGTTAAATATGCTAGGTGAGGTGAGCAACATAACATAGCATTTGCCATTTGGTATTATTAGGACTTTGAAGATACTTTGACCACAACAATGACAGCCTTAAGTTGTACACTCAATTTTGGCTTTACAAGAACAATCCAAAGTAACCCGTTCTTTAGATCCACACTTAATTTCAGGGTCCATTGTCAAGCTATTATATATACTTCAATGTTTATCCGAACCTTCTGTTGACAACTGTGGTGAAATGGCAGGGTGACAATTTAGTGACAGCTGTTCTAACAGGACCTGGCATTGTCTTCATTCAGAGTTTGCCTTTTCATCGATTTTCTCAGCGCATTGCTAGGTAATTTCTTCTTGCGGCCTGAGAATATGAATTAGATTTTCACTTCCGTTCTTCGGAATACTCAAAATCATTTCCTACATTCTGAGGTGTAACAAAGTGAATGGTTTTATTGTTTGCAGGGCGGTTACATCTCCAAACATGAGAGAAAATCCAAAATTCTTTGTTCAGATTGCTATTTTCTTTTTTCTGGCATATGTTGTGATTGTATCTTCATTAATCTTGACCGATGTATGAACCTTAATTTTTGTTTCGCTTTTAAGAAACCCATAGTGTATTTTCTCTGTCATTGGTTGTTATGCCGCAGTTCAAATTAACCTTAATATATTCAGTTAAATAGAAACAGGTGGTTTCAAATTGGCATACTGGGATTTTAATCATCTGCTCATTCTAGAATTCCGAAGATGCATATAATTCAGGCCGACTCGCCTTGGCCCTTGCGTTCAATATAGTTTTGATAGTTTCTTGCAACGCATTGATTACTATGGACTTTCGACACAATATTGATTGATTACCATGTACTTTCAGCATAATATTGATGGACTTGTTTTGATAGTTTCTTCCAACACATTATTGATGGACTTGTTTTGATAGTTTCTTGCAACACATTAATTACTTATGGACTTTCAATCAAAATTAGATTTTTATATTTACAGTTTATTTTGTTGCTTACATAAAAAAAATAATAATAAATAACAGCTGGTTAGGATATTTGGCGCTCACCCTTCAGAATTATTTTTAATTCTTTATTATTATGACAAAATTCAAAATCGACCCAATAATACAACTTTGGAGACAGTATAACTGTCCAATTACTTTGGTTTTTAAAAAAAATAAAATTAAAAAAAAGCAATTTTAATATGATTTTTTTTCTAAAATACAGTGTACTCATAATTATTGACATTAATAATTTTTTTTTTATAGAGAGAACATTTTATAAGAATCTCCTGAGTTGAAGAAATCAGTCTGTTATGTTAGTATAATATTTTAAATTAGTCTTATTCATCAAATATTGAGTAAGTTTATGTTTTTATGAAGATCATGATTAACAACTCAAATAATTCTAGATACAAAAGCTGGCGGCCGGTAATCTCTCTTAAATTTCCGAACAGCGGCCCAGATTTTGAAAGTCTGGGCCGAGTGGACTGGCATGCATCGTATTCAGCCCACAAGAACATACATACAGCAAATGAAGTAAGACGTGGCCTACTCAAACGTTATCCTGAAACAACGTGTGAATTAACATCTGGAGAGGCATAAACGCGCTCGTGAAAGCGAGTGCGAACACGCACACACAAACACAGACACCTTACCCGTGCCGCGCAAGGAAATCGTCATTACCTCCTATAAATATTACTACAAGCAGAAAATCAAATCTTAACTTCAAATAATTCTTGAAAAATCAAGAAATTAGAATCCTCTTTCTATCACTATTCGATTCTTCGAAACCCTAACCCTAAACAATGACTTCTGACGGTACTTGATTCAACGGGCTTTCATCTGAAGACATTCAATTGTCCATTATTTCTTTCAGCTGTGCCAGAGATTGGCGATTACGGTTCGACGATCATCTCAATTGATCGTTAATATTGCTTGGGTGTTTGATAATTTTATTCGGCTATTGAAGATTTTGATTGATCGCTATTTTTTAATTGCAACAAAGGATTGGGGGTATTATCGTCTTTCGGGTGCATCGGTGATTTTCTCATCGGAATAGCAAGAATCGGCTGCGATTTTCCCGTTTGCGGCCCTTCAAATGAAGATTTCTCTTGATAAATTGGGATCTTGAAGTTTCGGTGTCAGTATCGAAGAAAATTTTCCTTTTTGCATCTGGCGGCACGCGAAGAAGATTCATCAATATTACGTTGCGTGGATTGATTGGTTCGATCTTTCTTGAGTAACATTGAAGAGCATTAGAAAAAAATAATATCAAAACAGAGAGCTTTGCATTTGTACTTTGTCATATATTTTTGTTTTTCTGAGTTGAGTTGAGTTGAATATCAGGCCCAATTATTTTAGGCCTTTGATTATCATCGTTCTATTATTTTGTGTTTTCTATCGGATATATTCTATTATACTATACTTTTTATTCATCAATCAGAAAAAAAAAAAAAAATGGCTGTGTATTACAAGTTTAAGAGTGCAAGAGACTATGATTCAATCCCAATGGATGGTCCATTTATTTCAGTTGGTACTTTGAAAGAAAAAATTTTTGAATCGAAGCATTTAGGCAGGGGTACCGACTTCGACCTCCTGGTCACTAATGCCCAATCTAACGAAGGTTGGTTTTTGCTCTTTAGTAATTGGTTATTAATCTTGGTTTTCCTGACTAATTTTGGAATCAAGGAGGGCGACAACCTTTTAGCTTTCTGGGTTTTGGATTTTGCCTTGATTTTAATAATTGGTAACTAACCCAGTTATTTTTTCTAAACAAAATTTGGGTTCATATTGTATTGCAAGTCTGTTAGTCTTATGGGTTTGGGTTATGCCCCTATGTGGTCTTGGGATTTTTGCCTCCAAATTGGGATTTTGCTTTTATATAATCAATTGTCATTGACATGATAATCAATAGCCATTGACATGGCATTCTGGTTTTATGACTTTGCTTCAGTGAATGGTTATATGGCTTTGGGGCGCTTTGTCTCAAATTTGTAGTCATGCCTTTGTGCATTTAGTACTCGTTATTCTCTGGCATATCTCTGGCACATCAACTTTGTCTTAATCAATCAAGAGTTTTTGTTGCTTACAATGAAACAACCTATATTTGGCAACTGAGCTACATTTATCTGACTAAATTAAAATAAAAAATTTCACACAAGAGCACTTGGGGGTTATTTGATAATAGAGCTGAAAACCCTATTTAATATAACGGAAAACTTTCTATTGGTTGAGAGGTTATCAGGTTATATGGTTATGCTGACAATTTTCTTGCCAACATTTTTGGAGGGATTGAACTTTGAATTATTATGTGCTTAATTTGTTGATTAATATGTTTGCAGTGTTTCATAGATTTGTCATTCTCTGTTTTGCAATTTCAGATTATCCTGACGAGGCAATGTTAATCCCAAAAAATACCTCTGTGTTAATTCGTCGGGTTCCTGGACGGCCTCGCATGCCCATTGTAACAGCGCAAGAGTACTCACTCAAACCTTCAAATTGTTAATTTTTTAGTTCATTTTGGTCCATTGGTTAAAGGTCTGCAATAAAAACTTATTGGTGGTAGCATTGGCTTTGCTTCCTATGAGCCTGGGTCCTTGTGATTTGAGCAGTGTTGTTTTATGATCTTTTGTAAATATAATTTTCTTTGAGGGAAACTCAGAGGGCTTGATTGAGGTCGCTTTGTTATATTTTGCAGGCCTAAGATGGACCCTTTGGGGGAGGACACACAACCTGAAAAGAGTGGCTTCCAGGTTGCTGATTCTTCTGCCATGAAATATGTAAGCTTTTAGTTGATAAATTTTCCTTGGGACTTTACTATGTTTTTGTTGTCTGGTAATGTTATCAGCTCTAGTGCATGAAACTATTATTGTCTGAAATGAACCTTACTTCACAGACTGAGGACTCTGAATGGGATGAGTTTGGAAATGATTTGTATGCAATTCCAGAGGCACCACCTGTTCACATGAGCAATCCACTTCCAGATGTTGCACCAACAGATAAAGCTGACGAGGACAGCAAGATTAAGGCTTTAATTGATACTCCAGCCTTGGACTGGCAGCGGTGAAATGTCTTTTGGCTTTTTCTTCTTCATTTGGAACTCTGATGATTGGTTTTTATGTATCATCATTGTTGATGATTTGAACATGTTATGTTAAACTTCTGGATTTCGTTTGCAGGCAAAGTTCTGATGCTTTTGCCCCTGGTAGAGGCTTTGGGAGGGGGATGGGTGGAAGGATGGGTGGACGTGGTTTTGGTGATTCTCTCAAACTTCGTCTGCTTTTCCTATATATGCTATGTAGATTAGAAAATTTTAATGTCTTCTGAATCTTGAACCATTCTCTCTCGGTCTCTTGTTAAGTTAGCTGTGGCATCTTTGATTTATATTCTTGCTGGTCTGTATTACTGTAATTTTATGACTAATTTTGTGATGTGCAACTGAAATTGTGCTCACTTTTTGAGGTCGATTAGGTTTGGAGCGTAAAACACCTCCACAGGGCTATATATGTCACAGGTGTAAAGTTCCTGGTATGTTCACTCTTAAATGTTGTTTTTTCTTTCTTTTTGTATATATATATATATATAT
>JAXCLQ010000011.1:5968046-6001911 GCA_035584115.1 Cedrela odorata
CCAATCTTCAACATACTTATGGCTACGTCTCGCATGGCCATATTTGAAGAATTCACGGCTCTCACCGCGCATTGTGTACCTTCAACCTTCAATCCCAACCGCTCTACCTCATGGTCCGCGATGAAGTTGTTCGTAGCACCGGTATCCAACATAGCCCGAACTTCATTTCCATTAACATATGCCGTTACATACATAAGCCCTCGATACGACTTATCAATCTGCAACGCATTACATCTCTGCTGTAATGGGTTCAACTTAGGCACACTTGTCTCGGCCTCATGTTGTGCCTCTTGTTCGGTTGTTACGTTCAACTTGACTTGGTTTAGGCATTCTTTTGCCTTATAGGGGCCACCATATATAAAACACTCCGGTTTCCATTGCTTTTGCGACTTGGCTTGGCTAGATTCTCCCTTCTCTTTTTGGGCGTCGCCCTTGGAGTTCTCAGTCTTCTTCTTACCCTCATAGGCTTTCTTTTACTCATTTTGAGGCTCGACTTTGTAATCAATTAGCTCATCAGCCGCTGCAAGTGCTGCGGGCAAGTCCCTCACACCTTGCTACCGCAGCTCGGTTTGTGCCCAATTTTGCAAACCCGATATGAAATTGAAGAGCTTGTTGTCCTCCGACATATTGCGAATATCTAACATCAGCGAGCTAAATTCCTTCACATAATCCCGCACTGTTCCGGTGTGCTTCAACCTCTTCAATTTTTCCCTCGCAAACCACACGGCATTGCTTGGTAGGAATTGAGCTTTCAATTCCTTCTTTAACACCTCCCAAGTCTGGATGGGTGGCCTTAACGCCTCAACATCCTCATTCAGTCTTGTACGCCACCATAACTTAGCATCACCCGTGAGGTACATGCAAGTTATATCCACATGTTCCGACTCCGGAATGTGAGCTGCCTTGAAATACTGCTCCATATCCCACAAGAAGTTTTTCAACTCCTTTGCGTTTCGCGCCCCACCAAAACTCTTTGGCTCGGGTACTTTCACCTTCGAGGGTGCCGCTTCGGCGTGTTGAGGCATGTTGCCTAAAGCCCTCCTCATCACCACCACTTCGGCATCAAGGTCTCTCACTTGCCCCCGCAAAGCGTTATTCGCAGCAATCAAATCTTCGCCCGTGGTGCCCATCCACTCATGGCAATCTTTTTCAAGATTTACATAATGCCCTCTTAAATCCCCCATCTCGCCCCTCAATGCCGCCATCTCCAAGGCTACATTCCACATCTTTGAGGCTACGGCACCAATCTGGTCAACCAGCAATGTTGTATCGTGTACAAACGCCCCAATAGCCCTCTCTACGAGATCTGAGCGGTCTTTGATGGTGTTTCCCACCATTGTGTTGTTGTTGGTCGCAAGTAAGCGCGGCTTTCAGCCTAACACGGCTTTGATACCAACTGTCACGGAGCTTTTTTCTTCTATGGGGCCAACCCCGCGGTGCTCAAGGACTCCCTTGATCAGCACTCTACTTTCCGCACAAATTTTCTGTGCAAGCCACACAAGCAAGCACAACCAAAGCAACGCAAGCACAAAGCAAAGCAACACAACACCCACAACACAAGCAATATGTTAATTACGAAGGCCACACACCCTCAACCTTTTTATTAATCACTTTAAAAAGGAAACAAGACCACTCACAACACCCTTGTGAAGGCCTTTTCGAAAATTCTAGAATTTCTCTCTTTAGAACTTTCTCTCTCTAGAACGAGTTTCACACAACTTGCTATAACATTCACTCATAAATGATCATGGCAACACGCTGCCAAGCACTCTTTATATAGTGCAAAGCCAACACCCCTGACTTTCTAGGGACTTCGGAGTTTAATACCTACTCAAACTCATATTTTGTGCATCACTAAGATACTTAGCCAACTAAAACTTATGCTAGCAGTGTTTTGCTAAAACACAAAAGTCCACACAACTCAAACTTGCTAGCATGTTGTGACGCACCACAACTCTAATTCCGTGATACTAGGATACGCGCTCTCTCTCCATGATGGTAATTTACTGGCAGTGGTGAAAAGAATCGTTGTTTTTTAGGGATAATAACATCTAGATCCCTTATTTTGTATTTACACAAATAAAAATATAATTTGTTAAAATACGTCAAATAAGTCCCAGATCTTATTGAATAACTAAACTACAACAAGTGTATTTCAAGTATTTTAATAGAGATTAAGGACTTATTTGATGTGAATGAATAAATTATATTTTTATTTAGAAAAAAAAGAGAAAACAATCTACGGATCTGAATGTTATTACCTTATTTATAACCATTAACGGCTATAATTCTTTCTTCCCAAATCAAATATATATAGTAAGATCCACTCAATATTTTGTCCCAATCATTACCATCCACGTGTCGAGACCAAAATTTTCCGGAATTTTTTCTCGTTAAAGAAATGTTATCTTCCCAACTCTTTCTACAAAAACGACACTGCGTTTAGTTGGAAAAACAAAAATCAAAACAAATGGCATATCGACATTGGCTTCAACGTGTTGAGGAAAGTCCGCCAACCAAGTTTGGTGCGCGGTGCTCGGTGCACGTTGCAGTTCAGACTTCAGAGACAGAGGGAAAGAAAGGAAATGACTCTCATACAAAGACTGTCTTCAAGCCTCCCCCAAGTTGTTAAAATTGCAAACAGATCCTTCAAATCCTTGAAATTCCCGGGAGATTCCCTCGATTCGGCTTTCTCTCCCACTCTCACCCATGGCATCCACGTCTTTCATTGCCCCGTAAGTCCTCCTTCTGTTTCTGATCTACCGCACCCACTTTTATATATCCATTGGTTTCTGTTTGATTTCTCAGAAACTGCAGGAAAAGAAAAGAAAAGAAAAGAAAATTTGCAGTTTTGCCATTGCCAATTTGCTTTATTTCTTGAAACCAAACTCTGTTTTATTGAAAAATTAAAAATTTAAAGAGACCCCAGAATCTTTCATATGTTTTTGTTTATTTTTCTTTTCTTTACTTTCAGTGACTGATATTAGGATTGGTGGACTACACTTGTTGGCTTTTGGAGTTGACAATTTGGATTCTTTTTGAATCTAGGATGAAGTTGGGATTGTAGCAAAGCTATCAGAATGTATTGCTTCAAGAGGTGGAAACATACTTGTAGCCGATGTTTTCGTGCCAGAGAAAAAGAATGTCTTCTATTCTAGGAGGTGCTATATTGCGTTGTTTCTTTATTTTACTTAAAGAATGTGTTTCAGTAAACTGGTCTATTGATTTGTTTGACTTTGAATTTCATTTTGAGTGGACTTTAACTTTGTATTTGTTTGCTGGGGTGGAGATTGCTTTTATGTGGATTAGTTTTGCTTTCAGTATTAATGACTAAGGAGTGAAACAAATTATTATTACTTAGAAATAGCAATTGGGTGACTCCAGTTACATGACGAGTTTTATCATTTAGCTTTCTATTTTTTATAGGAGTTGAAGTGAAAGGGACTTTAGAGGTTAGTCTTTACAATAATTCTTCTTGTTTATTGATGCCTGTATTCAAAATTACAGGGTCTATTCTGTGCATTTGGTGTCATAGCAATGTCTAAGTGTATCCCAGTGCACAAATCTTAATAGGAGAGGCTTTTGGGCAATGAAATGTGTATGTATGTGAGTTCATTTGTGTCTGAACTGAATTTCACTCAGATACCTATGAATGAACCAGCAAGTTTGATCCAATTGATTATCAATTTCTGTGCAATTTCAAAAAGGTGATAATGGGTTGGACCCGGTAAGCAGTAGTCTGTCAGCTGCTGAATGTAGTTTATAGCTATAAGTTCAATGCAATGGTATTCAATCCGCATATACACATACACACACATATATATCACAAATGATGCTAAATCTATGCATATACACATACACACACATCTATACATCACAAATGATGCTAAATCTATGTGTAAATGGCAGTGAGTTTATTTTTGACCCCATTAAATGGCCACGGGAACAAATGGACGAGGACTTCTTCAAGCTGTCAAAAATGTTCAATGCTATGAAATCTGTTGTTCGAGTGCCAGATAGAGACCCCAAATATAAGATTGCTGTTCTTGCTTCAAAGCAGGTATGTATTGTTATTTCACTGAACTTTGTTGCATGGTTGGACACTGAAGCTATCCGTTTCTTGTTATTGCAGGAACATTGCCTTGCTGATTTGTTACATGGATGGCAGGAAGGTAAACTTCCGGTTGAAATAAAATGTGTGATAAGGTGAAGTTTTTGAAATCCTATTTTCTCATGCCGTTTTTTATTTTTATTTTTATTTTTATTTTTATTTTCAAGAATGCTGATTACAGTCCTCAATATTTATTACAGTAATCATGATAGAGGTCTGAACACTCACGTGATTCGCGTCCTTGAAAGGCATGGTATTCCTTATCATTATTTGTGCACAACCAAAGAGAACAAAAGAGAAGAAGATATTTTGGAATTGGTTCAGAATACTGATTTTCTAGTACTTGCTAGGTACATGCAGGTAAATTAGCACAAGGTTCTCAATCACCCACCTTTTGTACTGCTTGTTTTATACTGAGAAATAAGTATTATCAGTGAACAGTCTTAAATTCTAGTCTAACATAGTATAAGAGGAATAAACTTATCCTTGTCTTCCATTAATGCTGCAATTCAATGGATATCCTTATTGAAAATTACAAAGGATATTCCAGTGTCTACTCTTGATGGTATTCACCCTGTTAATCAGAAATAATTATATTTGGAAGTGCATTTGCAGAGTTGTTGTAGCTGGTAACATTCACAGGACCCACCACCACTCTTACTGATGTGTGCGTGTGTGTGCAGCCATTTCCACTGTCAAAATAGGGCTACCAGGGTTATATATGTTATGCTAATCTGTTGACATAAATGAATCAACTATTGCATTGTCAATATTTTTTATGCAGGTATTGTCAGGTAAATTTTTAAGGAGTTATGGGAAGGATATAATTAACATTCACCATGGTCTTTTGCCATCATTTAAAGGGGGGAATCCATCTAAACAGGTTGGCTGTTTTACCTTCTGTAATGGGTGTCTATCTTGTCAGTGTTCTAATCATTTCAATTTTTCCTCCCCCCACTTTCCATACACGTTTGATTGCTAGATTCTGTTGTCAGGCTTTTGATGCTGGTGTTAAATTGATTGGTGCAACTACTCACTTTGTAACCGAAGAACTTGATGAGGGGCCTATTATTGAACAGATGGTATTTTATTTTTTTCTTTTTTCCTGCTGTTTTGAATATGCTTGTTAAACTTTGCTACTGTTTTTGATAGTTTAGGTTGATTGCACTAAATCCTCACGATTCAGTAATTTATTGCTGTTTAAAATATTTTGACTACAGTCTTAGATGAACATACTGCCAACTAGACCTAGGGTAAGGTTGTCAGGTTCAGGAAAAAGGTATGAAGAAGCCCACCTGCTTGAGAAAAGGTCATTACCTATTGCTGATCCTTCTGAAGCAGAGTTCTGCATGGGTGATTTCAGTAGAGTTATAACCTTCAGCATTTTGCATAAAGTGGCCGCTCACCAAACCTTTACCCAAGCACTTGAGCTTGTAGTACATGAGTTTATCATATTGCCTGGCAATGCCCACAACACTCAAAACTGTTCATATTTTAGAGGCTTTAGAAATGTCAGTAATTAGTGTGGAGAAGTCCAAAGTTGATACAGGAGTTTTTGTTTGACTTGATTTTTCGTTCCTGTTCCTATCAACTTTCATATATCAATACTGAAAACTGTTCAATGGTTTATATATGTCAACTTTATAACTTAGGTGAAATTTTCCATGGACAGACCAGTGATATGCTGGGGCTTTACTCCATAAATAGTATTACTTACTTGTGTAACAAGAAATCCTTTCTGGAGTTGTTATATGCTGTTTTTCTATAGGATCAAAGACTGGCATATAAAAATTCGAACTAGTGGAGTTCACTACGCATGTTGATCTTGTGATTGGGAAGCTGCTTGTATGAGCAAAGTGGATTATAGGCATTATTAAGCTTCAGGAACTTGAATTAGTATTGCCAAATTTCTTAATCTTTGAAATTTGCTAACTGTGTCATTTATCTTTGTGAATCGTGATGACGATCAATGTGCCTGTCAGAATGTAAAGCTAATTTCTCTTTACTAAAATGATACATTCTTAGAGTGTTTTGCTGCTGTAATATTTATAAAAACTCAGTAAATTTGCATTTTTTGAAGATGTGTAACTGTACTGGCAAAGAAAAATTGAATACTAATCTATAATGCCCATGTCTAACTGTCCTTTAATATGGAACACTCTCTGATAAGTGAAACAATTTTGCAGGTTGAGAGAGTTTCCCACAGAGATAATTTGCAAAGTTTTGTGCAGAAATCAGAAGACCTTGAGAAACAATGTCTTGCAAAGGCTATAAAATCATATTGTGAGCTGCGAGTGTTGCCTTATGAGATAAACAAGACTGTTGTATTTTAAGGGGAAAAGGAAAAAAAGAGAAATGATAAAGAAGCTGGAAGAAGATGCTTTCTGTATGTACATTCAATTATTGCTGTTAACTGTTCGATACAACAAATCACAGCCATTCATAGAATTTTAATTGCACATACAAATAATTGAAATTGAGCAGGAAAACCAGATCTTCTCTCTTTTTAGGCAACTTGTTGAGATGATCTTGGATCACTGTAGTTTTGAATTATCATTTTGAAATCGTGAGTGCAATTTTATTCTCAATGGGTGCCAAATGCCTCTGATAATCAGACCTTGTTTCTGTTCTTTCTCAATGTATTGCTGAAATTTTCTAAAATAAAGTCAGACGGTGGCTATGCTCCATCTGTACAGAGAGCTTTCTCTGGCTGGTTCTTTTCTCACTTTAGTTGGCATTAGGTAAGTTGGAAGCAGAGAACATTCATATAGACATTGCATTTCCAGGGCACATGCCTTGCTTGTGAATCCTTTAGTAAAAGTTTTGTTATCATAAATCATAAAATGATATCTTGTTTGCTTTCTTTTTCGATTTGCAATTACAATATATTGCAACTTACGTGCTTTAGTTATTATTCAGATTTTGGCTGATCTAGATTCTTAAAAACTTCTTCAAAATTGAAAAGAAAAAATAAAAAGGAAAGAATGAAACGAAGAGAGAGAGAGAAGGCTCTTATCATGAGGTTTTGAACCATTATCCAGCAGTTTTGTATTGCAACTTGCAAGCATGATTATAATGCAATTAAGTATTGAACCATGATTCAGAAAAACTTTAACAGCAGTTTTGTATTATCATCTTTTTGCCAATTTTCTTCAGGTCTGCACATATAAATAGCAGCACATTGCATTGCTTCTGTATCTATAATATTACCGTAAAAGAAAAGAAGAATATATCCAGTATTTAAATTTCAAGGCGTGTTATAAAGCTCAACAAAGATTTGCCCGTTATTGGACTCTGTAAGCATAAACCTCAAGTCATACTATATACTATTACTGATGCACAAAGATTCCAGAGAAAGCTCAGTTGCTTCGAGACAGCTAACTTGACGAAGAAGATTTTGAATCCCGTCAACCCATCTCTGCTTATGAATCTTGCATTTGCACTTGAATTCTAAAAGACCTTGTGCAGTTTTGAGGCCAAAATAGTTTTCCTCAGAAATTTCCCTTTCTTTTTTATACGGCCAAGCAGCACTTTCATCACACACTCCATAGACAATACCTGGTGTCAGTAGAGTGCACTTAGATGTTAGTCAAGAGAAGAAAGAATAGAGGAAGTTCATTGTTGGAGAAAACTGCAAGCTGCTATGATTAGAGTATAAAAAATATCACAATTTTAATGCATTGGAAAGTGGGTATGTGCGCTTACATTTATTCTTCTTGGAGAAGGCTCCTCCTACGTGTTTGCTTTTGAGCTTAACTATGACCTGAGAATGGAGCAATTTGAGCCAATTATGCACATATGAATTTGGAGACACTACTTGTTTTTTCGTTGGGTTACTCTTTCTATACCTGTGATTTCTTGTTGATGTAGACCGAGACAAACCTGCATCTCAACACTCCTGTAAATTCCAATAACAAGAATTTGAGATTCATTTACTAAAAAAATTTGCCAAGCGAGGTTTTCTCATATGATCAGACTGTGAGGAGATATGACATTCAGAGGAACAATCTCGATTCATTTAAGCTATATCGAAATGATGCTTAGGAAGTTTTTACAAACCTATGTACAGACTTCTCAGTATTTCAGGATGAAATTCCTTACTGAAATTTCAGAATATATACTAAAATTTTTAGACCTCATGACAAAGGTAAACAGTCAGTAGAAAAGCATGCATAAGATTTATGCTACTGCTAATCTATGTTGAGATAAGCTTAAACTTCACAAAGAAATTACCTTTTCTTGTGAGTTGCAGTAGTTCTCCTTCACAGTGGGGACCTTGTTCCTCAGGTTGACTGCGGAAAGCCGCTGGCCAATGTGTTTCTGCTACCCCCTTCTCGCAAGGACTTATAGACGCATTCTTCCTTGCTTCTTTTGGCAATCTTGCTTTTAGAGCAGCTTCCCCTCTCAAAGCTAATTCAGAGAAGCAAAATAGTTTCTGTTAATTAATGATCAATGACCCCAAAAACATATTTTGTATTGTCCAAAAGGGAGTATGGTGACCGAATCCAGATGGATGATTTTTGAAATGTTCAAAAGTACTGCTAATTTAAAGATTACATACAGATTTTTGTTCATTTGGCAATTGACATAGCTTCGGAATTGGAATTCAGTTAACAGCAAAGGTAAAAGATATAGCAAATACCTGTTGCAGCGGAAGCTGTAAGAGTCATCAGATCGCCCGGAGTTTGAATATCCACTGCTGATCTTACAACAGAAGCCACACGATCATGGTCTGCTCCAGCTGATTCAGCCATTTCAATGCAGTGGGATGCCAACAGCTCAGTTGCTGAGGCCAAAGCCACTGTCATTTTGGAGCCTGATCGATCGGAGTTCCCTGCAGTAGCAACAGCAGCCAATGCTGCAGCTAAGCCAGCTACAGAGAGAGCAGAGTGCATGTGCGCATTTTCTACTCGAACCCTATCTTTCTTCTTCACCTTGCTACTGCTGAGCTCCTTGTGGTGGTGAAACCATTTCCCAATTGATCCTGTTCTCCTAACAATTATTGAATTCACTACGTTGCCTGACTGCAACAATGAAGAAATTTATAAGAAAAAAGGAATAGCTTGAATTTACAGTTGACAGCTGAGAAACATTTGTTTTCTAGTTAAACAGAAGAGTAACTTACCATTTGCGGAGCATGCAGAGTCTCTGGCATTGCATTGAACCTCTGGTCAAGTAAAAATTGCTTTTGTTTCTGAGCAAGAGCTTTTGAAATTTCTGACGCAGAAAGGCTCCAAGATCTGGACAAAAACTCCATAGGCTCCTTTGGTGTTTGAGGCTGAGGAATTGATGGCAAAGATGATGCTGCTTTCAGCTCTCCGTCGTCTTCTAAATGCTCAAGGCCATACAAAGAACCATTTTTCCAATCTAAGTAAACCCCTTTTTCCATTGTAACTTTGTTTTTCGAGTCTGGTCGTCTCTGAAGTTTGAATGCTGTATTCAACTGAAAAAAAACTTTTTTCCCTGTAATTTATCTCTACTTGCTTGCGCTGGAAAATTTTTATTGCTTAGCCTGCAATATAATTGAAGGTAAAGATTAGCACATAACAGGAAACAATGGATAAATGAGATGCTCAAATTGATGACTCAAGATAACCACTGACGATATTTAGCCTTCTGAACTGTTAAGAAAGCACTGTTCGGCCAGCTATTTGAAAGTATCTGCTTTTGTTTCTTCAATTTTTGGCTAAAGCACAAGTGCTTTGCTTTGGTTGTTAAATAGTATATTTCAGATGAAAATGGCCCAACTAGTGGTTCAGAAAGGTAATTAATAAGGACAAAACCCAAAAGAATTTTGAAAAAGATTGCTTACAATCTCAAAAGCAAAAGCACTCAAAAAGCTATTTTCCCACAACACTCACCAAATAAAAAAGATAAAATACCCTAATGTCAAATAGACTTGCTTGACCAAACCAACCATGCAAAACCTAAAAGTTCTCTCTATAAGAATTGACCCATCAAACAAGCTTCTTTTGTAGAGACATTACAGAGTACAGACCCAGAAAAACAGTGAGACAAAATAGATTACATTAACAAATCTGGATGTCTAGTGCTTTGAACCCCCATAAATTCAGCTCAATAGAACTCACAGACAAAACAGAATTTACAAAACTCGAAAAATGAGACAAGTAATTTAAGAAACATAATGAAGACATTACCCTGGATAAGTGGGCATGGTTTCTTAACAATCCAGCATGTAAGCACATGTACGTATTAAAAACTATATTTGATTATTCGTATTATTATACAATGAGACGAATGGAGACTTCTCTTTTTTATTTTGTTTTGGTGGGTTTAGCTCCCCTATGACTTTCGATTGTTGGAAGTTTGAAAAGAGTGCGTGTGACCAGCCAATGGCTATGCATGAACGGTGTTGGGCGGTAGGGACGGTTCTGGATTCTCTATATATTTCTTTTTGGTTCCTTGGTGGTGCCTTGGATGCATGCCATATTGCATAGTTTTTCAATCAAACGGTTAAGATAACTTTACTTTCTTTTACTAAGATCCTCTTAGCAAATGGGAGGCTTGTATTTAAAGTTTGTGATTTATATGCAATAATACAAACATAAATCCAAGAGTTATCGACAATGATTCAACTTGAGTACTGTCTTAATGATAGATCATTGTAGTTTCAAGTCTATCTAGCTACTTCATTTTTAAGCATATTTCTATGGTTATGCATGAGTAATTTGACAATTATTTGATTTCTTTTTGTGCTGAGGATGTCCAGTTGATGATTTCGGACACATTACAAGTCACAGTCCTCTTTTACATTTTATGCTTGTATCACTCACACTCTCATCTTCCATACTCAAATCAATCATTAGTAAATCATCTTAATTTTAACAAACACATGCTTGATCAGTATCTGTAAACTGGATGTCCTGGTTTCGTTTTAAGACATCTGTTAGTTGCTCAAGATTGGAAAGCAAAGCAGAAATCGTTATACGGAAAGCAATTTGGTCGTCAGTTCTGTTAGAAACTAAAATGTATTGATATTTCCTTAGTTTTTACTTTATTATTACTTGATTGTAATTGTACAAAGATAAGCCATTTGCTTTTCAAAATAGTAACAACTAAAATCTACTAACAATTAATTTCAATGTGGTGGTGAAGAAAAGTCAAGTGTTTTTTCTTAAAACAAAATTAGAGAGGCTGAGAAAAACACGAGAGCAACAAAATTTTAGAAGTTCAAGGAAACTTGAGAGCAGCAACCAAGAGGCTCAAAATATCTTAAGGAACGAAAGAGCCTGAAAAACTAATAGATCCAAAATCACGAGAAACTAGTAAGTTTATAAGAGGATGAGAAATCAAGAAAGATAAAAAAAAAAAAAAAAAAAAACACAAAAATCTAAATGTTTTAAAAAATCCTAGATCAAAAGAGGCTTGTAAGAGCCTAAAAAATAACAAAAAAAAAAAATCATAAATTTAAATGATAAAATTTATGGGATGTGGGGTAGAAAATTTCAAAGGACTTAAATTGGAGAATTTGATAATTTAGAGTATAAAAATAATTATCTAAACATTTTGTGCTGATTAAAATTTAATATATGGGGTCTGAGTGAAATTTAGCAAAAGCAAATTGCGAGAACGACTAGAACTTTTGCAGGCACAAACGACTGCTTGGAGTAAGGATTCATGACAATTAAAATCTACCGACTAACAATTTAGCTAGGGTCGGTTCGTTCCTGCCAAACCTGGTCCAATGTTGTCTAGTTAGTAATGATTTGACTTGAGTTTTGCACTGCCATTATTACACCATGATGAATAGATGATTTTACAAACACTTTTGGATTGATTTTGGTTTTAAGCCGTACCTTATTCTCTGCCAATTCAACTGCATGTCATGTCCTTGCTAAATATACTACTAGTGTAATGTCATTTCCATGCTGTTTCTAATCATAACCACAAATCCATATCAAAACCATTTAGTCAAATTCGGCTGCTGCATTTTGTGGCATAAACACAGTACTAAACTTCACCCCTATGCCGTGCCGTAATGCTTTAATACTCGTTTAGCACCGACCCCAAACTGCCAGGCTGACAAGTACTACCAGTGTTCATAGTTTCCGAAATTTTGATTTGTAGAAAATTGTCCCATTAGGAACAACACGTATTTGTGGGGCACTGTGTCGTCTCAACAACCAAATCAAATTTCACTTGCTGCCCAAGATTCTGTGTTAAAATTTCAAATGGGGGAGAGGAGATGGTGGATATCATAGCACATATTTACAAACCTCTTCTAATTATGGATCCTTACCTTTTACCTAGAAACTGAAGAAAAGGAGAAAAGGGTCCCAAACTTTTCATGATTCATAGGAATGAAACATTCAATCTTGATAAAGTCATTTGACCTTGCCAGTCTGTACAAAGTTTTATGCTGAAAATTATCAAATACTGTGAGAGGTCATGACTTCTGAAATCAAAGTCAGATCATAATGACAAACCTGCTTCAGAGTTACATACCCACAATTAATAAATAGAAATATTATATATTTGATAGCATACTTCTTATAGATGAGTAAGCAGAATGTTGTAATGTAACCATTTTTGAAATGGTCGATTGAGGTTCTGGGATGGTTCTTTGTTGGCCCAATATCTATCAGATCAGATACGTTTCTCTGCCATTATTGATGCCAACGATTTTGTTACAACAGTATAGCTTAACCAAATAGCCAAATAGTAGTAAAAGACAGAAACAAGCATATCTTCAATATGAATTTACGTATCTCCAAAGCTAAGAAAGGAAATACTAATTTAATGTGCAATTTCTCAAAGCCTGACACTGTATTGGAATATATGACAAGCATATAGTGTAAATTAAGCAGATATCTCTCAACTTTAACATTCTATAGGGTAGGGAATCATATTCACATATAAAAAAGAAAAGGAGAGAGAAAAGCTGGACAAGCTAACTTTTTCTTCCACTTATGCGCTTGGATCAAATAAAGTAGGCAATATAACTCTATCGCATCATCAAGTGGGTGGTTCATAACATAGATAACACCAAGCGGAGTTTGACACAAAAAAGAAAACCATGTAAATGCTAGCAAATGCGTTTGCGTTTGCGTGAATGCGTATGAGAGTAATTATGTGTTCGGGAAAACAAACCGGAAACAATGCAAATGTATTTCAAGAATTAGACAAAGTGAAAGAACCCTAACTCTTTTAAGAGTACTTTAACCAATAATAATTTTTAAATTCTTCTACAAGAGTAAATGAGTTGCAGTAGCTAGCTTCTTTTTTTTAAGTAGACTTCTTGTTGTTCATTGCCTTCAAAGGCTAAAATTACTTGTAATGTATTACAGGAGATGGATTACTTGTTTGTTTGCCGTCGTTTAAAAACTGATAATTTGTCTATCGCTTTTCCAGCCATGAAAGATTCGGCGTTTTAACCCTTTTGGATGCAAGGGGCTATTGTTATCTACTCATCTAGTCGTTTACGTATTGAAGATATGAACGACATGTCATGCATATGTTTTATAAGTGAACGACTTGACATGAGGGAGGCCAGTCTTGCATATTTTAAATATAAAGACAAAACAACTCCCGTTTATACACGTATTTGAAAGGTAAATTACATGGCGTTAGCTTCTCAACGAGCAATGACTAAGCGTTTTCAGCTTTGAGATGAGTAATTGTCGGAAACAATCCAGTAAAGCAAAGTAAGCAAAACTTATAGAGTGATGAATAGATCATTCTTAAATTTTTATAATTGTAGAGTATTAAAATTCTCACACGGATTTATACACATAAAAGTAGAACAGTAGTAAACAACAAATTGGTTGGTTTTGTGAACACCAATGAAATACATGTTTGTAATTATAGCAGCTAATTATGGAAGAGAAACTGCTTAGGATGGTTGAAACTTGTTGGTAGAGGAGCCCCCTGAGAACAGGAGATACAAACGATCTTCTCTAAAATTTGACTCATTTTTTAAGTTATGATTAAGCTCGATAGTACCCTATTTCAAGAACTTGGTCAGGATCTCCAAAAATTATAGAAAATTTATGACTGCTGCTGCTTGTTGGGTAACTCTAAGTCACGCTCGCCCCAGCTAAGCCGCTCAAAAGATTTGTCAACTAATGGTGCATGTACTCCCTGATATTACAATGCAGAAAAACATACGAGTTCTTATTATATGTTTTATGAAAATGGCCCTACATTAATCATATTTGTACCTCACAGAAATTGTTAGATATCTGCCCGAAACTGCTTGGACGGTTCTACGATACTTGCGAATCAGACATTCTTCAAGAGTTTGGAATCTGCCTTCTCGTATCTGTTTTCATTTTTAACCAATCACTAGGTCAAGAGTAATTGATTTTGTATGGCTTTTTGAAGTATAATGAAAAGTGTTGGACAGAAACTGACAGATTTAAGAGAAACCTTAAAGCTCAAAGGTGGAGCTTCCCTTAGTTTCTTGACAGTTGAAATGTACCACTCTTTTATCTTTTGATTTAGCTGCTTCACTTTCATGAAAAATTAATTACTTTTGGTTGTTAGAAACCTCTGGCAGTCTCTCGTAGACATTTACAATCGAAAAACCTTTTGGTAAGAACAAAAATTTTGAATTCATTTTTCACATTCAGTTACTAAATTAAATTGGATTAACAGGTAACTGATGTCAAATATATTAGAACGTGTTATATGAACTCATTTATTTGTGATTACTTTATGTTAACGAATAATTTTTTATGCATCTATAATAGTGGTATGATTTAGAATAAATATGACACTTTATAACTCATAATCGGATTAGTCTTTAGTCTCTCACTCTATGGAAGTTAGGGCTGGCCAATTGAGCACTTTGAACAACATTCGCATTTGGGGTAGAGAATATTAACATTCCTCTCTTTTCTCTGACACATGTTTGCTTCCCTTCTTTCGTTTCTTTCCATTGGTAGCAACTCACTTTGATATGAGCAATGGGAAAAAGGCATAAACGAATCTAACTTGAACTGAACCAATCTTTCGTCTTCTTCAGTTATTTTTATTTTTAATATTCAAAACTCGGTTTAATTTAGTTTTGATTTTAAATCGAACTAAATTAAAATTAATTTTAAACCGAATTAAATTGAAAAAGGTAAAAATGAAATTAGAATTTCTTTTTTATACTTTAGTATTCTTCAATTATTTTTATTTTTAATATTCAAAACTCTATCGGTTTAATTTAGTTTTGATTTTAAATCGAACTAAATTAAAATCAATTTTAAACTGAACTAAATTGAAAAAGGTAAAAAAAATAAAAATAAAATTTCTTATTTATAATTAAGCAAGTTTAATTTTGGTTCGATTTTTATTAATAATCACACTAAACCAAAATAAGTTCTAATTTTAATTAACTGAACTGAATGAATCGATTCGATTTTTAAATTGAATTAATTAGAATCAAACTTATTTTGATTCGGTTTAATTATTAACAAAATTGAAGTCAACCGAAACTAATATATATATATATATATATATTGTTGTGTATAGTCCAGTATACATAAGGTCTAGAAGAATAAAAGTCCAAGATGGTCTTATAGGAAGAGATTGATGGTGTTCCGAGATCAATTACTACCCAATAAGAGCTATTTCAAGTGATAGGGAACCGGGGTCTTGTCTGGCAAAAGAAGAAAGAGATCTTTGGTCGGCATAATAATAAAGGGTATGGCGAGAACTTCAGGAGAAATAGGAGCTGAGACCTCTCAGAATCACCAGAAAGCTCGAATCAAGTCTTATCCTAAGGATGCACCATAAAGGTCTCGGTCACAGTTTACAAGGGTTTCGACCACAGCTTACAAATGTTTCGACCACAGTTTATATAGGTCTCAGCCACAGTTTGTAAAGGTCTCAGTCACATCTCGTTAAGGTCTCAACCATATCTCCTTAAGGTCTCGGCCACAGCTTACAAGGGTCTCAGCTACAGTTTACAAAGGTCTCGGTCACAGTTTACAAGGGTCTCGGCTACAACTTATAAGGGTTTCGGTTATAGCTTATATAGATCTCAGCCACTATTTGTAAAGGTCTCGGCCACAGCTTATAAAGGTCTCAGCCACAGCTTATAAAGACATGCAACACTTGAACTCATCTCAGATGGATAAAGAGGTCTCAAATAAGGACTCTCGATACCTCACTATAGTTATGTATCTGTGAATGATTCGTTTCCTTCCCAAATTCTCCTAGATTATTCTATAATAAGGATTCTTGTCAAATTAAGCTTCTTACATAATAAGAATCCTAAGGATATAATGTCACCAAATCCGGAAGTCGATACTTAACCTATAAAATCTCTGTGATTCTCGCACAGTGAAATTCTGGTTACCAGATTTTATAGTATTTTATCATATTAAGGAGATAACAACTTCTATAAAAAAAAAAAAATATTAGCTATAACTAAGTATGATTACTGAAATTTTGGCAAAAAATACTATAATTATCTTTTAGTTTTCTCTTTCTCTAAAGAAAATATTCATAAGTAAAACCATAGTTTAGGCATCAGAGAGTTTTCGCTGGACAACTGATTTTTTTCTTTGACACATAATTGTATGTGATATGCTTGGCAAACTTTGACACAAATTTAAAAGTAATCAGAATAGAACTCTTGTTGAATGGTAAAAATAATACAATTTATTTAATTGATAAGGAGATTTATAAATAAGCTTTACATCATAACACTACTACTCACAACTCATATTTCTTAGTCATGAAATCAAGTAACCAAATTCCCAAACATTTGGTCAAAACTACCAATAACTAAAAACTTGGTCAATTGGTTAATAAATATTTTAAATAAAACATTTAAATCTTAACACCCTCTTTTAAATTGAAATATGCAGAAATCAATTCAAAAGAAAATCAACTCTGTGCAAAGTCCTCATTTACAGCAACACGTGAACAAATTCCAAGTAGATCACGCAGCTTCACAAATGTAGCCAACTTGGGAGGCTTGGTCTGTATATCTACAATTTGATCTTCATTTCGACAATAAACCAGTTTAATTATTCCATTATTGTTGAGATCACTTAAAAAATAATATTTCACATCGATATGTTTGCTTCGTTCGTGTAGCACAGGATTCTTAGAGAGTTTGATAGCTAAGTTGTTGTCACAAAAAACTGTAGTAGCTTCAACTTGCTTGAATTGTAGCTCTTCAAGAATTTTCCTTAATTGTATAGCTTAACAAGCACAAGCTGTTGCAGCAACAAATTCAACTTCTGTTGTTGACAATGTGACAATTGGTTATTTCTTAGAAGACCACGAAATAGCTCTTGTACCCAACATAAAAACATAACTCGAAGTATTCCTTCTATCATCTTGATCACCTGTATAGTCACTGTCAATAAACCCAAACAAGTCTAACTTTTCACCCTTCTTGTAGAATAGCCCAAAATCTCTAGTTTCTTGCAAGTAACGAAGAATTCTCTTGGTTCTGATGGATTCTCCATATATCTACTTATTAAACTCACATAATACATTATGTATGGTCTTGTTACAGTTCAATACATCAAAAAACCCACAATTTGCTTGTAAAGTATGCTTACTACCGTTTTTCCTTTTTAATCTTTGTTTAGCTTCAAGCCAAACACAGTTGGAGTGCTTATAAGATTACAATGCTTCATCCGAAACTTGCCCAAAATTTCTCGTACATACTTCTTTTGAGAAATAAAGATCTTAGTAGCCGACTGCACTACTTCTATGCTAAGGAAGTAATGTATCATACCAAGATCAGACATTTTAAATTCAACCATCATAGATTTCTTGAATTCTTTAACCATGATACCATCATTTCCAGTAAATATAAGATCGTCTACATATAAGCAAACAATGAGTAGTTTTCCATTATCTCCAATTTTAACAAATATTGTGTGTTCATATGGACATTTGTAAAAGCCTTTTTTTAAAAAATAAGCATTAATGCGACTATACCAAGCTCGTGGAGCTTGTTTTAATCCATAAAGAGCTTTCTTTAATCTATACACTTTATGCTCATTTTTGATCTTAATATAACCAGAGGGTTGCTCTACAAATACTTGTTCCTCCAAGTTTCCATGCAAAAACGCTGATTTGACATATAGCTGAAAATTAGGCTACGAATTCTACACTGCTAATGCAATCACCAATCTTATTGTATTATATCTTGCAACGGGAGCAAAAACTTCTGTATAATCAATCACATATTCTTAATTATATTTTTTAGCCACTAAACGCGCCTTATACTTATCAATTTCACCATTTTCTTTTAGTTTTGTTTTGAAGACCCACTTTACGCCGATGGTTTTGTGCCATTTCGGAAGATTAGTCAGCTTACAAGTATCATTTTTTTCAATGGCATCAATTTCATCATCCATTGCCTTCCTTCATTTTGCTTCTTTGATGGCACTTTCAAAATTTATAGGATCACAATATGAAATTAAAGCAAAGTGAGTGATTGGATCTTCAATTTCAGTTACCTCACAGTCTTCCATCCATGTGGGCCTTTTTCAAATACGACAGAATGGTTGAGCTGTTGTATCAGTAGATTTTGCTGTTGTTGACAAAATTTCAGCAGTTGTTGGAGTTGCTTCTGATGCATTTTTAGACATAAAGGCTGATGGAGTTGGCTCCTCTTCAGAATCATTGTCAAAAAAAACTTGAGCAGGCTACTGCCTTTTCCAATCCCAAGTTTTTTTTCTCATTAAAAATAACATCTTGGCTGGTCACAATCTTCTTGGTTAATAGTTTGAACAACTTATACGTTTTGGATACGTCACTAATACCAAGAAAGATACATTTTTCCCTTTGTCATCAAGTTTCTTCCTTTTCTCAACCGAGACATATGCGTAAGCAATGCAGCCAAAAATTCAAAAATGATCTACAGCTGGTCTCTTTTCGCTCCAAGCCTCCTCTGGTGTCATAGTTTGAACAACAAATATAGGACTTCTATTCAAGATGTGAATACTTCAATTTATTGTTTTAGGCTAAAAAGTTTTTGGAATTTTCCCCCTTGCCAACAAACTTCTCACTATATTGAGAATGATTCTATTTTTCCTCTTCGATATATCATTTTGCTCTGTTGTATAAGCAGCAATCAATTCTCTTCTAATGCCATAAATCTCACAAAAAATTTTAAATTCGGTTAAGCAATATTCTCCACTATACGTTGTTCAAAGAGTCTTAGTGGTCTTTCTTGTTTCATTTTCCATAGGAGCCTTAAAGCTTTTAAATGTATAAAAAGTTTTTTATTTTGTTTACAAAAAATAAACCCAAGTTTTTTTTTTAATATAATCATCAATAAATGTAATTAAGTATATTTTACCTCTATTCAAAGAAGATTTTATAAAGCCACAAATATCATAATGAATTAGCTCAAAAATCACCATGACTTCCATTGGGGGAATTTAGAACGTTGTTATTTGCCAACAACACATTCTTCACAAATTTGGGAAAGAATACTAATTTAAGGAAGACTTATCACCATATTTTTTCTGTTGAAGGGTTTTTAATCCACCAAAACTCAAATGGCCATAACAAATATGCCACAACTAAGAAGGATCTATTGCTTCAGCTATCAAATAAGATTGCACAGTTTCAATCTCCAATGGAAACTATCTATTTGAACTCATTTGCACAATAGCAATAGCTCCTCTAGTAGGATCATAAATCTCACAAACACCCTTTTGAATAGTGATTACATAACCCTTTTCTTGTAATTAACTAGCACTTAACAAATTACTTTTCAAATCAAAGACATAAAGAACATTAAAAATTATTTCTACAAAACTATTTTTGGTTCGTATCTCAATATCACTATTTCTCATCACATTCACAATGGAACAATCACCAAAACTTACTAAAGAATGAAAGTTTTCGTTTAAACAAGAAAAGAAAAACTTACTTCCTCACGTATGGTCTCATATCCATATACTAAACATTAGACTCATATTCTTGATTAGCTAAGATAGCCATTAATAAAGTTTCTTCTTCTTTCTTTTCAGCAAAATTTGATTGCTCTCCCTTTTCTTTGTCATTAGGCAACTTAATATAACATTCAGAATGATAATGTCCAAATTTATGATATCTAAAGCACTCTACTTTTGCTCTGAAATTGATCACCATTGGCTTTGAAATGCTTGCTACCATGTCTATTGCCTCTACCTCTTCTTCTAAAGTTTGAGGAATGAGTAACAGTAGAAACCTTCAAAGCTTGCTCCTCTGTAGTTGAACTTCGATTTATCTTCTGTTCATAAACCAAAAAGGGGCTTTGCAATTCATCAAGAGAGAGTATATCTATATCTTTTGCTTCTTCAATTGAACACACGAAAAAATCAAACTTTGGTGTCAAGGAATGCAATATCTTCTCTACAATGGTGACATTTTGCATCTTCTTACCATGAAATCGCATTTTGTTGCTTATGTCCATAGTCTTAGCACAGTAACTGGTGACAATTGCCTGAAAAATCCCTTCTCAAGTCTTGAAGTTGTACACGCTACACTCTAGTAGAGCCTTGATATATTTTTTTTCATAAAATCCCAAATATCATTGGAAGTTTCTTTACAAAGACTTGTTTACAAGAAGGAATGATCAATATCCTGAAAAATATAATTTTATACCTTCAAATTTTTTAGCTTTCTCCCTTCCAACTCTATTTTCTGGGCATCTGCCAAGATTGTATTTGTTATTGGTTCTTCAATTCAATATTCAACAATCAGCCAATACTCTTTTAACCGTAAAAAATTTTCCATTAGCATACTCCAATGGTCATAATGACCATCAAAATGTGGAATCGCCTCTTGCACAAAATTGGAATCTAAAGACATCATTTCCTGTAAAAATTAATTAGAGGAGAAAATAATTGCAGGTATTTTTGACTATTTTAGGAATTCTCACTTTTTGGAAATTTTGGAAACTCTTTTGGCTCAAATATCACTGACACAAATTTAAAAGTAAACAGAATAAACCTCTTGTTGAATGGTAAAAATAATACAATTTATTTAATTGATAAGATAACCTATAAATAGGCTTTGCATCATAACACTACTACCTACAACTTCTATTTCTTAGCTGCCAAATCAAGTAACCAAATTTTTAAAGACTTGATCAATTGGTTAATAAATGTTATTAAATAAAACATTTAAATCTTAACAAACTTACCATGTTGTCCGGATGATTGTAGAGATAATTGCCATTATTGTTGAGTGAGGACAAGCACAGGCTTTTGGTTCTCTAGCTTGTGGGAAAATGTTAAGTCTTGTTGAAACAAGTACATCTCAGAACTTTGAAGCTATCTTTTTGTTCTTCTGAAAACTATAAATTATTAGTAACTGTCCCGTTAAAGAAATATTAGGGTATTTTTACCTCCTTGAGATTTTAGAAAATCACATATACATGCATATTTTATAGAAACTAATATAAAATATCTCTCATTAGTAAAATCATTATATTTTAATGTTAATTAATTAATAAAAATTAAAATAGTGACTAAAATAATCTTACATAGTATTTTCATATACCTTCCCTGAGGTTTGAGAAATTTATACATATATTTTGTAAAAAGTAACTCAAAGTACTCTTTAATAATTTTGACCGTTAGTTGATTAATCAAAATTGTAAAATGGTTAAAATAATACTTTTTTTATATATTTAATAAATACAAACAAAATATTATGATTGAAACCTAGTATAAAATATATCAAATAAAAAATATATAAAACTACTGAAATTTAAATATAAAACGTATCAAATATAAAAATATAATACAATAATATATAACATATTGAAATTTATATATAAAATACTAAAATTTTGCTTATAAAATATAATAAAATTATGTTTTGTTTATAAAAAAAAATATAAAATTTAAATATAAAATGCATCAAAAAAATAAATAAATACAAAAAATATAACAAAAATAATTCAATTAGAGATAAAATATATTGAAATTTATATTTATATTTTTGCATTTTACGTAGTTTATATTTTATATGTTTTATCTTAGCTAGCAAGCAATTGGTGGTGCATTGTTTATATATGATGGGCCTAAAGAATGCATTCTAAGCCATTGTTTGACTACTACTTATTAGTAAGGGAGTAAATAGTTCTTATCATGTAAATTATAAAAATTTATAAGAACTTAGTTTTGAATAATGCTTGTATTTATGTATTTTGTAATTAATACATTTTATATTTAAATTTTAACATATTTTGTATTTTTATAAATAAAATAAAATATAATTACGTTTTATAAATAAAAATTTAGTACGTTATATCTAAATTT
Source organism: Cedrela odorata (assembly GCA_035584115.1). NCBI lineage: Eukaryota > Viridiplantae > Streptophyta > Magnoliopsida > Sapindales > Meliaceae > Cedrela > Cedrela odorata. The sequence goes on from JAXCLQ010000011.1 coordinate 5,990,400, forward strand.
TAATATATTTTATATTTTATATCGTATTTTTGTATTTGATGCGTTTTATATTTAAATTTAAGTAGTTTTATATTTTTAATAAAAATAAGTAAATTTTTAATATAATTTATATTTTTTATTTAAAGCATTTTATACTAAATTTCAATTGTAATTTTTTATTTGTATTTATAAAATATAAAAATAAAAATTTATTTTAGTTATTTTACAATTTTAATTAATCAATTAACAATTAAAATCATTAAGAGATATGCTCTATTAATTTTTATAAAATATATATTTATATGTAATTTTTTCTAATATCAAAAAAGTTAGGTGAAAATACGTCGAAATATTTATGACGTAGTATGATTCCTTCCTTAAATGCCTACATTTTAGTTGTTAGGAAATTAATGACGAGAAAATCATGAGGTCTAATAATGGAGGACTTAAATCAATATTCTCAAAGTTAAGAGACATCTTAAGAGGATAGAATTCTAACCATCCAATTTATTAGGGTTGGTTTCATATCTCAAATTACATTGGATGGGATAGAATATAATGTAATATAATATATTTAAATTACATATGATTAAATCATATGTAATAAAGTATTGTTGATTGATGAATGATAAGATTGGATTGGAATGGATAATAAATAAAAATAATTATTTATTTTTAATATAATATATAACTCTCTTTGTTGTTATAATTATTAATTAATTAATTTTTATAAAAAAAATTAATTTAAAATGTGAGAATAACTTATTCATAAAAAGTTGTGAAATAAGTTATCCTCGATTATTAGGATAAATAGTTTGAGTTAGGTATCATTTATTTAGTTTCATTTTGGAAAAAAATAAATTGATAAGAATGAGTTCGATTTTTAGTTCGGATTTAAACTAAATTATAAAAATTGAATCGATCTAATATATTTTAATTTTATTATTTTAATAAGTACAAAGTGATCCTTTCGTATTTAAATAATATAAAATATCAAAAGAACCAATATAAGAGTTAAAAAAATAAAAAATAATTTTTATTTTTGAGTTTAGAATTAAATTATTAAACTAAATTAAAATAAACTAATATTTATTAATTTAATTTATTATTTACAATTTGAATCGATTTGATTCAAACTAAAACAAATAATTTTAGTTTGGTTTAAAATTTAAACAAAAAATGATTCAGAAGCACAAAGTTGATGGAATAATGAACACCAACCACCAACTCAAGCCTAGTTGACAAATACAAATAAATAGCATCTGAAGTAGTGAAATGAATTGAAATTCACTTTTAACAAACATTTATGATTAAATAATAGAAACTTAATATTCAAGTCTTCCCCTAATTTAAAAAATAAAATAAAATATATGAATTCGGGTCAAATTTACCCAAATTCTAATCCTATTATTTTGGGACGAAAACTTTAAATTATACAAAAACTAATAATAAAAAATAACCAGAATATGTATTAAAATTTTATCCCAAATTATGACCAAATGCACTTAATATTATAAATTTCAAATTATAAAAAATAATTTGGGTGAAGTCGACCTAAATTCGGAAAACCAAATTGATTTATTATTTACATTTTTTTTTTTTATTAACACAAGTACGACCTTTTTCCTGATAAATATTGAACAAGAAGAGGCCCAACTCCAAAAGAAAGAAAACCACTCAAACAACCCAAAAGCCCAAACAAATGTCCACTCTTAATCTTAAGCATAGTCTTCAGTTGAGGCCGAGGTATAAGATCCAATGAAAATGTCGCCGTAGATAAGGCCAGCCAAGCCTCCTCCAATGAGAGGTCCAACCCAGTAGATCCAGATTTGTGAGAAATCACCGCTGACAACAGCCGGGCCGAAGGATCGAGCCGGGTTCATTGACCCGCCACTGAATGGTCCAGCGGCAAGAATGTTTGCACCAACGATGAACCCAATTGCAATGGGTGCAATTGTTCCTAGTGAGCCCTTCTTGGGATCTGCGGCTGTGGCGTACACGGTGTAGACAAGGGCGAAAGTAATGACGATCTCCATAACAACACCTTCCAAGGCGTTCATTCCTGAAGCAACACCGTGAGTTGGGACGCTCTGCCAATTACAACAAATCGAAGTTTGTTAGAAATATATGACGAGTAAATGTTATTGTAGAGGAAGTAACAGATAATATATGCACGCATACCATGCCACTAGTAACAAATTTTAGGAGGAGGCAAGCAACGATGGAGCCAAGGCATTGGGCAACCCAGTAGAAAATGCCAGTTAGGATGGTGATGTTGCCTCCGACGGCCAATCCTAAGGTTACGGCAGGATTCAAATGACCACCTGAGATGTTGGCAGCCATAGCGACACCAACAAACAGTGCGAATGCATGGGCCACGGCCACTGCTACAAGACCTGCTGGGTCTAATGCTGCATCGGCTGTGAGCTTGTCTACAAATCCACGATAAAAGTATATTAGTTATGTATCAATGCGTGACACACTAGTTGTATTATGTATATTGTTATTTTGTTTCACTTACTAAAAGCGATGGCTGATCCAACACCAGCGAACACAAAAAGAAGGGTGGCAATGAACTCAGCTAGGTAAGACTTAAGGGACCCAACGCTGAAAGAGTCACCGAGGCTGCCAAAAGCAATCTTCACCATTTTTGTTGCTCACTAGGAATTCAAACAGAGCCTAAAATTTTCAGGAAAACTCGGTGGCTTGCTAGCTGTGAACTTCTTGAGAATGTGTTGCAGCTTGCACCAAAGTGCAACCTTTTATATGCTGAAAATGAGAATAAGCAAAGCAAGCCGGCACCGACTATGGGACCCAAATGAGTGCATAGAATTGTAATGATTGGATGCCGACCAAACCGCCTAGCCTTTTATTTGATAAATTATAGGAATTATGAGCATAAGACAACCAACTTAACTAGTAATTAATGAACGGCTAAGCTGGTTATTTTAAAGTAATTTTATGAATGAGGACAAGCTGCTGTCATGGAATATTATCAAAGTAAACTCCCTTGTATATATGATGATGAATTCTTATGTCATTTTCCTTATAAATTAATCAAACTGGCGGTTCCAATAACGATAAAGATGATAACAAAAATAATATAATGAAGCAGTTTAAATTAATTTGATCAAATTATTAATTAATTGACAGAACACAGATGGATATGCCCTATTTGAAGAGCTGGCAATCCCATCCAAAATGAACGACATTTGCTGACTTCTGATTCGGAGGCATCTTCAAGAAATACATGAATATTAGTGATGGGTTGTTACTACATAATCCAAAATCTTAAGGTAATAAAAGAGATTCTATTATTGCATTTAAGTTTGGTCATTAAAATGCAAAACCATTTACTTTTATCTAATTATTAATTAAACTTGATATAAATACTATGGGCTCATCCCACGCATCCACTATGAAAAGGAAGAGCTTTCGATGAGAACAGGTGTCTATTTTTCTTGCAAATCGTGAAAGGTACTGCAATTCTTCATATAAAGTTGTTGTGTGGATCATTTTATTTATCCGTGGTTTGCTAATTGCGTTAAAAAAAGATGTGGTCGGTCTTCAATGTTCTCCAAAGAGGATCGCATAGCTTTGTCATCGTAGATGGAATAATACATTTGGGTCTCTAATTTTTAACGTTTTTACAAATAAGGATAGTTTGTTCATGTTTATCAAATATGTCCCTGCCCTATAATGCTATCTAGTAGGCTGGTAAGCTCGTGAACCGGACCAACTCGGCATGAGGACTGTTCACTAGGCCAAGCCGGTTCCAAGTCCAAAATCTAAGTCACGCCGGTTCAATCTATTTGAAATTGGAGGTAAAGATAGCAGCAAATCGAATTTGGGATAAATATCTTCAAATCCGCATTCGCATCTATAAAAAAAAAAAAAATTAATACCATATCCGTACTAAATCCGCAATGAGTTTGATATTTTATTATCAAATTCGCTTAAATGAGTACTTAATATTTATTAAACTCGCGCAAATATTCGCGAATTTTTAATAGATTTTTAATAAAATTTTTGATATTAATTCAAAATAAAATATAAAATACATACAATAAAAAAATAAAATTGATAACAATAATTTTATAAACAAATATATAATTATTTTACAAATTCATACATAAAATATCATAAATATTGGCTCAGATGATAACACCCAAGAAGGGGGGTGAATTGGGTTTTTAAAATTTTAGAATTTTGAAATGAATGTAATGCAGTGCAACAAATAAAATAGTAGTAGAGAGAGAAAGAAAAATACAGTTTATAGTGATTCGACAAAACTTGGCCTACATCCGTTCTCTCGAATATGGATCACCACCACCGAAGTTCTATTATCTCTTTATTTTTGACGAGTGAAGTAAAACCCAATATAACTTCTTCTAAGGTGAAAGGCAATCGTACACTTACTTTCTCATGGGTGAAGAGTAACCCACAGCAATCTTCTTTATTTTCGGGTGAAAATGTGTCCAATTCAATATCATAAATATATTTAGATTTTTAGCTCTCACACTAAAGTAGATATACCAATATGCTCTCAGAAGGAAAAGTTCTCTCACAATAAAAATTGAAAACTTTACAGTAGAGAGAGAAAGTCGTTGTTTTAATAAAGAATGTTCTTTTTGAATGTTTTTAATTTGATCACAATAATAGTTTTGTATTGTCCTTCATTATTCTTTGTATTATCCTTCATTATTTTTTTCTATTTATATTCATTCTTTTTGTGAAAACACTTGTCTCTAACGGCTTGATTTTGCATATTTAATGTCCTCCATAAATGCTGCAGAAGTTACCGTTGAGCCTAAATTTCAAAAGAAGTATCGATCTATTTTTGCTATGTATCGATCTCTTTGTGCGAAAATTGAATTTGAGCTCCGAGTATCGATCCGTTTGTCTTTACATATCGATCTGGTTCACTTTATAAATAATTTTCAACTATCTAGAATTGCAACGTATCGATCTCCTGATTTGGGGTATTGATCTGGTTTGCTCCGTAAATATTTTGCAACTCTCTGGACTGGATATATATCGATCTCTATGAACTCAGGTATCAATCTGGTCTACCTTGTAAATATTTTTCAACTCTTTAAACAAGGCATGTATCGATCTCTTTAAACTCATGTATCGATCTGGTCTACTTTGTAAATATTTTACAACTCTCTAGATAAGTCATGTATCGATCTCTTTGAACTCAAATATCGATTTGGTCTACCTTATAAATATTTTACAACTCTCTGGACAAAGCATGTATCGATCTCTTTGAACTCAGGTATCGATTTGCTTCATAAGTTTCGATCTGTTCTTCAATGGTATCGATCATTTATCTTAATGTATTGATCCCTTTACTTTTGCAAATCGATCTTATTGAGCTTTCAAGACACTTTCACACAAGTTTGTTAAGGATTGATTATAAGTATATTTGTATATTAGTTCATTGATTTTTAATAAGATTTTCGACATTAATTCAAAATAAAATATAAAATACATACAATAAAAAATAAAATTGATAACAATAATTTCATAAATAAATCTATAATTATTTTACAAATTCATATGTAAAACATCATAAATATTGGCTCAGTTGGTAACACCCAAGAAAGGGGGTGAATTGGGTTTTTAAAATTTTAGAATCTTGAAATGAATGTAATGCAGTGCAACAAATAAAACAGTAGTAGAGAGAGAAAGAAAAACATAGTTTATAGTGGTTCGGCAAAACTTGGCCTACGTCCGTTCTCTCGAATGAGGATCACCACCACCGAGGTTCTATTATCTCCTTATTTTAAATAGGTAAAGTGAAATCCAATATAACTCCTTTTGAGGTGAAGGGCAACCATACACTTACTTTCTCATGGGTGAAGAGTAACCCACAACAACCTTCTTTATTTCGGGTGACAATGTGCCCAATACAATATCATAAATGTATTTAAATTTTTAGCTCTCACACTAAAGTAGATATACCAATATGCTCTCAGAAGGAAAAGTTCTCTCACAATAAAAATTAAAAATTTTACAGTAGAGAGAGAAAGTCATTGTTTTAATAGAGAATGTTCTTTTTAAATGTTTTTTATTTGATCACAATAATAGCTTTGTATTGTCCTTCATTATTCTTTGTATTATCCTTTACTATTTTTTTTTTCTATTTATATTCATTCTTTTTGTGAAGACCCTTGTGTTTAACAGTTTGATTCTGCATATTTAATGTTCACCATAAATGCTGCAGAAGTTACCGTTGAGCCTAAATTTCAAAAGAAGTATCGATCCATTTTTGCTATGTATCGATCTCTTTGTGCGAAAATTGAATTTGAGTTTCGAGTATCTATCCATTTGTTTTTACATATCAATCTGGTTCACTTCGTAAATAATTTTCAACTATCTAAAATTGCAACATATCGATGATATCGATCTGCTTTGCTCCGTAAATATTTTGCAACTCTCTGGACATGATATGTATCGATCTCTATGAACTCAGGTATCAATCTGGTCTACCTTGTAAATATTTTTTGACTCTCTAAATAAGGCATGTATCGATCTCTTTGAACTCAGGTATCGATTTGATCTACCTTGTAAATATTTTACAACTCCCTAGATAAGGCATGTATCGATCTCTTTGAACTTAGGTATCGATCTGGCCTTCCTTATAAATATTTTACAACTCTCTGGACAAAGCATGTATCGATATCTTTGAACTCAGGTATCGATCGGCTTCAAAAGTGTCGATCTGTTCTTCAATAATCTTGATCATTTATCTTAATGTATTGATCCCTTTACTTTTGCATATCGATCTTGTTAAGCTTTCAAGACTCTTTCACACAAGTTTGTTATGGATTGATTATAAGTATATTTGTATATTAGTTCATTGATTCTACAACAAGTTTTAGAACATTTTATCATCATGTAACTTTACATTTACGATAATACTTAGTCATCATCGAAAAAAAATAAATAAATTCAAAACATCAATATGATATCATCAATAAATCCAAAATAAAAATTTACAAACACATAAATACAAAATAAAAGTTTACAAACTTATAAATGCAAATTAATAGCTATCACGTTTACATCTTCATTTTACTCAATTGTAGTTAAGACCCACCCAACATGATTTCTACAATAGTAAATAATAATATATAAGTTAATGAAAAACAAATCTTTAGAGATAATAAAAATAATAAATTTACTTCATTATTGATAACATTCTCATCGTCCAAGTACAAACAGTTTTCAGTTGTTTTTGAAGAACTTGAAACTAATCATTAACAAAATTAATTAATAAAAAGTAATAATGCTATAAAGAAATAAAAAAAATATTTTATAGAAATACAAATAAATTTTCTTATAATTAAATTATGTCCATAACCAATTTTGAGCATACATTAAATACTTCAAAGTTTTTGGATGAAGTCGGCTACGACGTGAAGACACAAATCTACCACTAGTATTAAAAGTCGACTTAGATGCAACTGTAGAAGCAAGAATGGCTAAAATGTCTCTAACAATTGCTTGTAGAGTAGGATATTTTGATCCATTTGCTTTCCACCAATTCAATATATCACAATTTTTTGCTCTTAGAATAACAGGTTCATCCAAATAATAGTCTGATTCAGATTTAGTATAACTAGTATTAGAGCTTGAGTCTACAAATAAATCAAAGTGTGCCAAACGTGCTCTAATTTTTGTAAAAAATTCATCTACTTTGGATGATAAAGCAACTGATGATTTTATTTAACAATTTTCTTTACCTTACTTATATCAAAACTGATAATCTTTCATCAAATCATAACAAAAATTTTTTAATTTTTTTAATATCACTCCCACAACTGTCTTCATATAACAAAGAAAAGTAATACTCTATCAATTTCATCTTATATCTTGGATCCAAAATAATTGCCACAGTCATTAATCCATGAACTACACTCCAATACTTATCAAACTTCACAATCATCTTTTCAATCGTTGATTTTGTTTCTTCACAACTAGAATTTATCCACTCATTAATTGACAATTTAATCTCATAAATGTTTGAAAAAAAAAATATTGGTTGTAGGATATTTAGTCCCAAAAAATAATGTAGTCACCTCATAAAATGATTCAAGCCTATCACATATTTCTTTTGCAAACCTCTAAACATCTTTACTAAGTAAAGATTTATATTGTTGATCTCGTTGTTTCAAATGAGGAAAGACATCTTTATAAATCAAAGTAGCGTAAAGCATTAAGTACGTGGAGTTCTATCGAGTTTTAACATCAACAACTAACTTATTAATGCATAACATGTCCAATTTATGAACACTAGCAACAAATGTTTCCTTTCTTTTAGGGATAGCAGTCCAATATAGCACACTAATACAAATTTTTTCAATACTCTCATTTATTACACTTATTCCCTACTTCACAATTAAATTTAATATGTGAGCAAAACAATGCATATGAAATAACTTCTAATTTAATAAAAATGCACTACCAAAAAAATTTTCTAAAATGTACTCAATTATAAAATCATTTTTATTTCAATTATAAACCGTCAAAGTAGATAGCTTATTGTCAGTGTTCCACTCCAATAAGCATTTCACCAAAGCTTCAATAAGTACCTCAACAGTATGTGAACACGTATGTATAAAAATAAATAAAAACGTCATTTATATATTAAACATATAAAAAAATTATAAAAAAAACTTATTTGTATTGAAATTACCTCATAATACGACTTTATATCATCCAATTGTTATTTATGAAATGTGTCGTTATAAACGTTAATCCTTTTTATTGGTTATTAATAGTCCATATATTGGTGGTGATGGCAACTCTACTTTTATTTGCTTCCGATAAACTCATTGTTTTAGCTTTCTCATAATCAAAAATTTTGAAAATGTCAATCTTCAATGTGTTATGAGAGATGAACTTAAACATCAGTTGGAGAGTACTAGTGAACTTTCAAAATCTATGGTGTTTAACTATATGCAATGGATACTCATGCATGATAACCATATTTGCAAGTTTTCTCCTTGAATTTTCTTGATTGAAAGAAAATGTAATAACTTTGACATTCTCATCCACTTGTGTAGAATGTAATCTCTTTAACAATTCATTAATAATTCGTTACCTTCACATTGGACATACTTTCATATGATAGTGCAAATGGGTGGTTATATTTCTTATCTTCGCACTCAATTTCTTTTTGCAATACTTACAAACAGCTTTCTAATTTCCATTAATTTTATGTCTTTCGAAGTGATCCTACACATTTGATCTCAACTTTTTACTAGTATTTTTACTTGTAATTTCTTCACAAGTGAGTGGAGTTTGGTTTGAATCTATTTCACGTTCTTCCATAGGAGAATTATCAAAATGTTATAAATTAATTTCAATCTTTCGCCTGAAATAAAGTAGATTACTAACCTATTTTAGCAAGTCCACAACAAATAAATCTGGACATGGTCAAATATTTTATGAGATTTGAATGAACAAATAAACATTCAACATTAATCATAAAATATTATGGAAAATATTATAATCTTTTTCAACTTTTTGCCAAAATCAGAGACGAAATGTTCATGAGAAATAATGAATAATCTTTTGGTCTTTGACAAAACAAAAGAGTAATACTAGTCTGCATGAATGAACGAAGTTTAATTTACAGCACATAAGTATGGGCAACCCACATATCCAACACATTTACAACTGACATATAATCATGTAAAACAATTTTTTTTTCTCCTCTCAACTACCACAATGATTTCTTTTAATAAAATAACTTGACATATTGTTTTTAAGCATACTTAATTATTGTAAATAATATAAATTTTCCAATTTTGAAAAGTGATAAAAGGAATCCACTTTGATTAAATAAAAAGAAGACAAACGTTTGAAAACATAAATAAAAGTATAGCGAGTTTACCATATACAATACCCTTGGGAACAGGTCTTTTTCGTCCACTACGTCTAACATGCACACGATAAACCACATAATCCTATACTAATTATTCAGTATAGTAACTAATTGCAGACTACTAGCTAGGAAAAACAATTATAAAATCTTAGTGCAAGTGTGGCAGTGGTTAACACAGTAGAGAAACAGAGAGATAGAAAGAGAAAAATTTAAGGGTGGCATTTATATATATAGATATCCCCACCAAAACATTGTAGGATAACATTAGATGAAAACCAATACTTTAACCGCTCAAACATTACAGATAATTCAAAGGATATTTCACTTAAATAAGCTTAAAACTTATGTATAATAAAGAAATGATGGGATTACAATTGTGCCAGAAAAAAACACCACAGGAATAGAAACATGAATATTAAAAATAACTGAAAATAAGATAGTGGAACTGCAAAGTAGACCAGAGAGAAAGCAAACCTTAATGAACAAAACAAACTACAGAAAATCAAAAAGTATCATATTCCCTCATAAAGTTTATGGAAGAAAAAGTTCCAAAATAGGGTAAATGAAAACCACATCTTTAGAAAAGAATCAAAACTACTCTTTTAATAATTGCTCATAATTTCTAAAACAAGATAGAAAATACCATTGAACTTGGATTTTAGAAATGTAAGTTTGTTAAAGTGCTCACAATACAAATGAGAAAAAAAATAGTCACAACGTAATAACTAAAACATAATGAAAGAGCAGATCTAATTCACCATTATTTCATAAAATACAGGAAAATATAAATCAAACCAAATAGCAGCATTCATAAACAAAACCACAATTATGAAACTAAACTTAAACGGAAATGGAGATCAACGTATATTAATCTCTAATGCATTTACCTACTTGGCCTTGTAGCCTAAGCGATAAGCCTTGTCAAGTCAAGTGGGATGGGTGACACACACGATGGATGGATGGATGAGTGAGAAGCGAGAGAGAGGCAGAGAGCAAGAGCCTGCCGACGAATCTTCAGGTTGAGAGTGAGTGTGATTTGTGAAATGAGAGTGTGAAGTGTCGTTGTACTAGAGATAATATTTAAGTTTAATATCAAAACAATATTGTTTTGGTACTTTAAGGAAAAAAAAAATCTGCGGATATTTATCCACACTCGTATCTATCCCAAAATCATTGCAGGTTTTAAATTTATTTTTTAAATTTGTCTCAAACTCGTTCCATAAGAGTCGAGTAGTAGCGAGTTTACAGGCAAAATTGTCATCTCTAATAAGAGCTCCAGTCCGTAATGGGCCCAAAATCGATCAGGCTTGTTACTGCGTTGAACCTATTGGTTGAACCAGCGGTCCGGGCTAGTTCAATCTATTAAAAAAATGATTCCCTACAAAATTTTAGTTAATTTATTATTTAGCATATTTAATTTATTTATTAATTTTAAAATTTTAGTTAGTATTTAGTTTAATTAATAATTTTAAATTTTTGATAAGTATTTAATTTGTTGTTAATTTTTAAATTTTTATAATATTTAATTTTAAAATTTTAGTTAGAAAATAATTTAGTAATTTTTGTTAGTATTTACTTTAGTTAATAATTTTAAAATTATTGAGATTAATAATTTAATTTTGTTATCAATATAAA
>JAXCLQ010000011.1:6002011-6021627 GCA_035584115.1 Cedrela odorata
TAGAGACCCCAAATATAAGATTGCTGTTCTTGCTTCAAAGCAGGTATGTATTGTTATTTCACTGAACTTTGTTGCATAGTTAGATGTTGAAGCTATCTGTTTCTTGTTATTGTAGGAACATTGCCTTGTTGATTTGTTACATGGATGGCAGGAAGGTAAACTTCCAGTTGAAATAAAATGTGTGATAAGGTGAAGTTTTTGAAATCCTATTTTCTCATGCTGATTTTTTTTTTTTTTTTTCAAGAATGCTGATTACAGTCAATATTTATTACAGTAATCATGATAGAGGTCTGAACACCCACGTGATTCGCTTCCTTGAAAGGCATGGTATTCCTTATCATTATTTGTGCACAACTGAAGAGAACAAAAGAGAAGAAGAGATTTTGGAATTGATTCAGAATACTGATTTTCTAGTACTTGCTAGGTACATGCAGGTAAATCTGCATAAGGTTCTCAATCACCCACCTTTTTTACTGTTGTTTTATGCTGAGCAATAAGAATTATCAGTGAACAGTCTTAAATTCTAGTCTAACATAGTATAAGAGGAATAAATTTATCCTTGTCCTCCATTAGTACACAGGACCCACCACAACTCTTGATGGCATTCAACCTGTTAATTTGAAAAAAAATTATATTTGAAAGCACATTTGCAGAGTTGTTGTAGATGGTCACGTACAGAGGACACACCACCACTCTTACTTATGTGGGCGCATGTGTGCAGCCATTTCCACTGTCAAAATAGGGCTACCTGGGTTATTTATGTTATGCAGATCTATTGACAGAACTGAGTCAACTGCTGCATTGTCAATATTTTTTATGCAGGTATTGTCAGGTAAATTTTTAAGGAGTTATGGGAAGGATATAATTAACATTCACCATGGTCTTTTGCCATCATTTAAAGGGGGGAATCCATCTAAACAGGTTGGTTGTTTTACCTTCTTTAATGGGTGCTATCCATTAGAGAGGGGTGAATCCATCTAAACATTTACCATGGTCTTTTGCCGTCTTTTCATTGTTCTAGTCATTTCAATTTTTCCTCCCCTGACTTTCCATACATGTTTAATTGCTAGATTATGTTGTCAGGCTTTTGATGTGGGTGTTAAATTGATTGGTGCAACAACTCACTTTGTAACTGAAGAACTTGATGAGGGGCCTATTATTGAACAGATGGTATTTTATTTATTTAATTTTTCCTGCTGTTTTGAATATGCTTGTTAAACTTTGGTATTGGTTCTGATAGTTTAGGTTGATTGCACTAAATCCTCACAATTCAGTCATTTATTGCTGTTTAACATATTTTGACTACAGTTTAGATGAACATACTGCCAACTAGACCTAGGGTAAGGACCATAAGGTTGTCAGGTTCAGGAAAAAGGCATGAAGAGGCCCACTTAGTTGAGAAAAGGTCATTACCTATTGCTGATCCTGCTGAAGCAGAGTTTAGTTGAGTTCTAACCTTCAGCATTTTGCATAAAGTGACCACTCACCAAACCTTTATCCAAGCACTTGAGCTGGTTAATCCATGAGTTTATCATATTTCCAGGCAATAGCCGATACTCTCTGTGTGCTGCATATTTTAGAGGCCTTAGAAATCTCAGTAATTTGTGTGGAGAAGTCCAAAGCTGATACAGGAGCTCCCTATTGACTTGGCTTTTATTTTCTGTTCCTATCAACTTTCATATATTAATACTCAAAACTGTTTAATGGTTTATATATGTCAACTTTATAGCTTGGGTGAAATTTTCCATGGTCAGACCTAAAAAATGCTGGAGCTTTACTCCATAAATAGTAGTACTTACTTGCATAACAAGAAATCCTTTCTGGAGTTGCTATATGCTGTTTTTTTTATAGGATCAAAGACTAGCATATAAAAATTCTAACTAGCGAAGTTCGGTAGGCATTTTGATCTTGTGATTGGGAAGCTGCTTACATGAGCAAGGTGGAATATAAGCATTATTAAGCCTCAGGAACTTGAATTAGTATTGCCAAATTTTTTAATCTTTGAAACTTGCTAACTGTGCCATTATCATTGTGATGATGATACAGTAGAATGTGCCTATCAGAACGTAAAGCTAATTTCTCTTTGCTAAAATGACAGTATAGAGTGTGTTTTGCTGCTGTAATATTCATAAAATTTAATGTACCATTACTCTTTAGATTAATCTATCCCAAACAATAATGAGCTTTCTAGGCATCTCTGTTCTTTTAGTAACTTTGCATTTTTTAAAGATGTGTAACTGTATTGGCAAACAGAATTTGAATATTAATCTATAAGGCACATATCTACTGTACTTTAATGTAGAACTCTCTCTGATAAGTGTATAACAATTTTGCAGGTTGAGAGAGTTTCCCACAGAGATAATTTGCGAAGTTTTGTGCAGAAATCAGAGGACCTTGAGAAACTATGTCTTGCAAAGGCTATAAAATCATACTGTGAGCTGCGAGTATTACCTTACGAGATAAACAAGACTGTTGTATTTTAATGGGAAAAGGAAAAAAGGGAAATGATAATTGATAAAGAAGCTGGAAGAGGATGCTTTCTGTATGTACATTCAATTATTGCTTTTAACTGTTCGTTATAACAAATCACTGCCATTCAATGAATTTTAATTGCACAGACAAATACTTGAAATTGAGCAGGAAAACAGGATTCTCTCTCTTTTTAGGCAACTTGCCGAGATGATCTTGGATCTCCGTAGTTTTGAATTATCATTTCAAAATTGCAAGTGCCATCGGTGCCGAATGCCTCTGATGATCTGACCTTGTTTCTGTTCCTTCTTGGTGTATTGCAGAAATTTTCTAAAATAAAGTTAGGCAGTGACTATGCTCCATCTGTACAAAGATATTTCTATAGTTGGTTATTTTCTCACTTTAGTTGGCATTAGGTAAGTTGGAAGCAGAGAACATGCATATAGACATTGCATTTCCAGGGCGCACGCCTTACTTGCGAGCACTTTAGTAAAAGTTTTGTTAGCTTAAATAATATCATACAATAATATCTTGTTTCTGTTCCTTTTCGATTAACAATTACAATATAATGCAACTTACATGCTTTAGTTATTATTTTTGTCAAAAAATTTATTATTCAGATTGTGGCTGATCTAGATTCTTAGAAACTTCTTCAAAATTGAAAAGGAAAATAAAATGGAAAGAATAAAACGAAGAGAAAGAGAGAGGAAAGGTTCTTATCATGAGGTTTGGAACCATTACCAAGCAGTTTTGTATTGAAAGCATGATATAATGCAAGAAGTATTGAACCATCATTCAGAAAAACTTTAACTAAGCCTCTTTTTGCCAGTTTTCTTCATGGCTGCACATACATAACTATTATATTACTGTGAAAGAGAAGAATATTTCCAGTATTTAAATTTCAAGGCGTGTTATAACTCTCAACAAAGCTTTGCCTGCTCTTGGACTATGTATGCACAAACGCAAGTCATACTATGTACTATTACTGATACACAGAGATTCCAGAGAAAACTCAGTTGCTTCAAGGCTTCTAACTTGACGAAGAAGATTTTGAATCCCATCAACACATCTCTGCTTATGAATCTTGCTCTTGCAGTTGAACTCTAAAAGCCCTTGTGCAGTTTTGAGGCCAAAATAGTTTTCCTCGGAAATTTCCCTTTCTTTTTTATACGGCCAAGCAGCACTTTCATCACACACTCCATAGACAATACCTGGTGTCAGTAGAGTGCATTTAGATGTTAGTCAATAGAAGAAAGAATAGAGGAAGTTCATTGTTGGAGAAAACTGTAAGCTGCTATGATTAGAGTATAAAAAAAATATCATAGTTCTAATGCATCTGAAAGTGGGTATGTGCTTACATTTGTTCTTCTTGGAGAAGGCTCCTCCTACGTGTTTGCTTTTCAGCTTAACTATGACCTGAGAATGGAGCAATTTGAGTCAATTATGCACATCTGAATTTGGAAACACTACTTGTTTTTTCTTTGGGTTACCCTTTTTATACCTGTGATTTCTTGTTCATATAGACGGAGACAAACTTCCATCTTAACACTCCTGTAAATTCCAATAACAAGAATTTTAGATTCATTTACTAAAATATTTGCCCAGCGAGGTATTCTTATGATCAGACTGTGAGGAGATATGGCATTCAGGGGAACGATCTTGCTTCAATGAAGCTACTTTGATCATTTTGATGCTTAGGAAGTTTTTACAACCTATGAACAGAGTTCTCGGTATTTCAGGATGAAATACCAGTGGGTGGACATTATTGAAATTTTGGAATGTGAACTAAAAGTTTTAGACCTCATGACAAAGTCAATCGGTCAGTAGAAGCATGCATGAGATTTATTCGACTGCTAATCTTTGTTGATAAGAGCTTAAACTTCACAAAGAAATTACCTTTTCTTGTGAGTTGCAGCAGTTCACCTTCATAGGGAGGACCTTCTTCCTCTGGTTGACTGCGAAAAGCAGCTGGCCAATATGTTTCTGCTACCCCCTTCTCATAGGGACTTATAGATGCATTCTTCCTTGCTTCTGTTGGTAACCTTGCTTTCAGAGCCGCTTCTCCTCTCAAAGCTAAATTCAGAGAAGCAAAATCATTTCTGTTAATTAATGATCAATGACCCGTAAAACATATCTTGCATTGTCCGAAAGGACTTATGGTGACCGAATCCAGATGGATGATTTTGCGAAATGTTCAAAAGTACTGCAAATTTCAAGAATGCATACAGATTTATGTTCATTTGGCAATTGACATAGCTTCGGAATTGGAATTCACTTAAAGGCAAAGCTAAAAGTTATAGCAAATACCTGTTGCAGCTGCAGCTGTAAGAGTCATCAGATCGCCCGGAGTTTGAATATCCACAGCTGATCTTACAACAGAAGCCACGCGATCGTGGTCTGCTCCAGCTGATTCAGCTATTTCAATGCAGTTTGATGCCAACAGCTCAGTAGCTGAGGCCAAAGCCATGCTCATTTTGGAGCCTGAGCTATCGGAGTTCCCCGAAGCAGCAACAGCAGCCAATGCTGCAGCTAAACCAGCAACAGAGAGAGCAGAGTGCATGCGCGCATTTTCTACTCGAACCCTATCTTTCTTCTTCACCTTGCTACTGCTGATATCCTTGTGGTGATGAAACCATTTCCCAATTGATCCTGTTCTCCGAGCAATTATTGAATTCACTACGTTGCTTGACTGCAAACATGAAGAAATTGTTTAGAAAAGAGAAATAGCTTAAATTTACAATAGACAGCCGAGAAACATTTGTTTTGTAAAAGATTGCTAGTTGATTTATAGTTAAACAGAAGAGTAACTTACCATTTGTGGAGCATGCAATGCCTCAGGCATTGCATTGAAACTCGGGTCAAGTAAAAATTGCTTTTGTTTCTGAGCAAGAGCTTTCGAAATTTCTGAAGCAGAAAGGCTCCAAGATCTGGACAAAAACTCCATAGGCTCCTTTGGTGTTTGAGGCTGAGGAATTGATGGCAAAGATGATCCTGCTTTCAGCTCTCCATCGTCTTCTGAATGCTCAAGGCCGTAAAAAGAACCATTTTTCCAATCTGAATAAACCCCTCTTTCCATTTTAACTTTGTTTTACTTGGGACTGATAATCTTTGAATTTCAAATGTTGTAATCAACTGAAAAACCTTTTTCTCTATAATTTATCTCTTCTTGCTTGTGCTAAAAAAATTTTGACTGCTCAGCCTGCAATATGAATTGAAGGTAAAGGTTAGCACATAACAGGAAACAATGAAGATTTATTAAATGGGGAAAACAGATGCTTAAATTGATGACACAAGGTAACAACCGACGATATTTAGCCTATTGAACTGATAAGAAAGTCACTGTTCGGCCAGCTATTTGAAAGTACCTGCTTTTGATCTTCAATTTTTGGCTGAAGCACAAGTGCTTTGCTTTGGTTGTTAAATAAGTATATTTCAGATGAAAAACTAGTGGTCCAGAAAGGTAATTAAAAGGAGAAAACCCAAAGAATTTTGAAAAAGATTGCTTACAATCTCAAAAGTAAAAGCACTCAAAAAGCTATTTTCTCACAACACTCGCAGAAAAAAAAAAGTAAAATACCCTAGTGTCAAATAGACTTGCTTGGCCAAACCAACCATGCAAACCTAAAAGTTCTCTCTATAAAGAATTGACCCATCAAACAAGCTTCTTATATAGACATTACAGACCCAGAAAAACTGTGAGACAAAATAGATTACATTTAACGAACCAAGGCGTCTAGTGCTTTGAACCCCCATAAATTCAGGTCAATAAAACTCGCAGACAAAAAAGAATTCACAAAACTCGAAAAATAAGACAAGTAATTTAAGAAACAAACTGAAGACATTATCCTGGATAAGTGGGCATGGTTTCTTAACACTCCTGCATGTAAGCACATGTACGTATAAAAAAAATACATTTGATTATTCCTATCATTAAACAATGAGACGAATAGAGACTTCTCTTTTTTTTTTTTTTTTTTTTGTTTTGGTGGGTTTAGCGCCCCTATGACTTTTGGTTGTTGGAAGTTTGAAAAGTGTGCGCATGACCAGCCAATGGCTATGCATGAACCGTGTTGGGCGGTAGGGACGTTCCTGGATTCTCTATAGATTTCTTTTTGTTCCTTGGTGGCGCCATGGATGCATGCCATATTGCATAGTTTTCAATCAAACGGTTAAGATTGCTTTACTTTCTTTTTCTAAGATCCTCTTAGCAAATGGGTGGCTTGTATTTAAAGTTTGTGAACCAAGAGTTGTCGACAATGATCCAACTAAAGTACTGTCTTAATGATAAAATCATTGTAGTTCCAAGTCTACTTCATTTCTAAGCATATTACTACGCTTATGCATGAGTAATTTGACAATTATTTGATTCCTTTTTCTGCTGAGGATGTCCAGTTGATATTTTGGACACATTACAAGTCACAGTCCTATTACTTTTTATGCTTGTATGATTCATTCTCTCAGCTTCCATACTCAAATCAATCATCTTAAATTTAACAAACACCTGCTTCAGCATCTGTAAATTGGATGCCCTGGTTTCATTTTTAGACATCTGTTTTTGCTCAAGATTCAAAAACAAAGTAGAAATCAGTATGCCGAAAGCATTTTCTAGATGGGGTCGCCAGGTCAATTAAGGTAATAGCGACCCACCGGCCAATTTTGCTGAACAGAGTTGGCACATAGTTATATTTGGGTTCAACGTGATTCAATTTGCCTAGGGTCGGTTCCTTCCTGCAAACCCGGTCCAATGCGGGCGTGGTCCCAAAATGTAGTCTAGGTTTGGATAGCCATTTTTACACCATGATGAATTGAAGATTTTACTAAAACATTCGGATTGATTTGGGTTTTAAGCCGCAGCTTATTCTCCGCCTATTTAACTGCATGTCAACATGTCCCCAGTGCTAACAATCCAGCTAGTGAAACATCACTTCCATGCTGTTTCTGATCATAACCACAAGTCTATGACAAAACAATGAAACAAACAATTTAGTCAAATTAGGCAGCTGCATTTGTGACATAAGTACAGTACTAAAATTCACCTCTTTGCCGTGCCAGTAATTCCATATACACGTTAAACACCGACCCCAACCTGCCAGGCTGCCTAGTGCTACCATTGTTCATAGTTACACCAAATTTTGATTTGTAGAAAATTGTCCCATTAGGAACAATATGAATTTGCGGAGCACTGTGTCGTTTCAATAACCAAAATAACCAAAACAAATTTCACTTGCTCCCCAAGATTCTGTGTTAAAATTTCAAATGGGGTGAGAGGAAATGGTGGATGCCATATCTATTATTTACAAACGTCTTCTAATTATGGATCCATATCTTTTAGTTAGAACTGAAGAAAGCAGAAAGGGTCCCAAACTTTTCATGATTCACATATGAATGAGACATTCAATCTTGATAATGTGATTTGACCTTGCCAGTCTGTACAAAGTTTCATGCTGAAAATTATGAAATAATGGGAGAGGTCATGACTTCTGAAATCAAAGTCAGATCATAATGACAAACCTGCATTAGACCCACATTTAATAAATAGAAATATTCAATATTTGATAGCATGCTTCTTATAAATGAGTATGCAGAATGTTGTAGTGTAACCATTTTTGAAATGGTTGATTGATGTTCTGGGATGGTTCCTGGTAAGCCCAATATCTATCAGATCAGATACTTTTCCCTGCCATTATTGATGGTAATGATTTTGTTACAACAGTGTAGCTAAACCAAATAGCCAAGAGTAGTAAAAGACAGAAACATGCATATCTTCATTATGAATTTACATATCTCCAAAGCTAAGAAAGGAAATATTAATTTAATCTGCAATTTTCTCAAAGCCTGACACTGTATTATGACATCAAAACTTAGATCGTAGAACAGCAAATGTAGTAGCTGTATGCTTGTCATATGTTCCAATATCTCCTCGACTGTCAAAAATATGTAAAACATTGATGAAAGAAAAATTATTTTTTCTCCCATGGTTTTCAACAACTGATCTCCACAACAGCACATCATAAATTAAGCAGCAGAAATAATACTTGCACATTATGAACACTCCGTAAATATAAAAACGTTAACAAAAATTATTATTTCGTGTTCAAATAATTAAAAGAATTACAAAGTTTTTTGATTTAAAAGTATTAAGTGTCTGAGACCAAACCTATCACTCCAGCCGAAATCTCTTTCCACCAAGCCCACCAAAATTTTCAGAGACCCAACCCATCACTCGCCCTCGTCGCAACAATTGCTAACACCAAATCCATCACAATTGCAGTCCCACCACCATAATATCACGGACCAATTTTTTCATACGGTCTTCAATGCACAATTTGAAATAATTGAAGATAAATCAGTCTTATTTCACGCAAACTCTACAAATTAAAACACACACAAAAAAATAAAGAAAGAAAAAATACAAGAGTTTAGATAATTGGATCTCAAAACTATCCGGTCATCAAGGATGATTTTCCTTTCCTTGTTAAAATTGTCTTGACATCCAAAGGTTACCGCTTTGGTTTACTTCTTTTAGGATCATCCGCATTTTCATGATAAAACTTCAAATGATTTGTATGAAAAATCGAATATAGTCTAAGCTTTGAAGGCAATTACATTTTGTAGAACACATTGTTCTTCTGCTTGGCAATGGAAAATGAATACTCTATTTCCGAACCAACTCTTTGTGTAGTGGACGTGTGGATTTATTTTATATAGGCAAAATCTTCATAAGCATCATGTCCCCAACATTGAACTCCACATGTAGTCGTTTTTTGTTAGCTCACTACTTCATCCGTTTTGCTGCTTTTCGTCAACTCTAATAAGCATGTTGGTTTAATGTTCACTCTTGTCTTATTAACACATAAGATAAGTCCGCACAAACTACTCACGTAATCTTGCACTTGGGGTCAATAGTATGTTGCTTTAAGTAATGCTCTTGTTCACTTTTGGTCCGAATAATCAACCCACTTAGTTTTAAGAGATTC
Organism: Cedrela odorata; assembly: GCA_035584115.1. Taxonomy (NCBI): domain Eukaryota; kingdom Viridiplantae; phylum Streptophyta; class Magnoliopsida; order Sapindales; family Meliaceae; genus Cedrela; species Cedrela odorata. Next base: position 6,011,458 of record JAXCLQ010000011.1, read on the forward strand.
CTTTATGAGATTTTGACGTTAGTTCCCTCACTTCGGCACATAAACCTATCAACCCTTGGTGTATAGAAGTTTATCTTCTACCCAAATTTGTTTGGCCTTCCCAGCATATACTAACTCAATAAGATGTTTAATTAACGGATTATGTAGCATACCTTACATGATGAGGTTGAGAATCTCCTCTTGGAGATTGCTAATGGCAGCAAACTCAGCCTTTGGCCACCACTTTAGTCTCACTCGATTTATACTCCAACTCAAAGTTGAACTCCTCCAAAAAAATTCTACCACCGTACTTATTTTAGGCTGAGTTTTTTCTAATTTTGGAACTAGCTTATGACTTTATTATCCGTTTTCACCATAAACTTTGATCCGAGCGAGTAATATCACCAACTGCAAAGTGAATGAATGATCGTCCTCATCTCCTTCTCTTACACCGTGTAACACCTCTCTGTATTATTTAGTTTTTTACTCTCAAATGCTATTAGATGTCTTTGTTGCATAAGAACACTTCCGATTATAAAATCGGATTATTTAAACATTATTTACAAAATTTTATATTTTCTTATAAACTATATATACTCACTGAGTTGTAAGTTTGTTATTTTTTTATTTTTCTTATTTTTTTCTTAGGTCGCGCAAGATTCATGCAGTATACAGTTTTAGAACATGAGATTGGAATCACTATATGTATACTACATGAGTCATCCTTATGAGTATATCATATTTATATACATGTATTAAATAGATATACATGTGTTTGTATGCATTGTTGTTGATGTATGCATGTTTTGGTGAGATACGAAGCTTTCAATGTGTAATAATAATTGAGCTTTGAGATTATTTATATTTGTTTTATAAACTTTTATTCCGTAAAGATTATAAATAATGGATATAAAAATATATAAATAATGTATTTAGTTAACCTCGCCTCCAAGGAGTGGTTGGGTTCTGTCAAAATTGATTTCCCACGTTTATGTTACGAAAAATATTGAAAAATATAAAGCTTAATTACCCACCTTCACTAGAGGCTAGTTTCTGGGCAGGTAGCTGTGCTATTAACTATACCTAAAACTTGCTAAGAATCTGAGGCAAATTCATTGGCTGTATTGTTTTGCTTGTGCTGTTAATGTTGTTGGTATTTTTGCAGTTGTTCAGATCAGAGAAGCAACCCCATAATATGGCTAAGTTAGCTCTCCCATTCTTAAGAGTCTATAGTTTTGGTGGAGGATTATCTAGCGGAAGTGGGCCAATTCTTGTAAAAAAAAAAATATGGACAAGAAACCAAACCTAACGAAGAGGTAAGTCAACCTGAAGTTTAAGCTTGGACAACAGGTCAAGGCATTTTAATGTGTTTGAAATTTCAACATTTAAGACATCATATCAATTTTGTGACATAATATTCAGAAAGTATCCAAGTCTTTCTCATAGAGTTGACCTTACCAATCTAAATTGAACAAAGTTTTGAATTTTCGTTGATAAGAAAAATATCACTGTGAACGTAACCTGGAACTTTGCCCCTAATTTACAAGATTAAATAAAAGGTCTTCGCTGCTTATTGAGACAAGTGCTACAAATTTGTGTTTGTCATCTTGCAATCACATATCAGGTTGATCTCATGCAACTCTGAGATCATTATTGACAACAAGATGTAAAACATGGATAGTGCATGTGTGTTTGTGTGTGTGTGTGTATATATATATATATATATATTATATAAATTAATATAGTATAAAAATATTGAAATGTAAATTGTATAATAAAATCCGTTCACATTAAGTTGTGGAGAAATTTAGTTTTTTTTTTAATTACTACATAATATTATTAAAAATCATATATATTTTGTTTTTCGGAAAACTTTAGTGTAATTTTTTGGAGCAGTAATCTTCTTAAATAATGATACCAACTTGAGCGGTGGATTTCTTTAATTTTGGTGATCAACTCACCCTATCACATTCATACATATAAATAGAATATGGTCAATAATCTCAAATTATTTTAATTTTGGTGGTTGGGATTAAATTAATTTTTCTCTGTAATTTTATGTTCTATTTTTTTTATTATTATTATTTTTTATTGTCTAATTGGTTAGTTCCATTGTTCCCGATTTTAGATTTGAAAATGGAAGTTGTTGTAGAAAGACCCACATGATAGGACTTGCATTTACTCACCTTGTTTTCTTCATCTAACATCGTCAAAGCAAGTACGTGTGTATATATATATATATATATATATATATACACACACACACATATAGATCACTTGATGTGTTTATTCTTTAAGTATTATTTTTATAGCAAAATATGAATTAACATAAAGGTTTTTAAAATTATTTACAATTGATGAGCATATGGGCCATGTCATCTAATTTGATGTTACATTCAAACATATAACAACTTCATTCACCGGTTGAATTTGTTGTTTTACCAAATAAAGAGTGGGATTATCCAATCCAATCTAAAGAGGTTTTAGTAATAAATTTCATGATAAATAAATATAGTAGCTCAACATTGAAGATTTTTGTAAATGCTAGAGCTAGTTAAAAAGATTTCCCCATTATGTTAAAATAAATTATATAAATATGTACTAATAATATAATTTTATGCGTTAATTTACAGAACGAGTTAATATAAAATTATGTATCAAATATTATTGAATCTTAATTGTTAACTCGTTATTTATCGCCAAACGCAGAGCATGTCACAATTTGAGTAGACCTGGCTTGAATGCTATCATGGACTTGTTTTCTGCAGACTGCTGGAAAACACAGACAGAAATTTTTTGGCGGGTAATTCCCTTCAAGGGAAAGCCACTCACAACTGCTTACAATGCAGTTTCACTTTTAAAAAAAAAAAAAAAAATCTCTGTGTGATCTCTTAAAGTGTAACGGGTACTCCAGACCGAGAGAGAGATTGATCAGGTGAAATAAATCATCTCATTGAATGCACACAACAACCCTAAAGTGATCAAATTCAATTCTCCCATCACCAGCAACATGGTCCCATTCTTTGAAGTAAATGAAATTATTTACTTCACATTCTTTTCCTTTACAAATTTCCATGTTCAAATAAACATCCAAAGCTTCTTTGCAATTATAACATACCCATTAAAGAATTCTTTCTCTTCTTTTCTTGCCCATCTCACTTACTATTCATATAATCTCTGTCGGGTGCTGTATAAATATATCACATAATTTTCGGATTTGATAGTTTGTGAAGAATAGTATTTTAATCTTGAGACAGAATGTGATGTGAGTGTTTTGTTTTCATTCTGTTGTGTTCCATGAGGAATATTAAAATGGATGGTTTAAATATAGAAGAAGATGAAGAGGCAGCTGGGAAGAGAGAGAATGGAAATTCTGGGTCACGTCCACATGTTAATGGTCAACACAGGCGATCTAAGAGGTGTAGTTATTTTTAATTTGTTTTTATCACTATTTAGGACAAACGTAAATAAATTAAATTTCTGGAGTTTCTTTTTTCTTTATGGGATTTGGATTTCTGTCTATAAGTTTTCATTAAGTGCAATGCCATATGCATTTCTTGCATTAACAGTGATTGATATGGCACTGAGTACAACTTGAAGCGGAATGTTGATAGAGTGAGAAGAAATTTTGAGATCTAGATAGTATAGTGAAGGCACAATAGGATACATGTAGCTAATCTAACGAAGCTCATTATCGAAGTTTGAAGCTTACTAACTGGAGTTAAATCGAGCTGCTAAGTTGTGTATTGTGGGGTTTTGAGGGCAATGAGTTAGAAGCAGCGAGGTGATGAGATCTTCGTGTATAAGAAGCTAAATGGACTTTGATATAATCGAGTAGCCATTCAGGTTATTTATTGGCTGCATGGTGGAAAAGATAGTTTACATTGCATTCTCAATTAGATTTTATTTACCTTTTTCATTCTCGGCTTTATTTTGTTTGAGTAGGGGAGTTTGGTAATGTCATCGTGTGGCATTTGCATGCATTAATCATTAGGAAGGAGGGCAAGTTGTTTACATCAAAGAAAAACTTACCTAACGATTGATTTAGTATGGCCTAGAAACTTTTAGACATTCTGTTGGCTGCAAATAAATGGTACCTTAATGTTGATGATGGAATTTCTTTAGCAATTTTTCTTGTATTCTCTGCAAATAAATGGTACCTTAATATTTTGTACTTCTAGAAATGTGCTTTGAAGAAAATATTGATTTGTATTGTGATGAGGCTTTGTCAGGTCGAGTAATTAGAGACTCTTTGTAGTCCAAAATATTGTGCATTTGTTCTCTTACAGCACATTGCAGTCATCAGGTCATCGACGTGCATCTTTCTCACAATTTGTTTTTCCTTTCAGTGCTACTGATAGAAATCTAGATGCTTCACGACGCGGAATTCGGCATTCTGTAAAGAAGGACCTAAATGAAGTACATGTAAGAACAAATCTAAATTTGTTGATCACCTCATTTTAACTTTTTGCATGAAAGCCATTACAATGCTTAAATAAACACAAGACTACAACATGAGCCGTTATTTTGATAATGAATGTGAACTGTGAAAGAGGTAAATTACTACTTCTGTTATCATTCATATACATTTTTCCTTTTTGACATGAACTTAACAGGCATCGCCACTTACGACAAGGGCTTGTAGGGCACAAAGTCCTCTTTATGACCAGCACATTTATGCTAACAAGAACACTTCATCAAACCACCGATCCTCCTTGAAAAAAGATGTAAGCATTCGCACTGGAAGTCACTTTTGAATTAAAATCCTTGGTTAATGGTGATTGTTTTTCTCTAATAGATTTCCTTGCAGGATCTTTGTTAAAAGTTATTTCAAATATTAACTAATTATAGATTGAAGTGGTGATATATAGTGTTAAAAAGCTTCTGGGGAATTATTCTTGAATAAATTCCCAAAGCAGAGGACCATTGTTGATTCGTACATTTAGTAAAAACGTATCTACAGAAATCTCACTCAATCAACTTTTGCTTCTTTTCACCAGAGATTCGGGATTCAGAAGTCTAAACACAGTATCTCAGTGCTAGAACCCCAAACATTGTAATGACATGGATAAATGAAAAATAATTATTAGAAGTGATAATTGGGAACCTCTCTATTTTTAGGAGATGAGTCAATTCGAACCTGTAATTGATCAATAAATGATAAATTAAGATTCCTACGTCGTGAAGAATAGTAAACTTATGAGCAAATGGATTTTCTGCAGTAGATAACTGAGTGTAAAAGTTACCTCTTGAAACATTTATATTCTAACATAAAACAAGGGTTGATTGCCCAACTACGATGGATTCTATAATATATGGAGTTATGCAGTATGTTTCACAACATATGTTAATCATCAACTTCATGTAGAAATAAGAAGATGGAGTGAAGAAAATTATCAACATAATTAGACCAATGTGTGTGCATATGTGTAAACACACATTGTTTTATGCATATACTATAAGACTTCGTGTGGATATAAAATATTGCAGATTACATACAATGCAATGATGAATGGTCAAATATGAAGATTTCTATTTTATTTCCTTTGCAACTTTTAGCCACAACATAACTATGGTGTCTTCCCCAAATACATAAAATTGCAGATTGAGCAACTGCAATCACGTTTGCAGCAAGAGAAAAATACGCGCGTGATGCTTGAGAGAGCAATGGGCAGATTTTCAAGCACCTTATCACCTGGACACAGGCATTTTGCTTCAAAGGTAACATTACTGGCGAAACCGTCATGCAGCATTGCGTTATTTCTGTTTTACTTTTACTCAACATCAACAGGTAATCTGATTCCTGCTTAGTCAACTAAACTTAAAAACTGTTTCATCAAGCAGTCTTCAATACTAACCTCTGCATAAGTGAATCTATATTGTAAGAAGTCCTGAGTAACAGCAAATTATGTGACTGGAAGAATACTTTGATTTTGAGGTGTTAAAAGTTTCCTACATTCAGCTCTCCATAAAATCACCTTCATTCGTGATGCTGTGAAATAATGAGCTCCTTTGGTTTTGTATTTTCTTCAAAAAGCATAAGCGTATTCCACTTGACCTAATTCACAGGAGTGTAGCTACAGGTGCCAGAATAGAACGCCATTGGTATTTATAAAGTTCTTTACATCTAGTGTTTGGGTTGCCTTGTGCATTACATGCCTAGAACATGGACTATCTAGATAATAAATATCAATACCATTGTTTATGAATTTTGACTTACTAATATCTTATTACTGGTATTCAACGCACTCATGTAGCATTTCTAATTTTATTTTCCAGCTGCCAAATAATGAATGTAGCAGAAAATAATTTGAACTTGATCTGTGAATTTCAGACCAAAGAATTGGTAGCTGAAATTGAATTACTTGAAGAAGAGGTTGCAAACCGCGAGCAGCATGTGCTCTCCCTCTATAGAAGTATATTTGAACAGTGTGTCAGTCGACCGCCTTCTGAGCGAAATTCAATCATGGCTTCTCCAGCTCATACAAAGCATGCATCTATGAAACATCCAAGTATCATTTCAAGTGCATTTTGTTCATCAAAAAAGTTCCCTTTGAGACCTTTGCAAGCTCTAGTTTCTATAAATGACTTTGGGAAAAGATCTTCCAAGGCTAGTGATGCCCCGCAATTCTGTAGAAAAAGTGACATTCATTTTGAAAAGACTTGTTCACATCCTGTAAAGGTAGGATATTTAGTATTATTCATTTTGTTTCTGCTACCGTGAATATCTCCAATGTTGTTCATATGTGCTTTTCATTAATTACAACATTAGCTTCATGAAAATTAACGTCATTTGTTTTATTATTCTATTGTTTTGTTTCGTTTAAAATTTGGTTTAACCATTGATCATCCACTAGGAACCTTGGATAGAATACAAATTTTCACTGTTTGGCCATATAATGCCAAGTGGTTTTCCATATTTTCTCGTCTGAATTATTTTCAGGAACACGACAAGGTTCTAGCGATGGAGAAAGCTTCTGTGCTACGAACTCTGAAAGATCATCTCTACCAGTGTCCTAGCAAGTTGTCTGAGGAGATGGTGAGGTGTATGGCTGCAGTATACTGCTGGCTTTGTGGTGCAGCATCCACCAATCCTGGAAAAAACCGATCACCTTTATTGTCAAGGTCTTCAACTAATGTTATACTCCCCCGACGTGGTATTGGAGAGGATTGCGATTGGTCTTGCAAATCCATGGTTGAAATATCTTGGATATCAACTGATAAGAGCCAGTTTTCACGTGCATCATATGCCATCAACAATTACAGGTTCTTTTACCTTTATATGGAGGGCACATACTAAGAATAATTGTATAAATGGGTGCAAACAAATATAAACTGAATTTCCTTTATGTATATCCCCTTGTTGAAGTGTTGACTTTTATTTTCATCTTTTAAATGTCAGAGTTCTAGTAGAACAACTTGAAAGGGTGACTGTGAGTCAGATGGAACACCATACTCGAACCGCATTTTGGATCAATGTGTACAATGCCCTTGTTATGCACGTAAAATTCACATTAGCTCATCATCAGTTCTGTCTTAATGATTTTTTAACTATATATAACCGTCACCTTTCGTTGGTGCAGGCATATTTAGCATACGGAATCCCCCACAGCTCTCTGAGAAGGTTAGCCTTATTTCACAAGGTAGTGCACTTCTTTGTCTAATTTCTGGTGACCATCGGTGGAAAGAGAATATATATAGGTCACACAGTATTTAGAGAAAAACATTGCTCAATGTAGGGAGATTTAACTACTTAAGAAAGCCTGTGAAAGTCTTTGCAAAGCTTGTTTTTATCCAGGCCACTGAGTCTTGCTTCTAGTGATTTCAATATCTAAGGTTTGCTGAAAATGCTCTAAATAATTTCTTCAAAAGTACAGTTGTCCTATGATAGCATCAGCTACTGTTAAATTAAGTATCTTTTGTTTTTTATTTTCATTTTTTATTGATTTATGTTTGAATGGGAGTAAAAATAGATTTATCAAAACATTTCTTTAATCTAAAACTGCTATTAATAGAAACTGTTTTCTAAAGTTTAAAAAAAAAATGGAAACATGTGATGCAATGAGTTTTCTGGACTTTCAGTAGTTTCCAAAGCTTCCTTCTTTTTTGACCTATGACAATCTTTCATTTCCTTTTTCCAGGTTTATAGATAGGACAATGAAATTGATTGTTCTTCTGTGTAGTGCAGGCTGCTTACAATATCGGTGGCCATATCATAAGTGCTAATGCTATCGAGCAGTCAATATTTTGTTTCCATACACCTCGAATTGGGCGGGTATTCACCTTTCTCTTCTAAACTACACATCTCTGTCATAATTTGTAATTTGGTGTCATAAATTGTTTTGTATATTCTAGTTTATTTATATACAGGATTACCCTTTTACACAGTTCTTTTTTAGAATGTTACTTGAACTACATTTTTTCTTTACTTTTTGAACAAACAGAATGAAGTGTTGCCTGTAATTGGTGCTGGGATAGGTGTACTTCTTGTCTCTGTCAACCACAGAATGAACTTCTTTAGTCAAACCAGAAATGCATAACTCGTCCAGCAATTCTAGTATCAAATAATTGATCAATAAGATAGTCTTACTTGACTAACTACTTGAATTCAGAATAGCTAGTTGATATTATTCTTAAAGTGATAATCTGAACATTTTATGCATGGAAAGATAGATATTTCCAATACTCACTTCTGCCTTTGTTTCAGTGGCTTGAGTCCATCCTTTCGACTGCCTTGAGAAAAAAATCCAGTGAAGAAAGGCAACTTATCAGTTCAAAATTCGGTCTTCCAAACTCCGAACCACTTGCCTGCTTTGCCCTCTGTACTGGAGCATTTTCTGATCCCGTGGTAATGTCTTTTTTGCCATTGTTCTTCAAGTGACAATGCAGTTTTAATATGTTCATCGTCAAACAATCAGATAACATTAGTTTAAGTTAATGATACAACTGAGTTTTTCAATCAGTTCTAGCTGAAAGTCTGTTTGATTGTGAGTCCTTCCTTCTTGTTTGTTTTCAAGCACACCACTTAAATAATAGTAACTAATATAGGAAAACATAGTTGATTAACATCCTGGTTGTTAAACTTTTGCAGCTAAAAGTATACACCATGTCAAATGTTAAAGAGGAACTAGAAGTTGCGAAAAGAGAGTTCCTTCAAGCAAATGTAGTTGTGAAGAAGTCAAAGAAAGTGTTTTTACCAAAGTTGCTGGAAAGGTTTGCAAAGGAAGCCTCTATTAGCTCAGATGATCTTTTTAAGTGGGTTTCTGAAAACGTTGATAAAAAGCTCCAAGATTCAATACAAAAATGCATTGATCGTAAATCCAACAGAAAGGCATCTCAGATTATCGACTGGTTGCCTTACAGTTCAAGGTTCCGTTATGTATTCTCTAAGGATTTAATGGAAAAGCCATGGTGTGGGTGTGAATTTCTTTCTACATGCATAAGCTCAGGAGGCTTCTCAATGTCATTGGCAGAAGCCATAAGACATTGCTAGGCTTAGCAAGGCGGGATGTCAAACATGATTACTTCAAAACTCTTATGGTACATTCCACTGTAAATCGTAATCTTAGCTTGTTTCAGATGTCACTTAGTATCCCTATGATCTGAAGGAAGTTGATACCATTTTGTTGTATCATTGTAATTTAAATTGACATGATGAACTTTATTACCCATGGTGATTGACTATTTTCTACATTTCTATGACATCTTTCTTCTGGTTCTGGTTCTGGTTGTGGAGCCAAAACTAGAATGCTTTCTTCTTCTTTTTCTTCATCTTCTCTGTCATATGCAATTTTGGCACTAGCATTAGACTGATCAATAATACAATTCAAAGAGATGTGATACTAATTAATGAGTATCATGGACTAATAATTATTTAACTTTATTATTATATTATTAATGTGGTGCACTTATTATCTTTTATACTATAATAGCTTTTATATAACATTTGTATTTTAATTTTGTATGTAATATTATTTGAGACAGTGCATTGCTCTTGCTAACAATTTACAACTATTTGAGGAATGGAGTTCCCTTTTTTTTTTTTTTTTTTAAGTTTGTTGAGCTGGGCTGAAGTAACGGACAGCGTGAGAGATTGTGTGGAAGCCCAAAGTGCACAGAGGCAGAGCCAATGAAATTTGTGGGTAGTGTGTACGTGTTGGTAATTTCACTTTGACATACAAGCTTATAAAT
>JAXCLQ010000011.1:6021727-6080629 GCA_035584115.1 Cedrela odorata
TTTAAAATTATTGAGATTAATAATTTAATTTTGTTATCAATATAAAAATTAGAGTTAGTATTTAATTAATTGTAAAAATTTAGTTGTTAATTACTAAATTTTGTAAGTTATTAATTTAATTTTGTTAGTTATTTAAAATTTTGTTAGTTGTTTACTTATTTATTGTTGTTGCTAGTTACTAATTTTAAATAAAATTTGTTAAATATTAATTAATTATTGTTGTTAGTTATTTTTTATTATTATTTTACTTTATTTTAATTAAAATTATTTTTATTTAAAAGTTGTCAACTGCTAATTATAAGTAATTAGGATTTAGATTTAATAATTTTTAATGAGATAATGTGCAATATCCCTCTCTTTGTAATATTTTTTAATAAACTTATTCTGTTTTTCTTTATTTATTATTTTAAAATATGGTTAAATGTAAAAAAAAAAAAAATTATAAGGTTCAGGTTGAAATATCTACCTCATTATGTTTTGTAATTAATTAATACAAATTAACATTGTAGGAGATATTTTTTTTATTTTTGACAATTTATAAAATATTTTATTTAATTTTAATTAAATTGAAAAAAAATTGAACACGACAGACATGTTCCATGAATCGAAATTAAACCGTATGACCAACCGGACCAAAACTGAATCAAAACCGAACCATTTGAAGAACTGACCCGGCATAGCTCGTTAACGGTTCCATCACCAGTTCCAGTTTGGTTCATTTACTTTTAAATCGTGGAACCGGTCTTTCATTGTTTTTGATTTAGGCCAGTTCCATTTTTTTTTTGGTTCATTGACCCAGATTAAATCTACCCAGAACTACCGATTCTGAATCGTTAGACATCACTATTGCCCTATAAAAGTGTACAACAGTTCTGGTTCGACCCGAAACTGCCAAAAATCAAATAGAAAAAATTAGTTCCAAATTGAAACCGATTCTTTTAGGGTAGGTTCCGATTCCAAAAAATCAAAAATCAAATTTTTGAAAATAGGTTACAGTTCTAAAGATTGTAAAACCAAAACTGAACTGAAGAATCGGTTCAATTTAAAAATAAAAAATTATTTTTTAAGTCAAATGAATTAAACCCCACTTTATATTTAAATACAAACTCTTAATCATTAAACTATATATATAAAGTTACACAATTTATTAAAAAAAAGTACTATTTATTTGTTAAATTATATAAAAAAAATTAATCAATGTGTTTATAATATTTTATTTAACTTAATTTATCATATTATCTATATAATAATTTAATAAAATCATGATGTGTATATATTTATTTTAAAATTGTCGAACAAGTTAACAATTATAATAAATAAAATATATACACAATATAATATTATTAGATATATAATTGTACCTTCTTAAAAAAATTAAAATTTTTTTTTTAGCAATGTGTAATATTAACTCAAATAATAATACAATATTTTTTCAATAATTTTTCGTATATCAATTTTCTTTAATAACTTTTTTTTTCGTTTACTCAATTTTTCATCATGTATATAATACTTTTATTATTTAATTTCATTGATTTTATTTTTTAAAAACCTTTTTATGGAGTTAAAAATCAAAAAAAAAAAAACTTGAAATAATTGATAAATATAGTACTATATTTTTGAACAGGAACCGAAAAAAAAAAAGGTATCATATTAAATAAAATAAGTTCCGGTTTCAAAATTTAGGAACCAAATTATTTATGGTAGGTTCTGAAATTGAAACCGGTTTTACACACTATATTACCCTAATGCCCCTCTTAAAATGATTAAATTATCTTTATCATATTAAATGTTTTTTTTATTATATATAACTAAAGGCTAAAGAATATTTCAGTCGTTTGCATATAGAGAAATTTCAATTATACAAACAGATAAATTAAATATTTATTTATATAATTTAAAATTTTTAAGAAATTAAATATTATTATTTTATTATAAAATTGTTTAATTAACTGATTAATGATAGTTCAATTGAAAATTTTCAGTTATACAAATAGATAAATTAAATATTTATTTATATAATTTAAAATTTTTAAGAAATTAATTATTTTTATTTTATTATAAAATTGTTTAATTAACTGATTAATGATGGTTCAATTGAAAAGTTTATCTAACTATATCCAGATGTGGTTATAGAGACGCTTTAACACAAGCGATTGATTGGTACTTTTAAAATTAGGCTCCAAATCTAAAGTTACTTGTATACTATTTTATTTTTTTTAGCTCAATATTAGAATTTGTAAAGGTCACACTTTAAAAATTTATCTAAAACCCCCATGAACTGAAAATCGCCTCAGACTATACTCTACTTCTAAAAGGATAAATTGTTATACTCCTTTTCAAGCTTGGATAGTTTAGTTATTGTTATCTTCTTTCTCAAAATTTTCTTAACTAGAATGTTAATTACTTTACCTCATTAATTAATGTTTCCTGTAGGGAGAATTCTATTTATGGGCAGCAAAAGCATGCAAAGGAAAGCAAGATCTCTGATTTGCAAACCATTTACTTCGTTGAATACTTGAATTGCGACTAATGTCTGGGAAGGTAGCTGTACTATTAACTATACCCAACACTTAGCCAATAATCTAAGGCAAAATCATAGGTTGTTCCTTTTTTTTTGGCTGTGGACTCGTTGTCTACCTGAATTTAGTCAGGCAACGAAGGTTTAAAAAGTTGCAAGAACTATAAAATTGTTGGAGAAGAAACCTCATAATATGTTATTAGCTCTCTCATTCTCAAGAGTGCAGTTTTGAAGAAGCTAAACCTAACTTAGAAGTAATTGTCAACTAAGTTTTCGGGGCCTTCAAGCTTGGCAAGAGGACAAGGCACTTTAATCATTAATGTGTTTGGAATTTCAACTTTAAGAAAATATATATCATATCAATTTCGTGACATAATATTCAAGTCTTTGTCATAGAGTTGACAACATGTAAGACAGTATGACTAGTTATAGTAAATATATATATATATATATATATTAAATAATAATAGGATAAAAATACAAAAATTAATGCAACTAACGAGGATAAATAATACAAGTTATGCGTAAATTATACAATAATATCACATTAAATTTTTAATACGATAAATTTGTATATCTAATACTCTCTAAAATCAAATGATAAAAAAAAAAAATATATATATATATATATATATAGTTAAAGAATGTTGAATGGCACCCTTGTTTTAAATTGATATTTGAAAATTATTCGATCTCTTATATATATATATATATATATATATTAAACTTAATATACAAATACATACATAACATAATATTATCGAATAATTATAATTACAATAAAGATATTATAGATTTTTTTGGTAAACTTTACTTAAATTTTGGAGCCGAGATTCATTTTGAATCAAAATAAAACATTTAATTAAGACAAAAGTAACAAAAAATTAAAAGTTTTGTCACTCTCAATTCATAAAGGTGCCCGCATTAGCAGGAAAAATGTTTGTCCAAATCTCTATCCAATATAACATAGACATCTACACACACGCAAATTAACCCACCCTATCACATTCATACTTACATAGAATTGTCAAAATTGTCAAAATAAAAGATGAAGCTGAAGCTGAGGTGGAAGATAAAACTGAAGCTAAGGCTGAGATGGCTTTCATATAAGACCTAAAAGACAACTCATATTCGAAAAAAATGCAGCAAAGGAAACGACAAAGAAATTTGTTACAAAGTCGACCACAAAGCACCAACAGAATCAGCCACTGCACGAATCATTTTCAATATCATTACTTTTCTTAACAGAATGTAATCTAAAGGCCATTATTTGTCCATATTTTTGACAAGTGTAAACAGATTAGGAAATTGTATTACTTGGCCTCCAATTTACTTCCAGTATATAAAACAATATACTTTTCATTTGTAAATTAATGAAAAGAAAGTTTTCATTCACTTGTCTTCTTCTTCGTAAAATTCAACTTGGTATCAGAGCCATCTTTAACCATGTCGAGTAGCCATAATAGCACCTCTCAAAATATAGCCATAAACACAAATACACAAAACAACGTACCTCTCTTTCATTACACCCATAAAACTTACCAATACTAACTACTTACTGTGGAAGTCCCAAATTCTTCTAAGCATTTGAGCCAACGATATGGAAGGATTCATAGATGGCAGCAAGAGTCCTCTTAGGAGAATGAATGTGACAGTGGATGAACAACAGAATGTAATTACGACAAAAAACCAGAAGCATTAGGCATAGATGAAACAAGACCAAATGTTGATGAGATAGCTGATATCTTCAATGATAGAGAGTGTGCTTACCTCCATAATACAATGCACTTCTGCAAAAGAGGTATGGACAACTTTAAGCAGACTATTTTTAGCACTAACCACAGCTAGAACCATGCAAATCAGGTCACAGATACAAAACACTAGAAAGGAATCCATGACCATAAATGAATAATACCATCATATGAAAAATTTAGTGGATAATCTGAGAGCATCTGACACTTAGGTAACTGACGATGAGCTCATCTTGTATCTGATATAAGGCTTGGGATCGGAATATGACCCGGTGTTGTTAATATCACCTTTAAAGCAGAAAAAATGCATTTACAAGATGTCTATGCAATGCTTTTGAGCTTTGAAAACAGGATCAAGAAGAATCATTCCATCAATAACATAAATATGCAACCCAATTTCTCAGCAAATGTTGTACAAGCTCATGGTTATCAGAAAAGAAACTGGAACTTCACCAACAAGTCTGCATAATAAAACACACACAATACAGGTTACAATCAATTTGGAGGAAATGCACCACCACAAGGATCTCAAAGCAGAGGCAGAGGAAGATTTGGCAACAAGGCAAACAAACCAACATGTTAAATATGCAACAAGATAAGACATGTAGCCTCCAGCTACTGGCATAGATTCAACCGAGAATTTTCACCGCAATTCCCAGCAAAACAAGAACAAAAAAGGGCATATATAGCATCTCCAGAAAATCCAGCTAATCCTTCATGATATCTCAACAGTGATGCTACAAATCACTTTACCAACAATATCAACAACATAAATCAAGCCTCTGAATATAATGGAACTGAGTAGCTTGTAGTAGATAATTAAGAAAAACTCAAAATCACTCATATTGGACATGCAATACTTCATTCACCTGATGCACACACTTACATGCTTATTCACCTAAAACACATGTTGCTTATTCCATGTATAACTAAAAACCTCATCAGCATGTCAAGAATAATCAATGACAATAATGTTACTGTGTTGTTTTGTGATGATTTTTGAATAGTCAAAAACAAAGAGTAAATGAGAGTTCTGCTCAGAGGAGTTGCTGACAAGGGTCTTTACAAACTAGAATGTCCTGCTTTCCTTCGAGTCCCCAATAATATATTAGAGTCTAAGTTAAATCAATTTAGGTTTAACAAACCTGAGTTCATGTTGTCTTCCCTGGTAACCAGCATCAATGCTAATAGAAGTATTCTAAGGACTAAAAATGACTTGAATCTTTGGCATAAAAGGCTAGGTCATCCACATGTAACAGCCCTTAGACAAACTCTCTCAAATTGTAAAATTCCAGTCACTAATGAAAGACAATTCCTTAAATTTTGCAATGCATGTCAAATGGGCAAACTTCATAGACTCGGCTAAAAACAAGTGAAACAAGAACCTCCAAACCCTTGGAACTCATTCACTCATATATCTAAGGTCCTATATCATTAAACTCAAACCAAGGTTTCAGATATTATATGATTTTTGTGGATGATTATAGCAGTTTTACATGGCTATATCCCTTTACTAGAAAATCTAATTCACTAGCCATTTTCATAACTTTTAAAACCTAAGTGGTGAGATATATTGATAAGAAATTAGGTCCTTCCAATGTGATATGGGAGGATAATACAAAGCCTTTGAAAACTATCTTAAAACTGAAGGAATCCGCTTAAGATACTCTTGCCCATACATACACAATCAAAATGAGAAAGCTGAAAGAAAGCACAGGCATGTAGTGGAAACAGGTTTGACTGTAATGGTCCAAGCATCCTTACCTCTAAGATTTTAGTGGGAATCCTTCAGTATATCAACTTACCTTATCAATAGAACCACAACACCAGTTTTAGAAAACTTAACACCTAATGAAAAGATGTATGAAATCAAACCAAACCTGAGCTTAATTAAGGTTTTTGGATGTGAATGTTTTCCCTTTTTGAGACCCTATAACAAGCACAAAGAAGACTTTCATACTTCTAAATATGTGTATCTAGGTATGAGTGCTCATCACAAGAGTCATCTATGTCTTCATGACAGTGGCAGAATATATATTTCCAGCAATGTTAATTTTAATGAGTCATCCTTTCCCTTTGAAAATGACCCTTTGTTCAAGTTAACAAAACCAAAATCTTCCTCTGGTAGTCATCTTTAAGTAAGCCAATTCTTCCCCTATGTCAGAATTCAAACACCCTTTCAAATGCAGTGATAGTACTAGTAGAAGCTTTTGTCAACTCTCCTCAGATAGATTCATCTTCAGCTCCAGGTAATTCCACTCAACTATCTTCAAATCAGCAAATGCACAATAACATTAATCACGAAATTTTACCAGAAACAGCAAATAACCAATCAGTTTAAAACCAAATGCCCGAGACTGATCCTTCCTAAATTCAAAACAAAAACATTCTCATACATCCCATGACAACCAGAGCCAAAGCTGGAATCTTTAAACTTAAAACATATTTGGCTAAGAACTGCATGTCAGTTCCAACAAGTACAGAAGAAGCCCTGAAAGATCCCAGGTGGAAGCAAGCAATGGCAGAAGAATACACTACATTAATTAAGAACAACACATGGACATTGGTGTCATATGATCCAAACCTAAAGTTGATTGGAAACAAATAGGTGTATAAAGTAAAAGAAAACTCATATGGGAGCATTTCCAGATTCAAAGCTAGGTTGGTTACCAAGGGATTTCACCAAACCCCTAATATAGATTTCTATGAAACCTACAACCCTGTGGTAAAAGCTTCCACCATCAAGATAATCCTTAGCTTGGCAACAATATTTGGATGGAATCTTAGACAATTAGATGTTAATAATGCTTTTCTGAATGGAGATCTATCTGAGATAGTTTTCATGGTGCAACCAAAGAGAATGAAAGATAAGCATAAACCAAATCATGTGTGCAGACTTCACAAGGCACTCTATGGACTCAAACAAGCACCAAGGGCTTGGTTTAAAAAGTTGAAGACAGAACTGGTCACTTGGGGCTTTGAAAGTTCAAAATCTAATGTCTCTTTATTCTACAAGAAAAGAGGAAAGGAGATTGTAGTGCTACTAGTTTATGTGGATGACATAGTGATTACCGAAAATAACAACAACTCAATTAAGGAACTGATACAAACACTCAGCAGGAGATTTTCTCTTAAAGGATTTGGGTGAACTTCACTACTTTTTGATAATAGAAGTGAAAAGAACTGAGAATTCATTGTTTGTATGTCAGACCAAATACATTCATGATCTGCTCAGCAAGGTAAACTTGGAAAATTGCAAAGGAGTGAGCACACCTTTATGCGCAGGAGTGAAGCTCAGCAAAACAACAAGATCACCCTTTGCAAATCAAACTCTGTATAAGAGTGTGATTGAAAGCCTGCAATATGCAACTTTGACAAGACTAGATCTCTCCTTTGTTGTGAATAAGCTAAGCCAATACGTGACCAATCCTATGTAAGCACATTGGCTTGCCTGCAAAAGAGTCTTCAGATACTTAAAGGAAACTTCTGATCATGGGTTGAAATTTGTTAAAACAGGAAACATAGACATCGAAGGTCTCTTTAATGTAAACTGGGGATGCGATGTAGATGATAAGAAGTCGATCAATGGGCATTGTGTGTTTCTAGGTGACAATTTGGTATCTTAAAGCTCAAAGAAGCAAGGTGAAGTGGCAAGGTCTAATGCTGAATCGGAGTATAGATCAGTGGCCTTAGTTTATTTTGAGATAACTTGGATCACATAAGTATTAAGAGAACTTGGAATTCAGTCGAAGAAACCTCCAATTGTATCATGTGACAACCAAATTGTAACAGCAATGACTTTGAATCCTGTATCTTATGCAAGGTCTAAACATATAGAGATTGATTTTCATTTTGTGAGAGACAAAGTAAGTTCATGAGAGTTTGAAATTCGTTACATTTCATCCGAGGACCAAATAGCTGATTGTCTTACAAAAGCATCGCCTTACAATAAGTTTAACTACTTCAGAAACAAGCTCAAAATTCTTCCAAGAACTTTAAGCTTGAGGGAGGATGTCAAAATAAAAGATGAAGCTGAAGTTGAGGTGAAAGATGAAGCTGAGGCTGAGGTGGCTTTCATACAAAACCTGGAAGACAACTCATATTCGAACAAAATGAAGTAGAGGAAAGGACAAAGGAATTTATTACAGAGTTGACCACAAAGCACCAGCAGAATCAGCCACTGCACGAATCATTTTCAGCATCATTACTTTTTTTAACAGAATATAATCTAAAAGCCATTATTTGTCCATGTTTGTGATAGGTGTAAACAGATTAGGAAATTGTATTACTTGGCCTCCAATTTACTTCCATTATATAAAACAATGCAATTTTCATTTATAAATTAACAACTAGAGTATGGTCCATAATTTTACCAAATAAAGAATGACCATATCTAAAACAATCTAGAAGAGGTTTTAGTGATAGATTTATTGGTAAATATATATATATATATATATATATATAATAGCTCAGCATTCAAAGATTTTAGGAAATGCTAGAGCTAGTTGAAAAGATTTCCCTTCATTAATTAATATAAATTAGATCTTTTTGAATTATATTTAAAATTAAGATGTTATATATGTTTAATTTATAATTATTATAAATTAAATAATTAATTGTGAAATATAAGAAGGTGCTACTAGGTGTTTGAGCTACACTAATTTTAACAGTTACCTCATTATTTACTTCAGTGTAGCCAAATCATGAGCACATATCATCATTTAGTGCAATTCCTGAACCTGAAAAATGCTATCATGGACTTATAATCTGCAGACTGCTGTAAAAATACAGGCAGAAATTTTGTGGCGGGTACTTCCCTTAGGGAAAACAACTCATGATTGCTTACATTGCAATTTCATTTCAAAAAAAATCTCTGTGAGGTCTCTAAAGTCTAACGGGTACTCCAGACACAGAGAGAGATTGATCAGGTGAAATAAATCATCTCATTGAATGCACTCAACAACCATAAAGTGATCAAATTCAATTCTCCCATCACCAGCAACATGGTCCCATTCTTTGAAGTAAGTGAAATCATTTACTTCACGGTCTTTTTGTTTACGAATTTCCATATTCAAATAAACACCCAAAGCTTCTTTGCAATTAGAACATACCCATTAAAGAATTCTGTCTTCTTTTCTTGCCCATATCACTTACTAGTCATATAACCTCTGTCGGGTGCTGTATAAATATATCACACAATCTTTGGATTTGATAGTCTGTGAAGAATTGTATTTTAGACAGAGGATGTGATGTGAGTGCATCGTTTGCATTCTGTTGTGTTTCATGAGGAATATTAAAATGGATAGTTTCAATGTAGAAATAGATGAAGAGGCAGCTGGGAAAGGAGAGAAGGGAAATTCTGGATCACGTTCACATGTTCATGCTCAACACAAGCGATCCAAGAGGTGTAGTTATTTTTAATTTATTGTTATCACTGGTTTGGTGACAAATTTAATTCTCATTCAGCAAACAAAATAAATTAAATTGCTGGAGTTTCATGGGTTTTTAATTATTTTATATTGTATGGAATTTGGGTTTCTGTCTATAATTTTTCATTAAGTGCAATGTGATATGCATTTCTTGCATTAACAGTGGTTGGTTTGTTGATATGGTATTCAGTACAACTTGTAGCTGAATGTCAATAGAGTGAGAAGAAATTTTGAGATCTCAATAAGATTCATGTAGCTAACCTTATGAAGTTCATTATCGAAGTTTGAAGCTTACAAACTGGAGGTACATTACATTGAACTGCTAAGTCATGAATTGTGGGGGATTTGAGGTCAATGATTTAGAAGCAACGAGATGATGAGATCTTCATGTATAAGAAACTAAACTGACTTTGATGTAATCGAATAGCTATTCAGATTATTTATTGGCTGCATGGTGTAAAAGATAGCTCACATTGCATTCTCAATTAGATTTTATTTACCTCTTCCATTCTCAGCTTTATTTTGTTTGAGTTGGGGAGTTGAGTAATGTCACTTGTGGCATTTGCAGGCCTTAATCATTAGGAAGGAAAGTCAGTTGTTTACATCAAAGAAAAACTTACCTAAAGATTGATCTAATATGACCTAATAACTTTTAGATATTCCGTTGGCTGCAAATACATGGTACCTTAATATTCATGATGGAATTTCTTTAGCAATTTTTCGTGTGTTCTCTGCAGTTTTTCCTTCTAGAAACGTGCTTTGATGAAAATATTGATTTGTATTGTGATGAGGCTTTGTCAGGTCGAGTAATTGGAGATCTTTGTAGTCCAAAATATTGAGCATTTGTTCTCTTACAGCGCAATGCAGTCATCAGATCATCAACGTGCATCCTTTCTCACAATTTTTTTTTCTCCTTTCAGTGCTACTGACAGAAATCTAGATGCTTCACGATGCAGAATTTTGCATTCTGTAAAGGACCAAAATGAAGTTCATGTAAGAGCAAATCTGAATTTTGTGATCATCTCATTTTACCTTTTTGCATGAAAGCCATTACAATGCTGAAATAAGCACAAGAATAAAGCATGAGCCATTATTTAGATAATGAATGCGAATTGTGAAAGGGGAAAATTGCTTATTCTGTTATCATTTATATCCATTTTTCCTTTTTGATATGAACTTAACAGGCATCGCCACTCACGACAAGAGCATATAGGGCACAAAGTCCTCTTTATGACCAGCACAGTTATGCTAACAAAAACACTTCATCGATCCACCGATCCTCCTTAGAAAAAGATGTAAGCATGCACACCAGAAGTCATTCTTGAATTAAAATCCTTGGTTAATGGTGATCTTTTTTCTCTAATAGTTTTCTTTGCACGATCTTTGTTGAAAATTATTTTAAATATTAACTAATTATTTGAAAATTATTTTAAATATTAACTAATTATGGATTGAAGTGATGATATATGATGTTATAAAGCATATGGGAAATTGTTCTTGAATAAATCCACCAAGCATGCAAAAAGACCATTGTTGATTTGTACATTTAGAGCTTATTTGTTTGCAATTGTGTAATTACACGGTCGTGATATTACACAGTTTTGTAATTACACAGTTGTGTTTGACTACAACTGTATAATTATACAATGTCATATTTGGTAGTATACTATGTAATTGTTCAGTTTAATTATAAAATTAACTATTTTAAATGTAAAAATAGTATGGCAATGAATTTTAATTACTAATAAATTATTAAAATTAAAAATATATATATATTATAAACTCAAAAAATACAATATAATTTTTATATACATTATAGAAATTGTATATGCTTAAAATATATATTATATATAATAAATAAATAATACATGTTTAAAATATTTACTCAAAATATGTAATATATATAATATATTCTCAAGTTCATTAATCATAAACTCAATTAAAATTTATCAATCAAGAAAGAGTTATTAAATAACATTCATAATCACAAAAGCATAAGAGTTAAACATAGAATCGATAAATGTAATATAAAAGGTTTTTAAGAAGAGTTGGAAACGTGAGAAAATATATTTTTTATAATTATAAAAATTAAAAATAAAACTGTGTAATTACACAAATTTTCACCCCCTAAGAATTAAATTATGTAATTGAGGGGTAAGAATTGAATTATGCAATTGAGGGGGTTTAATTACACAAATTACATGGTTAATTGTGTAATTACACGGTTAAACAAACATTTTAAAACTGTGTAATTACATCCAGTTATACAGTTTTTTAATTACACATTAACGAAACAAACATATCTTTAGTACAAAAGTATCTATAAAAATCTCACTCTATCAACTTTTGCTTCTTTGCACTAGAGATTCAGGATTCAGAAGTCTAAACACAGCATTTCTGTGCTGGAACCCCAAACATTGTAATGACATGCATAAATGAAAAATAATTATTAGATGGGATTATTTGGTATCACTATACTTAAGAGATGAGTCAATTCATACCAGTAACTGATCAACAAATGATAAATTGAGATTCCTATGTTGTGAAGAAAAGTGAACTTAAGAGTAAATGGATTTTCTTCAGTAGGTAACAGCATGTAAAAGTTACCTCTTGAAACATTATATTATAACATAAAACAAGGATTGATTGCCAACTACAATGGATTCTATAATATATGGAGTTATGCAGTATGTTTCACAACATCATATGTTAATTATCAACTTCATGTTGAAGATGAGTGAAGAAAATTATCAACATTATATAGACCAATGTGTGTGCATGTGTACACTCACATTGTTTTATGCATATACAGTATGACTTCATGTGGATATAAAAATTGCAGATTACAATGCAATGATGAATGGTCAAATGTGAAGATTTCTATTTTATTTCCTTTATAACTTTTAGCTACAACATAACATGTCTTCCCCAAATACATAAAATTGCAGATTGAGCAGCTGCAATCACATTTACAGCAAGAGAAAAATATGCGCATGATGCTTGAGAGAACAATGGGCAGAGTTTCAAGCACCTTATCACCTGGACACAGGCATTTTTCTTCAAAGGTAACATTACTGGTGATAGCGTCATGCAGCATTGTGTTATTTCTGTTTTACTTTTACTCAACATCAACAGGTATCTAATTTCTTCTTAGTCAACTAAACTTAAAAACTGTTTCATCAAGCACTCTTCAATACTAACCACTGCATAAGTGAATCTACATTGTATCATGTCCTGGGTAACAGCACATCATGTGACAGGAGAGACTACTTTGATTTTGAGGTGTTAAAAGTTTCCTACGTTCAGGTCTCCATAAAATCGCCTTAACTTGTGGTGCTGTGAAATAATAAGCTACCTTTTTGTTCATTTTTACTTCAAAAAGCATATTCCACTTGACCGAATTCATAGGATTGAAAGGCTTGATCTACAGGTGCCAGAACAGAACGCCATTGGCATTTATAAAGCTCTTTACATCCAGTGTTTGGGTTGCCTTGCACATTACATGCCTACAATGTGGACATCTAGCTAATGAATATTCCCCTAATTCTCAAAGTTTAATAGCATTGTTTATTAATTTTGAGTTACTGGTGTTCAACACACTCATGTAGCATTTCTAGTTATATTATCCAGTTGCCAAAAGAATGTAGAAGAAAATAATATGAACTTGATCTGTGTATTTCAGACAAAAGAATTGATAGCTGAAATTGAATTACTTGAAGAAGAGGTTGCAAACCGTGAGCAGCACGTGCTCTCCCTCTATAGAAGTATATTTGAACATTGTGTCAGTCAGCCACCTTCTGAGCAAAGTTCAAGCATGGCATCTCCAGCTCATAGAAAGCATGCATCTAAGAAGCATCCGAGTATTATTTCAAGTGCATTTTGTTCATCAAAAAAGTTCCCTTTGACACCTTTGCAAGATCTAGTTTCTATAAATGACTATAGGAGAAGATCTGCTAAGGCTAGTGATGCTCCACAATTCTGTGGAAAAAGTGACATTCATTTTGAAAAGACTTCACATCCTGTGAAGGTATGATATTCTTTTTTATTCTGCAACTGTGCATATCTCCAATGTTGTTCATATGTGCTTTTAGTTAATTACGTCATTAGCTTCATGAAAATTAACATCATATGTTTTATTCTTCTTTTTGCTTCGTTTACAATTTAGTTTAACCATTGATCATCCACTAGGAACCTAGGACAGAAAACAATTTTTCACTGTCCAGCCATATAATGCCAAGTGGTTTTCCATATTTTCTCATCTGAATCATTTGTCAGGAACACAACAAGGTTCCAGCAATGGAGAAAGCTTCTGTGCTACGGACTCTAAAAGATCATCTCTACCAGTGTCCAAGCAAGTTGTCTGAGGAGATGGTGAGGTGTATGGCTGCAGTATACTGCTGGCTTTGTGGTGCAGCATCCACCAATCCTGGAAAAAACCGATCGCCTTTATTGTCGAGGTCTTCAACTAGTGTTATACTCCCCCGACATGGTATTGGAGAGGATTGCGATTGGTCTTGCAAATCCATGGTTGAAATATCTTGGATATCAACTGACAAGAGCCAATTTTCACGTGCATCATATGCCATCAACAATTACAGGTTCTTTTACCTTTATATACAGGGCACATACTAATAATAATTGTATTAATGGGTGCATACAAATGATATACACTGAATTTCCTTTATGTATATCTCCTTGCTGAAGTGCTGACTTTTATTTTCATCTTTTAAATGTCAGAGTTCTAGTAGAACAACTAGAAAGGGTGACTGTGAGTCAGATGGAACACAATACTCAAACCGCATTTTGGATCAATGTGTACAACGCCCTTGTTATGCACGTAAAATTCACATAACTGATCATCAGTTCTGTCTTAATGATTTTTTAACTATATCTGACGGTCACCTTTGGTTGGTGCAGGCATATTTAGCATACGGAATCCCTCACAGCTCTCTGAGAAGGTTAGCCTTATTTCACAAGGTAGTGCACTTCTTTGTCTAATTTCTGGTGGCCATCCGTGAAAGAAAATTTATATAGGTCGCACAGTATTCAAAGAAAAACATTGTTTAATGTAGAGAGATTTAACAACTTAACAAAGCCTGTGAAAGTCTTTGCAAAGCTTGTTTTAATCCTGTCCACTGAGTCTTGTTTCTAGTGATTTAAGTATCTAAGGGTTTGCTGAAAAATGCTCTAGATAATTTCTTCAAAAGTACAGTTCTACTATGATAGCATCAGCTACTGTTTCTTTTGTATTTTTATTTTCATTTTTTATTGATTTATGTGTGATTGGGAGTAAAAATAGAATTATCAAAAAATTGCTATGGAATCTGTGTTTCTAAAGTTTCGAAAAAAATGGAAACATGTGATGCAATGAGTTTTATGGACTTTCATTAGTTTCCAAAGCTTCTTTTTTTTTTCACCTATGGCAATCTTTTATTTCCCTTTCAGGTTTATAGATAAGACAACGAAATTGATGGTTCTTCTGTATAGTGCAGGCTGCTTACAGTATTGGTGGCCATATCATAAGTGCTAATGCTATCGAGCAGTCAATATTTTGTTTCCATACACCTCGAATTGGACGGGTACTCACCTTTCTTTTCTAAACAACACATCTCTGTCACAATTTGTAATTTGGTGTCAGACGAGTTATAAATTGTAGTTTGTTTATATACGGGGATTATCCTTTTACAAAGTTTTTTTTTTAGAATGTTACTTGAACTACATTTTTTCTTTTCTTTTTGAACAAACAGAATGAAAGTGTTGTCTGTTATTGGTGTTGGGATTGTGTAGGTCTACTTCTTGTCTCTGTCAACCACAGAATGAACTTCTTTAGTGAAAGCAGAAATGCATAAATCATCCGGCAATTCTAGTATCGTATAGTTGTTCAATAAGAAAGTCTTACATGACTAACTACTTAAATTCATATTATGCTGGTTGATATTATTCTAAAATTGATTTCTGGACATTTATGCATGAAGAGATAGATATTTCCTATTCTCACTTTGTATATATCTACCTTTGTTTCAGTGGCTTGAGTCCATCCTTTCGACTGCCTTGAGAAAAAAATCCAGTGAAGAAAGGCAACTTATCAGCTCAAAATTCGGTCTTCCAAACTCCAACCCACTTGCCTGCTTTGCCCTCTGTACTGGAGCATTTTCTGATCCTGTGGTATGTCTCTTTGCCATTATTCTTCTACACGACAATGCAGTTCTAATATGTTCATTGCCAAACAATCAGTTAACAGTGGAATAAGTTAGTGATACAATTGAGTTTTTCAATCAGTTCTAGCTGAAAGCCTGCTTGATTGTGAGTCCTTTCTTGTTGTTTAATTTCAAGCACACCACTAAAATACTAGTAATTAATATATTAAAACATAGCTGATTAACATCGTGGTTGTTAAACTTTTGCAGCTAAAAGTATACACAGCATCAAATGTTAAAGAGCAACTAGAAGTTGCAAAAAGAGATTTTCTTCAAGCAAATGTAGTTGTGAAGAAGTCGAGGAAGGTGTTTTTACCAAAGTTGCTGGAAAGGTTTTCAAAGGAAGCCTCTATTAGCTCAGATGATCTTCTCAAGTGGGTTTCTGAAAATGTTGATAAAAAGCTCCAAGATTCAATACAAAAATGCATTGATCGTAAATCCAATAGAAAGGCTTCTCAGATTATCGACTGGTTGCCTTACAGTTCAAGGTTCCGTTATGTATTCTCTAAGGATTTAATGGAAAAGCCATGGTGTGGGTGTGAATTTCTTTCTACATGCTTAAGTTCAGGAGGCTTCTCAATGTCATTAGCAGAAGTCATCAAGCATTCCTAGGCTTAGCAAGCCATGATGTCAAACATGATTTCTTCAAACCTCTTATGGTGCATTCCATTGTAAATCCTAATCTTAGCTTGTTTCAGACGTCATTTAGTATCCCTATGATCTGAAGGAAGGTGATACCATTTTGTTGTAGCATTGTAATTTAAACTGACATGAATAACTTTATTAGCTAAGGTGATTGACTATTTTCTACATGTCTATGACATCTTTCTTCTGCTTTAAAAGACATCCCTTCTGGTTCTAGAGCCAAGACTAGAATGCTTTCTTTTTCTTTTTTTCTCTTCTCTTATCATATACATTATTGGCACTAGAATTAGACTGCCAACAATACAATTAAAACAGAAGTGACACTAATTAATGATATTATTAGTACTAAAATTATTTAATTGTATTACTATAATATTAATGTGGTAATTGTATTGCAGTTATTATCTTATATGCTATAATAATTATTACATAATTTTTTTTATCTCCAATTTGTATATAATATTATTAGGGACAATGTATTGCTCCTCTTGCTAGCAATTTAAGGGAGTTCTGTTCTTTGTCTTTTTTCAGTTGTTGGGCTGGGCTGAAGTAACAGATGGAGTGATTGTGTGTAGGCCCAAGGTACATAGGCTAGAGCCAATGTAATTGGTGTGAGTCATTGTACACTTCGACACACGATCTTAAAAGGTAAATCGTCCTTATTCGGTACTCATTTCTAGAATAGAATTTGTCAATTCTTCCTTACGGCCGGTTGGGTTGCAAACTTCAAGGAAAAAAAACAACAAAGGGTCGTCTTTCCATCACGTGAAGCCTTTTTAATTATTTGCGTATTATTCCTTAATACTGTGTAATCCCATCAAAAGTTGTTGGTTGTTGGGTACGAATATTTTTGTATTATATATATACATGGGATTCATATATTTTTACACTAATTTTTTTATTATTAAATTAATATATTTTAATAATTAAGATTAAATCTATCATATATAATTAATGTATTATAATTAATACACATATAAAATATAAATTAATTTAATAATATATAAATAACATAAAAAATTGGTAAAAAAAAAATGTAGCTCTTAATCATAATATATATATATATATATATTCTATAACATAACATATATTTTTACATCAATTTTTAACTATTATATTAACAATCTATTAAGGATTATGATCGAATAAAATAAATATTTAAAATATATTAATTATAGTCATTAAATAAAAAAATTGAGAGAAAAAAATTTAAAAATAAAAAATATTAATGATACTAATTGAATTATAATTTTATTTTGGGCGGTATTGATTTGAGATTCGGAATTCTTGAGTTATTTTTGTTTGAATGCTACGGAATTGTTAATTTTAATTTGGAGTTTTGGAATTAAGGAAATAGAAGGGAATGAATGACCTTCCATACCAATTTGTCAATTCATTATATCTCACAAAATGCAAAAAAAAAAAAAAAAGTTTGAAAAAGGGGAATATTTATGAAGTTTCATCTAATTATATTTTTAATAATATCCACTTACCTCTTACAAAATTAATTAATTATTAGATAATAATTTTTTATTTTATCTTTTGATATAATTATTTTTTAAATTTTAAATAATTTAATATTTATTAAATCAATTTCACCCGTTCAAATATTAAACTTTCATATTAAAGTATAATTTTTTTAAAATTTTTATTCAACAATATTTAGATTTTCTTCTTAATACTTAGATAACAACAACTAATTATAACCACAAAGAAAATTAATATTATCATAATTTATTTATTTTAAAAAAAAAAAAAGATGAGTGAAATAATGTTGATTTAACATATATTAGGTTATTTAGATTTCAAAAAAATAATTACATCAAAAGGTAAAAAAAAAAATTATTTTAAAATAATTAAGTAAAATTAGAGGAGGTAAATGACATTATTTAAAACATATTATTTAAATTTCTCATAGAAAAATGCTATAAAAGAAACAATCTTAATCAGACGGTCCAAAACGATCGTTATCATACAGATTAACTTTCTGCTCCTGGATAAGAGCTATCCACTGTTATCTGACCCCAACCTTACATTTATCTGGCACGTGCCAATGCATTAGATACTCGTATGTGTGGTGTGGAGTGGTGGGGCGGGGGAGGATTTCCATTTTTTCCTACGCTTCATATTAGTCAACTTAACCTCACCAATCCCTCTCTCACAGCCCCATCATTACCGTCCAATCCTAAATCTTTCCAACCAAGAATCTTGTTTCTCGCTACTTTCCATCGTGGATCTCCTCTGTTATAATAATAATTTTCACAGACAGTAATCTTTACGTAACACTGTTACTTTAATCAGACGCATTAAAATATGCCACGTGTCAGTTGCACTCTACTTATACCCGTCAGATCCTTACTATTTATTCGTGTGCCCCACTTTTTTTTTTTTTAACAAAATTCGATCACCATCACACATTTTATGTTACTTCTCTCTCATGCCCCCGAAAAAACAAGAATCTCATTTATATAGCGAAGAAAACGAAACAACCCAACAAAACTTCTCTCTCTTCTTCCCTCGCTCTTTCACTTACCCACAAACGCTAAAAAGAAATAATTA
Organism: Cedrela odorata; assembly: GCA_035584115.1. Taxonomy (NCBI): domain Eukaryota; kingdom Viridiplantae; phylum Streptophyta; class Magnoliopsida; order Sapindales; family Meliaceae; genus Cedrela; species Cedrela odorata. The sequence goes on from JAXCLQ010000011.1 coordinate 6,040,827, forward strand.
AAAAAGTCTACTTTTATTTTTCAAGAAACGAAACCCTAACTCGATCCGCCAGAAATTTCAGATTCCGGTCAGTTTAATTTATGTGATATTTTGGTTTATTGTAATTGATTGGTCAATGATAAGTGAACTTTTAGCATACGAGGGTTGTAAATTAGGGTTTTGTTGCAGTAGATGAGACTACGATTGGGGAGCACTTGAGGATTGAACGGTCAGAATTTCTTCACCGGATGGAGGGAGGTAGCGTCTCTAGACTTACTTGTTATGGTACTGTTCATTTCCTACTTTAATTACAAATTAATCTATTAGGGTGTTATCTGTTAGTAGAATTTTAAAAGTGTTGTTTTGAAGTAGTGAGTTGATGAGTTGAGGTGAAAAATTGGTGTCTTTCTTAGACTTTATCATTATAAAGGTTTTTGTTTTTTGGAATATTTAATTGATGTCGGATAACTCTTCCTGCATTTCTTGGTTTCTTTAAATTTATAGGCATAAATGGTTTTTAGAGCTAGGATTTTGTGAGGTCATTTGCTGATATTTGTGTGGAATTGATATTTAACTAGCCTATGATAAGTTTTGTGGCAAGTCAGTTCTTGTGATAGTTAAGTGGAGTTGACTTTTGTATTGTTTGAATAAGAGTTTTGGTTTATGGAGTTGTGATGGTAGTTAATTAGGGCTGAACTTTAGTTTCCCAGATAAGATACTGGTTTATTTTAGTTATCAATGCTGAAACAACAATATAACTATTTTTATGCTATATCTTGTCCTATTTTATTGTGTGCTATTGTGCCATGTGAAATTAGGTGGCCTTATTTTGCGTGCTCTCTCGTTTGCTATTGCAAGTGAATCATTGGACGCGTGCACTTTTGGTGCCACTTCCACTAAATTTTTTGTTGAATGGAATTGTGAGATCAAGATATCTAGTCTTGGGTACAAGTAGTGGGTGAGGTGCATTCTACAATTCAGATTCGCCAATAATTATTAGGGTTTGCAGACAGATGATTTATTGTTTATGATGTCGCATGGCTGTAGTTTTATACTGCTGAGCTTATCCATATGTGTTTGTGTGATTGGGAAACTTTTAATGCTGGAAAGTCATGATGCAACTTGTGTGGTTTGTACTGGACTCACTTGTATGGATAATCATAGAATTTGGAGACTTTCTCTTTGTATTATTTGTGTTGTCTCTCTCGTTCTTAATTCTCTTCCTTCTGGTTCTCCGTTTGAATGTTGTAGGCATACACCCATGGATTATAATGACAATGAATTTCAAAGCAAGAATCTTCAGTTAGCTGGTGAAGGAAACGCCAAATTTCCTCCTGTTTTACGGCCATATGCTCTTTCTAAGTTTGATTTTGATGACAGCCTTCATGGACATTTAAGATTTGACAGTTTGGTTGAGACTGAGGTTTTTCTTGGCATTGAAAGTAACGAAGATAACCAGTGGATTGAGGAGTACTCTCGGGGAAGTAGTGGAATAGAGTTTAGAACAAGTGCTGCTGAATCTTGCTCTATCTCAAGGCACAACAATGTTTGGTCAGAGGCCACTTCCTCAGAATCTGTTGAAATGCTATTGAAATCAGTAGGACAGGAGGAAAATATTCCTGGCAAAACTATTACGAGGGAATCAGATGCCTGTGATGAACTAGGTTGCATAATAAAGCAAATGGAGCCGGGTCCAAAATGTGATGATAACAATAATTCTAAGGGAGCTGATTTACAGCCTATGTTACCACCAGATGAGATCTTGGGAAACTTATCTGGTGTAAAGGAGGATGTAGGAGTGGGCCAGCCTTTGGTTGATGTGACTTTCAAAAAAAATGAATGTGAGTCCTCTGTTGATTGTGGCTTAAGCGGCCCAATTTCAGATGCTATCAGTGGTAAAGGCAATTTACCTCTGTCCGAAGAAAGAAATGTTTTTGATCAAAGGAAAATGGATGCTTCACTTGAATCCCCATATAAAAGAACAGAAGAAGATTCTTCTGCTTCGGGGACACAGTTTGATGGTGCGGTTACCTCTGCCTTAAATATTAGTATAAGCAGTAGTGAGTTGAATAAGCAAGATGCCCCACACAAGAAAAATGATATTAGTGAGAATGTACATGTTTTACAAACAGAAATTAGTGAGCAAGGGGAGGAATGCTGTCTTGTCCAAGAGGCTGAAACCTATTATCAGAATTTGCATGGTAATGCTGCTGATAGCAGCACTCCTCAATTGAAGAACCCTCTCTATGTGGCCTCAAAGATGGAATCTTTGGAGGAAGGAAACATAGTTGAAGCTAGTACTGGTAAAGCAGGGGAACCTTCTAATATGCTGAAGGAAGATACTGACTTGCATATAGTAGAAGAATGCATTGAGAATGTCCAGGATGCTAAATGTGTAAATCAAGTCCCAAATAAAGACCTTGAGATTAGTGATACATCTAATGTACATATACACAAGACATCCCCAATGTCCTTTGAATGTGACAACAATTTTGAGAGGCAAGGAGTTGACGTCAGGAACGCCAATGATTCTGAAGCATCTTTGTTGCCCCTGGAGGAAAATAAAGTTTCTAAAGGCAAAGCTGTTGGAAGCAGTGGTAGTTATGGAGGAGGCATTTCTACTTCAAATGTGCAGTGTTCTGTGGCTGAACTGCTGAGGGAAACAGCGGTAACTTTGACTTCAAAAGGTGTCAATGTTGGTTCTGGCGATTGCAGAGAGAATTCAACTGCTGAAGTTGATGTTTCATCTTTCATTTCAGGACAGTCTGCAGAAGTACATGAAGAAAATGTTATCTCGAGGCAGAGTGATGATAATAGTACAACTATTGATGTAAAAGAGAGCACTGAGATGCCTTCTGATTCTGAAAAAGAGTTGATAGTTTTGAAATCACACTCTGATGCTATTGGTGGCAATGAATCAGGTATATTATGAGCTCATCCAGTATGAATTTTCAAATATCAAACTTCTGTATTTGCTGATTCTTGATCTCTTTTTTGCAGCTCTGCTTAGTGCTAGCTTGGTATCCCATGACACAACAAAGGGTGTTATTTTACCTTCTGGGACCATTGCTCCTGAAAATGCTGCTATCATTCATCAAGAGGTTCAAATGGTGGATGCTTGTAATGAAAAAAACCAGTGTGATGCGCAAGCAGTGCTGAATGAAGTCAGCCAGGAGTGCCTAAAGGATATGGATTCCTGTAATGTAGTCTTGGATTCAGCAAATGTGGTTCATGGTGCTGAAGCAGGACTTCTTTCTGAGAAGCATGAAGAAGTGACTATGAAGGAGAATCATGGAAAGACATCCACAAAAGATTCTGGTGATTATTTTTAATTTCTTAAATATGGTATTCGTTTTTCTGCAAACAAATCATTGAGAGTTAAACTTATACATGACCTTATCACATGTGTGCACATACACACTTGTGGATGTTTACCTGTGTGACTGAATGTTATTCCTCTATGACTTTCTAAATCTTACATCTTAACTTGCTTTCAGATACTCAAAAGGGGAAAAAATTCTCAGCAAGTTACACCTACAGTTTCTAATGTTTTTAGTGTTACAACATCTTTTTTACAGCCTTTTCACTTGTGTGTTTTGAATTGATCTTACTAAGTTTGGATAATTGACTTATTATTTTTTACTTTCCTCTTTGGAAGAATATCTGTATGTTTCTGTAATTGGGATTACATGATATTGATGGCATTAAATGTTTGCTCAGATGCTGAAACACTTCCGAAGGATGGCAAGATGCCAAAACAACCTCCGCCTTCACCCTCAGAGGAAATTCATTATGATCCTGACCAAAATGGTCGGGAAGTCAAGGAATCAATGTTAATATCTGGAGATAAGATCTCTGGGCAGGTTGCTGCACCACAGATTGATGGTGAGGCATTCAATGTTGTCAATATCTTTATTGATCAAGAAAATCATATTTTTGTCCTCTCTGTTACTGTTTCCTCTCTTCCCCCCAACCAGAAAAAAAAAAACTGAACACGTGCACACACACAAAAGAAAAAGGGAGAGAGGGAGAAGTTCTTCCTGCTGCTCTGATAATGCAGAGTTGGGATGCAAGGAATATAAGGTTTTGTTCTATTTGGTAGAATCTTTTCTAAAAGGTTCTACTTGTGATTGCTTCTAAAATTCTGTGCTTTTGGATGGTTGATAACTGGATTACTTATCCCTTGTAATATGTATTTTCTCATTCCACCAAAAAACTCATACTTTAGTAACATGATTTAACCAAGTGCTGAGATCTTGGAAGGCATACATGCTATTTTATCACTTGATAGCCATGCTTAAGGTTTTGTATTTCTGTTGTAATATTTGATCCAATGATGCAGGTGGTGCCTTAAAAGTTGATGGTTCTATTAGTTCCATCCCTTTGTCTGAATCTGATGCGAAGCTCCATGTTGTGGAATGTGGAAGCAGTTGTATCAACCTTGATAAATCTTCCTGTGGTTCCCCTACTGTCATTAGAGCCACTGAACTTTCTCAGAGTGAAAATGAAAAGAATGGAGTCAAAGGATCCGCTGATCAGAATAATCCAGTTCAGTCGATTTCTCTGGATTCGAAAGGAAATGATGCCTCCAAAGGTGAGAATACTTTCACATTTGAGGTCAGTCCGATGGAAGATTCCTCTGAAAGGGAAGGTGGGAAGAATTGGAAACCCTTTTCTGCTATACAAGCAACTACAGTGTCACCGGTAAGTTTTATTGATAAATAATGTGTTGCCTCGTATCTTTGGTGCTCTATGTCAAGGATATATCCATATTTTGCAAGAATATTCTTGCTGTAGATTTTTCTTTTAAAATTTTAGTTGGATTTATTCTGTAATTGTTCATGTCTGATATTGTTACTCATGATCCTTATCTGGAGTTATTTTTGAAGACTGTAGAGGGATCTCCTTCCACTTCCAGTGTTGGCCGATTAAATTCTAAGGCTGCCCGAGATGCATCTCATGGAAATCTTCGAGTATCTGATAGAGAGATTGTATGTAGTGGTTCCAAAGGTACTTCTGAGCGCAAGACAAGGCGAGCATCTACTAAGCCAATGGGAAAGGAAACTGCTAAAAAGGGAAATCAAACAAAGGACACTACTTCGGTGAGGCAATCAGAAAAAGGGGACAGGACAAGCAATGTGACCCTGAGACCATCTGGGATTTGCCAGCTTGTGCAATCCAATGAGACGCAGCATTATGGGCACGTTGACTCCAGTATCATGAAACCGTTTCTTCTCACTACTTCAGCATCTACTCTGCCAGATTTGAATACTTCTTCTTTAATGTTTCAGCAGCCTTTTACAGACTTGCAGCAAGTGCAATTGCGTGCGCAGATATTTGTTTATGGAGCTTTGATGTGAGTGTTTTCCTTTTGTACACATATGCAGTATTAGTGTCACACCTTGGCTTGATTTGACCACAATCAGTTGATAGATATGGCTTATCTCTGAGATCTGATGATTAAGGGCTTCTTTTTTCCCCCAATTCTTTAGTTGTGTCACCTAGATTAACTTAGATTGTTATGATTATTTAACATGCCTACTGAATTGTCTGAAAAAAATTTGTGCAGTCAGGGAACAGCACCTGATGAGGCCTACATGATTTCAGCATTTGGTGGACTTGGTAAGTGTTATTTTTCATATATATTTGTTTTTATCTTGACTGTTACACAAAAGTTACCTCATACCATTTTTGCGCACAGATGGGGGAAGAAGTATGTGGGAGACTTCCTGGCGTGCATATACAGAAAGGCTGCATGGTCAAAAATCTGTCCTCAGTAATGCAGAAACACCATTGCAGTCACGTTCAGGTACTTCATTTGACTTTCAGCTCTATAATCTCATTTCTGAGTTGCTTGAGTTCATAATCTGTGTCAAAATGGGCATCTACAGGTGCAAGAGCTCCTGATCAAGCAACTAAACTCAGTGCAATTCCAGGTAAAGTTGCCTCCTCGCCTCTTGGTCGAGCCATTAGCAAGGATACCCCTTCGCCAGTAGTTAACCCCATGACACCCCTTTCGTCACCACTTTGGAGCATTCCTACCCCTTCTGCTGACACCTTGCAATCTAGTGGCATGCCTAGAAGTGCGGTTATGGATTATCAGCAAGCACTTTCTCCTCTGCATCCTCATCAAACTCCTCCCATCAGGAACTTTGTTGGGCATAACAATTCTTGGATATCTCAGGCCCATTTTCGTGGTACCTGGGTTACTTCTCCTCAGACTTCTGGATTTAATGGTAGTACCCGTTTTCCGGTGTTGCCTATCACAGAAACAGTTCAACTCACTCCTGTAAAAGAACCATCTGTGCCCCATTCCTCTGGTGTAAAGCATGTATCATCTGGACCTCTGATTCAGAGCACAAGTCCTACTACTGTTTTTCCTGGGACCTCCTCTATGCTTGACCAAAGAAAGGTGACACCATCACCTAGTCAGCATTCTACTGATTCAAAGCCTAGAAAACGAAAGAAGATTCCGGCTTCGGAGGATTTTAGCCAGATTGTGTTGCATTCTCAATCTCAAACAGAACAAGTTCCAGCTCCTATTGTTAATAGTCTGATTTCTACATCTGTTTCCATCACAACTCCCAGTAATCTTTTGTCTAAAGCCTCCACTGAGAAAGTCATTATGCCCATTTCTCCTTCAATGTCTGCTGATCTCCCTAAAGGAGGGAACAAAACACAACAGATAGCTTCTTTGTCAGAGGAGACCCTTACTAAACTTAAGGAGGCTAGGACGCAAGCTGAGGATGCTGCTGCCTTTGCTGCTTCAGCCATTAGTTACAGCCAAGAAATATGGAATCAGTTGGCTAAGCAGAAAAATTCTCGATTGGTAGCAAATGTTGAAAGTAAACTAGCTTCTGCAGCTGTTGAAATAGCTGCTGCTGCTGCTGTTGCAAAGGCAGCAGCTGCAGCTGCCAATGTTGCATCAAATGCTGCGTTGCAAGCAAAACTGATGGCTGATGAAGCATTAGATGCGAGTGGTTATGGAAATTCTGGTCAAATTAGTGGAACTTCTCTTTCTGACTATGCAAAAGATATGGGCAAGGCCACTCCTGCGTCAATCTTGAAAGTTGATAATGCCATGAGTGGTTCCAGCTCAATTATTTTTGCTGCTAGGGAAGCTGCCAGAAGGAAGGTTGAAGCTGCGTCAGCTGCTTCCAAAAGAGCTGAAAATATGGACGCCATTGTAAAAGCTGCTGAGCTGGCAGCAGAAGCAGTGTCACAAGCTGGAAAAATTGTTGCTATGGGTGACCCTATGCCTTTGAATGAGCTAATAGAAGCTGGTCCAGAGGGCTATTGGAAAGTACCCCAGGCATCTGCTCAACTGGTTGGAAAATCTAATGAGATGAATAGTGAAAAATTCAACGTGGATAGTGTTGGAGAAGGTCCAGGTACCTCTGCCTGGCTCTCAAAAGAGCTTCCTTTGGATAATCGGGAAATGCATACCAGTAACCAAGGGAGGTCACCCAGTTTGAGAAATATTTCTGGAGAGTCTTTTGATGACCATACTCAATTGGCAGATGGCTTTTCAGGTTCTGTTACAGCCACTGGAAAGAATACTAAAGGACACAAAGGTGGCAAAGCTTCAGATTTGGCCAAAACAATTGGGGTTGTTCCTGAATCTGAGATTGAATCAAGATCTCCCTCAATCACCATTCAGATTGAGCTAGAAAGGGGTGCGAATGAGAACAGCATCAAGGAGGGTTCTTGTGTGGAGGTTTGTCAGCTTAGATTATTTAAGAATTTCTATCTTATGAATTTTTACAAGTTAAATTGCTGCATGTGTTCTTTTTCTTGTTCTTGCTGTTTATTGGACTCTGGTACTAATGTGGATGTTTGCATATATTATTTGAAAATTTTGCAAGTGCTTAGTTTCTATTAAAGTTTGCTGTCAGTTTTGAATGTATGTTGTATGCTTCTTTTCTACTTGAATAACTTGGCCATATAATATCATTTAGGTCTTCAAAGAGGGGGTGCAATTTAAAGCAGGCTGGTTCATAGCCAATGTATTGAGTTTGAAGGAGGGGAAGGCATATGTTTGTTACAACGAACTTCCATCAAATGAAGAAGGTTAGCTACTTGAATCAACTGAAAGTGGATTTGTGTAAATGCAAAAGCATTGTTAATTCAAAAGATGGGATTTTTATCCATGTATATGGTGCACTTATGATACAACTGTGACAGCATGTTGGTATGTTTCTTGTTAGTGCACAAACCTTTGTCTGAAACCATGAGGCACATGGCAGGAGGTCGGAACATTTGGGGTTGAGTCTGTTTGCTATAAAAGGAGATGAGGAATATAATAGTGTCGTCCTAAATGAGCATGCTTGACCATATGACTCATATACAAGTTATTCTTGTGCACAAGAGACTGACTTAAATGGATGGGTGCTTAATGTAGTAGTTTTCTTTTTTAATTACAGTAGTATGGCATATATACCAGTTACCTAGGTTCTCCTTGCATGGACTTTGTCTAAAAAGAACAGAAAATTAGAGTTTTTGCTCCATGTCTTTACCAGTTGTTTCTATAATAATATGTTTTTGTTTTTAACCTGTAGGGTCAGAGAAGCTGAAGGAATGGGTAGCCCTTAAGGGTGAAGGAGACGAGGCATCCAGTATACGCATTGCTCGTCCTGTTACTGCCATGCCATTTGAAGGAACAAGGAAGAGACGCAGAGCAGCTATGGGAGAGTACACATGGTCTGTTGGGGATAGAGTTGATGCTTGGATGCAAGATAGGTATGCGCATACATTATTTTATGTGTATTCTTGTTATGTATTCGTTGTGTGGTGAAGCTAACAAACCTAAAAGATAGGAATGAAGGCAAGTAATCACTATGAGAGTCCTCATTAAACTACACCTGTTTCAGAGTTAATAATATAATTTCCTTTAGTGACTTTCTATAACTTCATATTGATTTTGAGGACATGCAAGTTTCTGTTTAACACTTCGAAAATTATTTATTTACGAAAAATCAATAAAACAACTGTAAAAAAAAAAAAAAGATGTTTTATAATTTCAGAATCCATATTTTTAATTTCAAATTAACCCTTGGATGCAAATCATGAGAATGCTTGGTAGTGATGTAGGACTAAATTGATCATTAAGTGGCTGTATTATCAGGACAGCTTGTCATTGGAAAGAACTTGATGCCCAACAACTACAAGATGATTGAATTACATGGCTGTGAACTACTCTTGGATTAAAAAAAATGTAAGGCTTGTAAAAAAAAGAGCGAAAAGTTCAATTAAAAGACCACCAAATATTTTGAAAACTGCAATGAAATAGATATTCACTTGTCAAAACTGCCAAATTGGTACCTTAATTCACATAAGCCTACAGTATTCTGTTTAGGATCAGACCTGACTAAGCCAGGCCAATTAATGAGTTAGAAGCACTTGTTTCTCCTATAGTGCTAATTATAGCTAGTTGATGAATGTGATGAAACAGTTGAATATGAAAAGTAAATCACAATATCAAATTATTTGGCTACCAAGATAGACAATAAGAATTTCAGAAGACCTGCTGATGCAAGCATAAGCAGTGGTTCAAATGTTTTGACCTACGTCTATTACATCCCGAGTCTTAGATTGGTATACAAAAGATAATTTAAGATTTTTAGCACAGGGCCATATTATCAGTATCTAGCATCTCTCTACTCTTTCCCGCCAATCCCTCAGAATATTAATTTTGACCAGCTCGACTTCAAATGAAAAAACTGATATGTTATTTGCAATCAGTCTTCAGCTCTCTGCCTCCTGTTATTTCTGTCAAGTTAGTTCATGTTCGCTTTATTTTATTCTTCAGCTGGTGGGAAGGAGTTGTCACAGAGAAGAGCAAGAAAGATGAAACAATGTATACCGTCCATTTCCCAGGTCTGTGTGATTAATTCGTTGATGATTTTTGGCTATTATATGCTTGCTTTGATACAATTACTTTTGATGTTGAGATGAGTCATTTTGTGGTTCTGCCTACAGCCCAAGGAGAAACATCAGCTGTTAGAGCTTGGCATCTCCGATCTTCTTTCATATGGAAGGATGGGGAATGGGTTGAATGGTCCAGTTCAACAGTAAACAACTGTACTTCCCATGAGGTGCTTTTGCTTTATGTCACTTTGATAGTAACTTGGAAATTTCTCTATTAGTTATTTGTACTAAGTCATTATTTTGGTGTTCAGGGTGATACGCCGCAGGAAAAGCGATTGAGGTTGGGCAGTCCCATTGTTGAGGCAAAAGGGAAGGATAATATATCAAAAGGTATTGGCGTTGTGGAATCTGGGAAATCTGATGAGCCAACATTGCTAGATTTGGCTGCAAATGAAAAAATGTTTAATATTGGTAAGAGCAGCAGAGATGAGAACAAACCTGATACGCTCAGAATGATACGGACTGGTTTGCAGAAGGAAGGATCACGAGTGGTTTTTGGTGTTCCTAAGCCTGGTAAGAAGAGGAAATTTATGGATGTAAGCAAACATTACGTTGCAGACCAAAGTAGCAAGGTTGGTGATGCAAATAATTCAGTTAAATTTGCAAAATATTTGATGCCTCAAAGTCAAGGATCTGGACCCCGTGGATGGAAAAATCCTTCAAGAAGTGAACCAAAGGAGAAACGTGCAGCTATATCCAAGCCCAAGGTTCTCAAGTCTGGAAAGCCACCAAATGTTCCAGGTAGAACAATTCCACAGAAGGACAATTCTGCAAGTTCTGCCGCATCTGCTCCTGATAATGGTGCTGATACGGATCGCACAGAAAAGATCAAGAATTTTGCAAGGCATGTTGAGAATACATCTGGAAAGAATGATGCCATGGAGTTTCAATCCTTATCTAACTCTGAAGGAGCAGCAGAGGCCCCAATCTTGTTTTCTTCAATGCCATTCTCATCAGATGCTCCATCTAAGAAAGTTTCCACATCAAATCCCAGAACCGAACGGGTGACTAAAGGGAAACTTGCACCTGCTGGTGGAAAGTTGAATAAGATTGAGGAGGACAAAGTCTTCAATGGTAATTCTGCGAAAATAACATCTGAAGCAGTTGAGCCCCGAAGATCTAATCGAAGAATTCAGCCAACATCAAGAGTGAGTTTATGGACATTTTAACTTGTTAGTTAAAAACTGGATTTTATGCCTTACGAAACAGAAATTATGTTTTATCAAATCAAATATTTTGTTGCAATTATGTTTCTCTATCCATGAAAAATAATCTGATTTGTGCCTAATCCGCGCTGTTTCTGCCCCTCAAATTTGTTATTGATCTTGTTGCCTGCAGCTATTGGAAGGTCTGCAGAGTTCATTGATCATCTCAAAAATTCCTTCTGTTTCACATGAAAAGAGTCAAAAAAATCAGAACAGGGGTATCTCTAGAGGTGAGAGCTCAAATATCAGAATTAACTGAATTTTCAAGTGATTGCCTTTCTTTGTTTCTGTTGTGTTTGTACACAAGCATGAATGAATTTGACTGGTTGAATGTAACAGGGAATAACAATGGTTGAGATGTCGAGCTCTTACAGCAGCAATGCTATCTGGTCCAGCATGTGCCAGCATAGGTTGTGTATATTTATGGTAGAAGAGAAAGCTAGGAATGGAAATTCTTGCTTCCTTGGGTTTAGTTATGAGAGATCTAGTCGGTAGATGTTAATATTGATTTTAGTTTTACATTATGATTTGATCACCGTAGGTCTTACCCCGAGTAGGATGTACATGGAAAATTTCCTTCTAGTTTGGCTTGAAATTATATAGAAGCTTTTGCATACATTAACGGAGCTATACAGGGAACAGTTGAGGCATGTGCCCCAACTGACCTCACTGAAATCTTTTTTCTTTTTAGTATAACAAAAATATTGAATTTCTTTTTATATCTTCTCCATTTTTCCATCAAAAAATATTTTTGAAATATGTACACATCTTAGGGTTACTTTCTTTCATTCACCGGTTTATTATCAGTGCGGTAGCTGTTATTCTGACACCAGCCATCCTGATCATCTTATATTATTAAAGTAGGAAAGTTGGCTTCGTATCTAATGATTGATGAACTTTCATTATGTAACTATATAATATGTTGTACGCATCAAAATTTTATAATTATAATGGGTGCATGAGTTGTCAAGTGCACTGGCAGGCTGTACCTTGACCTTGAGTAACTGGTAACTGGTTTGATGTTAAATAAACCGGCACGCAAATAGATGGAAGCAAAGTTTTAGTGGTTTTTTATTTATTAACTTGATGGTAAATTTTTACAGTTTTTAAAATAATTTATGATCTCTATTTAATAATTAATCAATGAATGTCATATTAATTAGAATGAAAAATTTAAGATAATTACTGGGGAATTGAAATGTATAATATTGCTCTAATGAAGATTAGAGCATGGTTCATTTGAATTTTATGAAGAATAAAGCCTTTGTCCAAACGAGGATCTGTGTAACTGATGTCTGGCTGTTGCCAGGATGGTGTATCAATATGCAATAGCCAAAAAGATGAAATAGAGAAGCGAGGAAATAGGAATATGGCCTGGCAATTAAACTAATGCCATACTTGGAATGTATGATCAACGGTTAAATCATACAGCAGACCTGGATAAATTACAAATATCCAAAGACAATGAAGTAAAATTTTGTTAATGCACCAAAAGGAGCTACTACAGCAACATACCTACAATTCTGTGTACCTAGCAAAACTATTTATGAACAATTGCAGCCATGGAAGTTTCCTTCGTTCTGTACATAAATCGATCCAATAGAACACAATAAATACCAGATGCCAATTTTGAAGCTGGCTTGAGCTCCAGCGCCGCACCTTAAATGGCAGCAAGACTAAAGTTGGCACTGGGGTAATATTGCAGCAGTTAGTGCCTCAAATCCAAAATCAGATCGATTTAAGGACAAGTAATGTTCATCACACCATTACATGGCATCTCTTTTGTCCCCTTAGTCTGGAAAATTTTCATCACCTTCGTTGTCTACTGAGGTTATTGGTTCTACCATGTTTTTCTTCTTAAATCTTTTCTCACCTTGATTCTCTCCGTCTTTGGATCCGACTTTTACAATCAAGTTTGTGGAAGCTTTGTCTAAGTGATGATATTTATGATTGTTTTCATTATCAGTGATCGGTTTCTCGCAAATACAAGAGTAAGGGAATTCATGAAACTCGCCTCGACCTAGTTTCATCTCATACGGCTCTCCCATGAATCCTCTTTGGCATGACTTTACTTTTCTAGCAAAAGTTTCCCAATCCATTTCATTCCTTGCCAGAAACAAAGCACTGAGCCGTTTTGCATTCGGTCTGATGGTCCTTTTATGCCCCATGTACCTCCTTTGATCCATGACACATGATAAACAAGAAATAGTTAGTGATCAATATCCAAAAGAAAAAGAAATACAAGGGGCATGAATAATGATGGAAACAATGAAGATGCAGCTCCATACAACCAAATGCTTAAAAAATTCAGGCAAAAGTTATTCATCTAATCCGTGTTTCATAATAAGGCTTTTTCTGGCAAAAACTAGGAGTCTTTATATTCTTGAAAGGCAATGATACCGTGTCAATGAGATCAAGAATCTATTAGACAATTATAGAAAAGAGGATACCATAAATTATCTCACCAACAAAAGAGTAAAGTCCTAGCAATATAGAGATTAAATAACCAAATCAAAGGTCCAATTTATTTCACGAGCTTGTATAGCTCTGGTAAATAATTAAGCTAAGATTTAAAAATTATTTCTCTTGTAAATGGTATAATTGGTCTCAAAATTGGCAGACTACTTTATGAACAGCCCAACTATTTCAGTTTTGGTAAAAATATGGAAGAAATTGTCAACCAAAGCCAAAATCAAGACTGTACCCGTCTTCACGAGCAAACTTTGTGGCCATTCCATCCATCAAACTTCTAAATTATTTTCAGTCAATTTCTCTACTCTGCAACTTTTAAAATCCAAACCACCACATCTCATCCCCATTTTTCTGAATGGACTGGAGCAGTCCACATGTTACGACAATTTTTTTATTATACAGTCCGAATTGCATTTAGAAAAGTATGTCAATACAAGAAAAAAGTCCCCAGGAAGCTTATCAAGCCATTCCTCATTCAGCCTTAAGGCCAACAGTTATTTTGCCACCGTATTAGCCATCTGGAACCAATATCTGGATACTAGCACAATGCATGCAGAATGATTCAATCAGGGGCTGTCAGTGAGTGGTAAATGTTTAATTTAAAGTTACGAGTGCATATGCTTCCTATGCACTGAACCCACTCTACACATCTATCCATCCCTTCATACTGACAGATCTTAAATTTAAATGCATAAGAGCATCACATAAAAGAAATGGAATAGATTCTCACCTTCGACCTGCAAGGATTTTGGCCATATTTCCATTATTATTAGTGACAAAAACGTCACTCTCATCACAAACAATGTAGTCGATGGCAGCAAGTTGGGATGAGAATGGAAGAAAAGGTTTCAGCTCTTCATTAGCAAGCATTTCCTTTGTATAGAAGTTTGGGAATAGTTCTCTCAGAGGTCGCAGAGTATCTTCTCCCCCATATATTTCCCCAGATGCAACATAGAGGTATGTGTCATTCGCGAAACCAAGTGCCCGCAGCATCAACCCCACCTCATGAGGAGTAAGTGGACACTTCCCTCGCTTTCGCTCTCCCTCGGGACTTAAGTCCTGCATTTTTAAGGAAAAAGTACAATTTTTATTCAAGTTATATGATATTGATGAAATAAATGCTAGAACTCATCTCCATAAGCATTGTATAGTTTACTTTATGGTGACTGATTAAGAAATGAAGTTTATGCATTTCCAATAAATCATTATTTTGTCAAGAAGCTTGGATTATGAGAGTGATACCAACAAAAGAATTTAAACATTCTGCCAGCTGAGATGAACAAAAAAAATTGAAATAAGCCATAGAGTATAGTAATCTCACCGGTAATGTTGCCCATCTTTTCCGTATTTCTCCAAGCTCAAATCTCTCTTTATCACCCCCACCATAGTAACACCCAGAAAATGCCAGCATATCAGGTTCAAACCTGTAATTCAAACGGTTTGGGCCACATTAAGGAAATTAAAACATGAGAGGAGAAATTAACCATATATGAAAATGCTTGTGTATAATTATGTTTGTACGTATTAACGCTTTGTTTGTTACAGAATATTCAAGGAAGTGATCATGAAAATATTGAATGACTAGATGATTTGAACATATCACATGTATAAAGCACAGGAGTCAAACATCATGCCTTATTTGAGTGTTCATAGACAATGCATTACATCACACTAAATTTTCTTTACTTTTTAATACTTGGACGAACCTCAAATGAACTGCAATAAAACGTTTTGCCATCTTTCGCATTCTCATCACAAGTTTCTGACCAAGTTCTTGGATGGGTTTTGTAAATCTTAAAGCATGATAATTAACTCGGCATCGCATCTTCTGTAGCTCTTCGTCAAGGTCATTAGTAAGTCTATAATCAAACTTTGTCAATTGCACCACCTGCAAAATTCCAAAGTGTAAACCAAACAATAATCCTTTCAACAAATGTAGCCTTACAGATAGATAACCAATAAACATCAAGGATTGTACAGGTGAACTTATTAGCTATATCCTTCTCGACAGTTTGTTGAATGTGAGACATTGTCATTTCATGAGAAATTTGAATTTACAATTTGAGAAAGACGTCTCAAGGACTTTATCAGAAAACAGTAAGAAAATAAATTTTCTTAACCTTAATTATGTATATTATTTATAAATAAAAAATTTAAAAAAAAATATCAGATTGAGCAAAGTGGCCTTACACGTCTTCTCAAGAGTATTGGTAGAACTTGATCTAGATAATATTCAGGGTTGGATTTCCTTGGAACACGCATAGTATATGGTGGCTTTTCCATTGATCGCATGACTTTATCAGGAACCCTTTTGACTATAGTCACATCTTTTGCAAGTGAAGAAATGAAATAATCAACATCAAAAATGTTGGCAAAGTCACTGCACGCCACAGACAACAATAGCAAAATTGATAACAAACAACACAACCACGAAAAGTAATTAATACAATTGAAATCCCACTGCCAGTAGTTGATAGAATCTCAACTTACCTATGGTCCTTCCAAAAGGAATGATGGTCCAACTCAGGTACAACTAATGTAGCATTAAGAATCCGTGCAACAACCACAGCATCTGTTATCTGAATGCAAGAATGAATTGTCATTTCCAAACAAAATACTGAATCATGTTTTCTTAAAAGTCTTGACACTGATAAGAACAAGAGCCCCATTCCAAATCTTGAATGCCACCAATTTATGCAAAATGCTAAGAGTAGGATAACATCCAAAATCGTGGGTACTGTTTATTTCAACTGGTAACACCTCTTAGAATGGTACAAGAGGCTTGAATTCAAATTCACACACATGGGGCCAGGGGAGGGGTTTGGTTTACATTTATGCAATTGAA
The DNA here is from genome assembly GCA_035584115.1 of Cedrela odorata. Taxonomy (NCBI): domain Eukaryota; kingdom Viridiplantae; phylum Streptophyta; class Magnoliopsida; order Sapindales; family Meliaceae; genus Cedrela; species Cedrela odorata. The sequence goes on from JAXCLQ010000011.1 coordinate 6,057,255, forward strand.
AATAACAATAAAAATAAATAACATCCAAAACATCCCTCCAAGACCCTGCTTCAGTGAGCCAGAACTGTTGGTCTAAATATGAATTTTATTGGAAAGACTATTTAGGATCCTACTCAATCTTTGCATAACCAAAATCAAGGAAACAAGAGCTGCTGGTCCAACAAATATCGAAAACATCAAATATATACATGTGTACATTATCTTATCTAATGCAATACATATGACAATACTATCTACTAAACTTTTTGCTAGAAATGTAACACAACATAAACTGATATACACTTACTCCTGTTCTTTGTTGGTTCAATCCTCCACTTGCAGCTATCAGCAAATAACCATTAGATGACCGCTCACTTTTGGCATCTAGATATCAAGAATAACAGTGCCAAAGAGGAAAAAAAATATGAATACAAGATCAGCTGATAATAAATACAAATCCATACAATCAACTCTAAGTCAATAATGTATCAACATGTCAATGTTCTTCAACACATGAAAATTGAATCAGTGCACACGTATACTTTACAAAGCAAAACCAACAAGTTAAGTGAGTCAAATAAAATAATCACAGAATATATATGCATCATAGTTCAATTTACGGGTGGAAAGTTCTCCAAGGAAAATCACCAAAAACTTGTTTAATCTTCCAAAACCATAGTCGCCTCTTTTCTTGACTGACATAGGAAACTTATGCAAGTAATAACCTCTTAGTGCATTTAAGAAACTTAGTGTCACAAAGGAGCTATCTTATCGAACGAACTATGGAGAAAATTGATATGAATATAATAAACAAAAGTTACCACCTAATTGACTTAAATATAATACAGCATGGCAAATTAGATCTAAATACCAAAATACTAGGCAACTTATGGGGTGTAAATCCTAGATGCAACAACTGCATTTCAACTTCAAGAAACAAAAATGATAAATTTATTTCTCCTAGAAAAACGGAAAAATTTCTAGTGGTACTTGCTGCTGTACTATAATGGATTTAGAAATATAAGTTTTGTACTTCTGATTGATAGATAATACTTGTACACTTGAACTAATATGGTATGCTGAAATGAGTACCATAATAAACTAGCTTGTAAATTATACAAACCAAAACAACAGAATCACACTTGACCGAATTTGTAACTACAATTTAACAAAAATAAGTTCTCACTGCAAAAAAATTGCCTTTCTGCCACAACAATTAATCGAATCATTACAAACTATTAGCGGACCTCTATCCAATCCTTAAATTGTATAAAGTCCTATTCTAGAGTTTCAATTCAAAAAATGTTGAAGAATGAAGGGCCATAGAATTCATGCCGTAACCAAGATGCAAAACCATTTGAACAAGGCAATAAACAACCAATGCACTTATAGGAATTTTTATAGTTCTGTACATCAGAATGCTAATAATTAACCGACTTCAAGTACATTAACAACATTAAAAAGGGCACAAGGTATTAACAGACATTTTACTTACGAGGAAATTTTTTGCTTCTTTCACTGCATCCATAGTAATTCTTTGAATACTTCGATTTCCAAATATCGAGTGGTGTACGTCGTCTTACAATTCCATCCTTCTGTATTAGCGCCAATAACAATGCAACACGTCGATCAATATACCTCAATTATTCAAGCCAAAAAGGAAAGATTTATATAGAAAAAAATTTAAAAATTACCAATTTAGTGTACAAGCTCGGCTTGACCAATTGTTGAGAGTACCATTCAAGATCAGATGCTACATGACCAGTGAATAGCGAAATCAAACCCAAAGCAAAAAGCATCAAACCACAAATTAACGACCATGGGATCTTCCTACGCCGTGAAACATAGGATCGCCACCTCCACATCACATAATGTTTGTCATTGCCGTTGCAGCTGCTGTTGCAACCGTTTTGTTGCTGTAGCAAAGCCAGGTTCGCCGATATCAAGCTAAATCTCCACGCCTTCGCCATGCCCATTAGCAGCCAAATTCCCCCTCAGTTTCGTCTTATATTGACGCAAATGACATGGAAATGGACCTATCTCAGCATCTAGAGATATGACACTAGTTTTAAGTTACTGTTAGATAGAAACGAAGGGAGAAGGCAATGGCATGAATGCAATTAATGTGAATTCGGAGCTCGAAAATTGACGGATTGCGAAGAGTTGTAGAGCAAGAATCCAATATTAGGGTTTTCTGTGATCAGCGAGAGGTAAGAGTGTTTGGATATTTTTGAAAAGTGAGAGACTGTAGATACTTTTGGACAGAGTGAGTGAAAGAAGAGAGAGAGTGGAGTTCTTTTAATTTCAATTACAGTTTTAAAAATAAAATTATTTATTTTACTGAGAGGAAAATAAATTTTCGTATTTATGAAAATGAATTTATAATAAAGAAAAGGGAGAGAGAGAGATGGGGAGACACTTTCTCCGGCTTTTAAGGAACTGGTGTAACCAACCTAACGGCGTGTTGACAGACACCGTTCAGGAAAATTGTTGGTTAATGCGAGGGTAAAACGGTAAATAAATGGGATATGTTTTTGATTAAGAACTCGATTAATTGAATAATTAAGAAAACACGCATCCAATACTTGTTTTGGAAGCATTTATATTAATATTACCTTATCTTCCTTTTGGTTTTCATAATATTTTGTTGTATAATTTTAGGACGTTTCTTTAACGGTTTTGAAGGGAAAGAAAAACCAATTAATTAACGGCACTATCTATCAATATATATGTAAAAAAGTTAAAAATAAGGAGAATATTATAAGAGAGTGTTTATTTGGACAATTTCGGTGAAATTATCTAATTAATAAAAAGAGTAAAAAATTATAAAATAATAATAAATATAAAATAAATAAATAATAAATTGGTGGGACTCTCTTTTAATTTTTTTTTTTATATAAATAGTCACATTACGTCGTGGAAATTACCTAAAACTTGCGGTATTGCATGAAAAGTAAATTATAAGCGGGAATGGTATGACCTGGATGGAAGCACCTTTTTTTTATAAATTTAGCCCCACAATAAATGCTTCAACGAAAGTGGTCCATAAAAAATGGTTCATGAGTAGTCCCCGCCTGCTCAATTCAAGTTTTACATCATAAAATCAGATAAATTATTTTTAAGTAATTGATAATTAGTTGTACAAAAGTATTGACAAGTTTGAAAGCAGACCTGCAGATTTCTTATGAGAAATTGATTTAAGGGTGGGGTGTGAGGAGTGTCGTTAGCATTACCTTTTATGAAGATGAAGCGTTTATTAAAAGAAGCAAAATGTTGTGTCTTTAATTTGGGTGAGTGAAAAGTGTTCGTTTGCTTAGAACAAAACATGGACCCATGTGCTTTGATTTGACAACATAAGAAAACCGATTGCCTCGATAAAGCTATTGATAAGGCCATACCGGTATCTTGTTGCAACTGGCAATTTTACATTGCAATTTTGCATTAAGAGTGACAGTGACACTGTACATTGACTGCACGTGAGGGAAGAAGATTACAACCGGGTATGATTTCAAGTGGAGCATAAGCATCGGTAGCATTACTATAAGTCAGATTTGACGTCTACACGTTTTTTTTTTTTTTATTCTTGGCTTTAATCAATAATCAAGGCAAGCTTCTCTATCAAATACTGTTATTATCATGTGATTTAGTCCAATCATGATACTAAATTCCCTTTGACATTTTGAAATGTAATTGCAATTGCTACATAATTAACATAGACATTGTGACATATATTTAATATTTATTGGATTCTCCCTTGCTGTTTTTGAATATTGAATAGGGTTCTATAAGAAACAATAACTTATTATACATGTGCAATACAAATCATAACAGCGACGACGATCCTTACTGGATCATTATAACAATTAAGTATAAGAAGTCGTGAACGTATTTCTATCTTATCAACAGACGAGCTGGCAGCATTTAATGAATAAGCATGACATGACAACTACTAGACTTACTTGTATGTATTTGACCTTTGAGAATACATTACAAATACGAAACAAAATAGAAATGTGAGAGATCCTCTTTGTGAGGGGTAGAAAGTCAACCTGAATGATTGAATTAGCCAAGTTCCAATAGCCGTGATGCTGATTCAGATGAAATAAAAATATGTACGTGTATACATTCAATGCCATAGAACAAAAGGAAAAGTAACACCGTTTACTCCCGAGTGTTCTAGAGTTGCTTAAAGCCATCGTTCTTTAGTCAAGAGACGATGGAACTTAAAGTTTTAACATTTGATGTAAAACTAGTGGGTTTCTAACCTTTAATTTAAAAGGGTATGGTTGTTTATGGGTATTTTGACTGATTAGGTTTAGATTATGATGATTACAAGACTAGTGGAATTAACTTTTTTGTCTTAGTGGGCAAGCCTTTCAAAATGTATAAAGAAACTCTGCTGCCCAGAATTGTCTGCTTATAGTATTTTGGTAAATATTCACTCATCTTAATATCTGTAACAATCAATGCAAAGAAGAAAAAGAAGTGATTTTATTGACCATTTTGTGTGAATGTGATTTTATGCACGTGTTGCTGTTTGCTGCATTTGCATTACTCTGGTTCTGGCAACCCAACTCTCCTTATTATGCTTTACATACAAGCCACAGTCAATTAATTCGGTTGCCAGAGTTGTGTCAGATATATATATAAAATAATGCAGAAGATCTTACGAGGCTTGCAACTTCCAACCAATAAAAAATAAAATATTATGGGCTTATCGGTCTTCAAATATATCCTTATGTTTTGGGGGTGGTGCCAACTAGTCCACGGTTATGGAAAATTCCGAGTTCATACTATTGGGCCTGAGATTAGTACTTCCAAACATGGACTGAGATCTGTAAGAAGATATGAACCAACAGAAAAAAACCCACAAGCTTCAATTACTGGCCCATCGACAACGAGTTGCAAATGCTCTGCTTAAGCAGCTTAACGGAATTTCAGTTCAAAATTTATAACCCCGTAACATAATACCGCGCAATCCGTGATTAAAGCCACAGCAGTTGAGCATTTCGTGGTTTTGTTTAATTCTAGTTCTACACGGTTGAGTTTCATTCGTCAAAATCCTAATATACCTATTCCCCTTCCAATGATATTACATGACATCGTAATCCGTTGAATTTCCAGCGAATTACTTAACCAAATCGTTGTCTTGCTAAAGTAGCTCATCTGTTTATCTTCATTTCTTAAACAATTGAACTTGGTATATTCGTATTGCATTTGTTTCTTGACCAGTAACTTGCATGCTAAAGTTCCACACATAGAAAACCTGACGTGTGCTTTATGTTTTACCCACTTTCTGGCCAATTACATACTGCTAACCTGTATTTATTTTGAAGTTATAACATCAAATTAGGTAAAATTTTAGGTTTCCAAATGAGTCGCAGCTTATACTCCATGTTTTAAATATGGTTTAGCCATTTAGGTCACCAAGTTTCATCCCATGAACTTGTCCAATATTAAGTCTAACATTAATGATCGTCAACGAATTCATTTATCATGTTCGTATCCCTAATTATCAAATAGTTATAAATTACTGCACAAAGTAAGGGAGAATATTCAATGAAAATGGGGGGAATACAAAGAGCTTTGTCAATTACAAAAGCAAAAGAATGTCAAATTGATTGCAGATAATTGACACCCGTCAATTCTCATGGGAATAAATTAAAATCATCTATTAAAAATGGTGATAAGAATATGTGTCAGGAAAACAGAGCATCAGCACCATTGACAGAGCATCAGCACCATTGATGATCAGTTATTAGCAATCAAGAAAGCAAGGAATGAATCAGTTAAAAAGTCTGATGAACAGTATTTACGTCATTTAATTTTAGATAATTACTTTATTGTTCTTTGAAAGCGAAATCAAATTGACTGCCGAGGACTTAAGCTAAGCTGCTTTAGTTGCTCATTCTAAAATATACGAATATACAAGTGATGTGATCGCTGACTACAACATCTCTCATATGACATACAATAACTTAGTTATTTACATAACTGCAATTATTGTTTCGATGAGAAATTTAAGGGAGTTGTTTGGTTTGCCGGAAAAATTTTACCCTCGAGAATATGCAGCAGTTATATGTTAATGCCAGTATTGTGAGAGGCGTGTGACAGTAAACACCTGAAGCATGAATACAAGGCTTGCTGTATATAAGGCGAGGTCCATGAAATTATGAAATCATTTAGGTTTTTATAGTTTGTCTAGACTGGTTCATGCATCACGGAGCAGTTATTGTGTGGAAAATGCCAACTTGTATTACAAGTTAGCGTAAAGAAACTAGACCTGAAAATGACTATAGGATTTTTTTAGACCACCTAATTTGGTCAACAAACATTGTAAACCTCAACTAAACTGGGCACAAATTGAACTTTCAAACATACCATTTCATTTCCAATGTTTGATCAAACAAGCATGATTCAACCCAGATACAGAATTTCATTCTTCTAACTATAATAATTAGTAGAAAATTAAAAGTACTAAGAAATATGACAGTGGTTAACCCACCACAACACCACCAAAGTCAGAATCTCCAATGAAAAGGCATGCACGGCAGAATCTACTTAACTTTCTCATCATTTTCTTGTTCCTCGATCTTATCTTAGCTTAGTTTCAATTATTATTATTAAATCAAGTTTCTACAATTAATTATTCATCTTTATATATGCATATTGATTCTCTTAATCTGAATTACCTCTGCAACCCCTGACTCGAATCCCAAGATAACTAAACAACATGTATCCATTTTTCAGTTATTTCTGTGTCTTCTTCCTCGCCTTCTTCTCTCTTTCCCTCTCTGTTTTTCCCGCCAGAATCATACCGGACCCAGTAACTGTAATGATCACCAACACAACCCACAACGCTACGTGGCACGACTTCGCTCGTTTCCTAGATGCTGAAAAGGGCAGTTACGTCAGCGGCATGGCGGAGCTGAAGAAATATTTCAGCCGTTTTGGTTATCTCCCGATTTCAGACACAAGCTTCAGTGATGTTTTCGACGCTGAACTCGAATCAGCAGTTTTTTTGTACCAAAAAAAACTAGGATTACCTGTCACAGGCAAGTTCGATTCAGACACGATATCCATGATTATGTCTCCTAGGTGCGGTGTAAGTGACACAGCACATACGACGATACATACAACAAAACATTATTCGTATTTTTCCGGCAAGCCAAGGTGGGTACGTTTTTCTCCGATGACTTTAACCTATGCCTTTTCGAGGAATAACATAATTGATTACATAAGCTTAATGGATATTAAAGCTGTCTTTAAGAGAGCTTTTTCACGGTGGTCGTCTGTTATTCCGGTGAGCTTCACCGAGATAGATAACTACGAATCGGCCGATGTTAAAATCGGGTTTTATAATGGCGATCATGGCGATGGAGAGCCGTTTGACGGGGTTTTAGGGGTTCTGGCCCACTCGTTTTCACCAGAAAACGGGAGATTTCATCTTGACGCGGCAGAGACTTGGACCGTTGATATGGAATCAGATAAGTCAAGGTTGGCCGTTGACTTGGAATCAGTGGCAACACACGAGATTGGGCATATACTTGGGTTAGCTCACACTTCGGTTAAAGAAGCTGTGATGTATCCGAGTTTGAGCCCTGGAACTAAGAAGGTGGACCTAAAGATGGATGACGTGGAGGGTGTTCAAGCTTTATATGGATCAAACCCTAATTTCAAGTTTAGCTCGTTATTAGAGTCTGAAAATTCTTCTAACCATGCTATTGCTCTTAAAAGTAGATCCTCAAAGTGGACCATTTCTTTGTTAGTGCTATTATTCGTACTTTTCTCGATTACATGAGGGACTTTTTCTTCCTCCCTCTTTGTATTTTGTATTTTTTTTTTTTATTTTTGTCTGATATACACATGAAAAATTACATTGATCTGCACTCTTATCTAATTGTGTAATTAGATTGACTTCAAATTGACAATCTAATATTGATATTTGACCAGGTTTTATTTAGAGCTTCTCAAATTGCTAACTAAATTTTATTCTTAAAGACCAAATTTATCGTTAATTTGGCAGACAACTGTACGTGCATCTTTTTTAAATGCAAGAAAGAAAACTCCTAAATGGAGACAATTTTTCAGGAAGTGAACAGAAGAGAGACAAATCAAAATCCCATATCCAATTTAGTCACTTGGTAATTGTCACCCAAAGAATATGCCCAAACTCAGAAAAAGGGACGGCATCCAGGGCCAGCCAGGCATCACTTAATATCCAAGATATATTGTACCTATCTCTCTTAAGGAAAAGTTTCTTGTGGGCAACAATTTAAACGTGCCGTGAGCAGGGAGTGATTTGAGACATTCGAGTCTGACAGTTATAAGAATATATGTCAAACTGAAAGGCTCTTTAATACCAAATCAACATATATATATATATATATATATAAATTTGTTCCAAGCCCAATTATAAACAAAAAATTTCATGGCGAAATTCCAAACAATTAAATCAACATGAAATCAAGGACCTATATATACATATGCAGCTATGACTGTGCTGTCAATTGTGTGTAGAATTCAAAGTCTGGTCGTCTCCGCTCAACAATATGGACCCGAATCACTAAGTTGACTGGCCGGCTTCTTGGTCAGCAAGTCAACCACTCCAAAGGTTTACGGTTTTACCTTCCCAGTAATTAAAGAGAAGTAAAAGAGCAACAAAAAAATAAAATAATATAAAAATGAAAAAGGAGCCCTTGTGCGAATCACGTGGCTAATTGAGTAAGGCTCGCGTGTGGTGCACCTGCATGCCCGATCCAATTCAACCCAACGCCCAAATGCAAAATCACTCGAATCCTGTTTCTGCTAAAACCCTAAACCCTTGCGCCGTAAACCCTCTTTAATTCCCTCATTTGGATCCACTCTTATCTGTTTCCTCGATTAATAATTCTCTAATGGCTTCTTCTTGCCGAAGTTTCATCTGTAGATCATCCTTGTCGTCCATCAAATCCGCCATCAGATCCAACGCTCCTAAATCTACCACCGCAAGATCCGCCACCTCAGCTCCATTCCCTCTTCCCACCAGATCCTCTCCCTCTCCTCTTCACCGCTTCTCTCTATCCACGTAAGTAAGCATCCATATACACATTGAATGTGAATATATATTTGTATCTTTACATTTTTAAATTTTTTTTATTGACACAAATATTTATCCTAATTATGTGTATTCATTTACTCTTTTGATAGATGGCCGTCTGAATTGGGATGCGCGCAGTCGCTGCTGCCGCTGCACAGCGTGGTGGCTGCAGCGAGGATGACATCATGCCTGAGCACAACATCCAAGAGCTGCAAAGCACTCTCACAGGGTACACTCTGCTGCACCTCTCCTGGCCTCTAGTACTTGCTTTCTCTCTCTCTTTGAGTGTGAGTAGCTTTTTTTGCTTCACCAAAATTGCTAATATTAAAATAAATTAATCTATTCTTCTTTTTGTTTTCGATGCTCAGCCTAGCGGTTTGACTAATCTTATTTGTTGGGTTAATTGATTGTATTTTCATTTGAATTTGTTAGTCTCTTGAAGTTAACAAAAAAAAAAAGGGTCCAGAAATGTGATCAAGAGTTGTTAATAAGGACGTTTGTCTGGATGGAAAGTAGAATGTAATATTGTAGGTTTAATTCTTTGAATTTGTTTGTTTGTTGTGCCACATGACGTTGAAGCTACTAATTTCGCTAATAAGTGACTAGTTAAGCAAAAGAAAGTTTCATGTTATATCGTGGCGCCTCCTATCTGAAAATTTTCGAGTTAGAACTGGTGTGTTTAGCCGATAACATTTGAGATTGTATGTGAAGAGGAAAATACATTGGTGTTCTAAGTTGGGATGAAAGTGCGTTGGTCGGGTATATTAATTCTGTCTAACTGGAAAATTTGGTTCCTGCAGGCACATAAGATATAAATTGGGAATTTGCAGGACCTGTCAATTATGGCCCTCTGCATCATTATCAAGTACGAGACCATTAGTTCTCTCTTAGCTGTCTTACTAGTTTTAAGTGATATCATTACAGAGAAACACTTCATTCTTAGCCTGTATTTTGTTGTCACCAATACCCTCCAAATTTATTTAGAAAACTGAAAGGATGCTCTTGACTGTAATTAGCAATGTAAGTGAGTTACTTTTTCTATTTGTTTTTGGCACTGGGGACTTGCTGTCTTATGTTCTATTTTCTTTTTATTGTTTGGATCAGTTGATTGCCGGTAATGAATCTTGGCTTTTATTGTGATAAGAAATTTCTCCAAAATAAAATGAAAAGAAAATGTTAGCAAGCTTGTCTGGGCAGCTATCAGCATTATGTTTTATGAATTTGGGTCTGGGATTACTTAATTTGATTGTTTTGTTTTGTGAATTTTATTCTATCAGGATTTGTTAGTTGCACAATACAAAAATCCTACCAACTGTGATAGGAACATATTGATGATATAAGGTTGATTTATTGGTTGGTACTTCATATGGTTTCCTATTTCTCACCATAACATATATTTATTCAGCCTATTTATAGTTCCTGCTTTGGTCAATATCTAGTGAGTTTTATGGTAGGGGCACCAATTCTTGGTAGGTGTGTATCTACTATCTAGTACATTGTGCTTTCTTGTGTATTCTTTTATAGCTGATATGTATTACAATTGGTAGGACAATTGAAACATGGGTCAATATAATAATAACTCAAAAATCAAAAGGAGAAATGAGCTGGAGATGCTCAAAGATTTGGCATTCTGACTATAGCAATTCTTGGAGAGAGTGATATTGTATTGTTGAATACAAATGTTTTGGCTTGAAATTTGTGCACTCGGAATGATTCATTTATAAGTTACTAGAATACTATGGTAACATAACTGCTCCTTCTCCCAGATGGAATTGATGGTACGTGAGACATTTGTGCTGTTTATGGAGGTGGGCCTATCATCTATGCTTTGTTGCTTATGACTAGAAGGAATGTGGAAAACTATGTTAAATAATGCTTAGTGGGATGACTGGATGTTAAACCATTTGTATATCTTTTGGAATCAAGTTGTATAATTGCTCATGGAAACTGAGGGTAAGTTTAGCTTATATAGCATTTTAGTTGAAATTGCATCACAGTAGTTGTTCCTTTTTCTTTTCTTTCTTCTCTTTTTATTTCAATTTGTGATGGAATGTCTTTTTTTCCTCTGATTTATATTGTACTTGTCATTTGCTTGTATATTGTTCTGATTTCAGTCTCTTTGCAATGTGTTGCTATTTGGTTTGTCAGTTCTAAGGTGACTCTGGGGAAATCAACTTTACAAGGGTTTATCATCGGCTGATTGGAGAAACAACATCTTTTTAGCTTTTGCTATAAAAAAAGCTCCACCATTTTATGAATACTGCTTGAGCATTCAAAAGCAGTGACTGATTTTTTAAATTTTGCTCTAGTTGAGAAGATATTGTTTCCAAGGAATAAGAATTATGCCCTACTGTATAATATAATTCATTAATGCTTAATTGGCCAAAGATATACATTTTCTGCATTTCTGTACATGGTCTCTGGCTATTTGTTGTCATTTTCATGCTCAATTTTGTTGCTTTCGTTTCTATTATCAATCTAGAGCCTGAGCGGCTGAATCTCGTCTTTATTCAACCCGCATATTATAACTAGAAATGCTATTGAATCTTTCAAAAATGTGTTCTCGGACTGGCTGTTAATTAGGTTATAACCACAGTAAAGTTGAGAGAAAAACAAGCAGCAAATACTTGGTAGTTAAACTTCATCTATTCTCGAAGCACATTATGCACGAACCTGGCGTCAGGCAAACGTACATGACGTTTTCTTCGGGATGACAAGTGATACCTCCATTTCTCATTTCAGCATCGCGTGGCCATAAATGAATATGCACTAACGTTTTCAACCTCAATCCAACTACAACCAGCTCTTTTCTCAACCCGCTCTCCTGCATGAACTTTCTAACCACACTTGCATCCTCCCATGTAATTACCTTTGCAGCTGAAATTTTTGCAATCACCAGATCCTTCCAAGCACTAAGCAAAACTCTCCAAACCACTCCGTTTGACCCAAAACCCAGTTCATATAACATCCTTTCTGCCATCGACACCTCTCCTCTCTGTCCCATAAGCCGAATCATAGAACAACAATGCTCAACTGTTGGTTCAATCCCGAGTCCTTAATCATTGAATCGAAGTACTTAATCTTATCAAATGGAATCTCATTATGTAAACAGGCTGCTAATACGTTTAGAAATGTGACCGAGTCAGGTTTTAAATCCCTTGCCATTTTTAATTCCTCAAAAAGCTCGACCACTTTGATCAAATCACCATTACGAGCATGGCCAGTGATCATTGCGTTCCAAGGTACCAAGTTCTTTTTACATAGTGATCGGAACATTGATTCAGCAGTCTTCACTTGCCCACATTTGGAGTACATGTCAATTAGAGCACTCACTACAACTATTGATGCGTCCAAACCTCGCTTTTTTGTGCAATAGTGTATCAACATTCCCCATGTTAAAGCTGAGAGACCGGCAATACCGCTCAGAATAATTGAATAAGCACACTAGTCCATCACAAAATCCTCTTAACTGCATTTTACTCAAAGTCTAGAGCTTCAGGAACTCTATTTCTGTTAACATATCCTGCAAAAACTGAATTCCAAGAAGATGAATTTTGATTTGGCATATTCCATAAGATCTTAATGGCCTCTTCCATATCACCAAACTGAGCAATGCTTATCAGTTCGTTATACGAGATTGTACCAGGCAACTGACGAGGAAAACCGAATGCTAGTTCAAGATATCCATTTCTAGCACTTGCTGCTATAACTGAATTTCAAGAAATGACGTCCTTATCAGTTATCTCGTTGAAAATCCCGATTGCATATTCAACAGAACCACATTTTCCATACATGTCAATCAAGAAGTTTGCAACGACCACACCGCATTCAAGGCCATATTTAACAATCATGGAGTGAATTGACTTGACAAACTGTAACAAACCCAGTTGCCCACAAGCAGCTAAAGCCGAAGTGAACGAGTAGGCATTAGCATAAACTACACTCCTGCCAAGTTCGAGAAACAAGCTTAATGCCTTGCGATATCGCCCAAATTGCACGTACCCAGAAATTAGAGCATTCCAAGAAACCGCACTTGGTTGGGGAATATCAACAAACGCTTTGTGGGCACCACTCAATGAATCAATTCTTCTATAGAAACTTATTAAAGCAGTGGAGGCAAAGACATTGGAGACAAACCCAGATTTTAAAACGTAGCTGTGAAGATGTTGGCAATAGAAGTCCCAGCCCAGGTCAGTCTAGGCTGGAACCAGGTGAAACAGGGCATAGTCATTTGGTTTTTAACCAAAGTCGAGCATTTTAGAGGCTTCATATAAGGTCAATTCAGTGTTGGGGCCGCCTTGGGCGAGAACTGGAATGACACTAGTCCATAACCGAAGATCAGTTCTTTGCGGAAAATTGTTGACATTGTTGTTGTGAATGCTGATAATTGTGCTAATACAGTGACTCGATATGAGGGCGCTGCGCTGCTATTTGGTTTCTAGGTACCTTTTGATTCCCTTGATTAGAAAATTTTGCTTATCTTACTAAATCCAACACTGTATCATTGTTTTACATAACTGGTTTCAGAGCATAAAAGCAATTAGGAATTCTTTCGTAGAATTGAAATATGACAAGTCTTCTTGAATCAACCATTCCTTCTACTATAATTAATTATCCTATAAATTTATGTCAGATATATAGAATTACGTTTATAATTACAATAACGTAAGTAGTTGTCTTGGTCTGCAGTTTCAGAAAGTTGGATGTGCAACATCTTTGTAACGATCTTCTGTTATAACGGCAACCAAACTCTTAAATTTTTTTTTTCCCTTAGTGGTCGGTCAAGTTATCAGGTCATACTTGTAATTCAGCCTCTTCCGTTGAATGCAAGATGATGAGCCGGTACCAATTTTCGGTAGATAGCACGGTCTATCCACTTGTTAATTACTAGGTATTTACAGTCATTTCATTACCCTAACAACATAATATTTAAGCAGAAATTTTATTACAGCCATCAAATTCAGAAAGTTAAAATATGTAATAAATAATTTTAAGAAAATTAATTTAGAGCTTCGTATTACAGTGTTTAATGTTGTTGTTGCCATGGGTAACAGCTAGCCTTGGCATAAGTTCAATATATTCTATTCATTTACATTTTATTTCCTATTCAATAGTCAATACTCCCCATGTCTTTTGCGTATTGTTTACGTCAACATACTTGAACCTACGTAAATTGTTTTCTAACGTTTTGCTTAATAAAGACAATTTATATTTTCTTTATCGCGAATCTCCCGGAGGGAAGACTGGTAGAGAACTCTCATGAACGTTAGCTGAGGGAAAAAAAAACTGAGATAGAGAAGATGTTGAGATAGGGCTTACATCTGTAAAACCATAAAAATACAAAGAAAAAGCAGAGAAAAAATAGGTTTCCTGTTATAACGTCCCAAAATAGCTGAAAGAAAGAAGAAAGAACAAGAAGGAAAGAGAAGGGAGGAGGGAAGGTTTCTTATTTGTTTGGAAAAGAGGGAGAAGAAGAAGATTACATATATATATATCAAACCTCTTCGATCTGTTTAAAGGACGAGAGGGAGGATTGAAGATGGTTTGGTATATAAAGAAAGTATTATTTGAAGATGTAGCAATAATAGGAGGTTTAATTGTATTGCAAATTGTATACGCAGGGAACTCAGTTTTCATGAGTTACCTTATGTCTATTGGCATCACCGCTTTCACCATTGTTATTTTCTCTACCCTTGCCACCTTCTTCGTCCTCTCTCCTTTTGCTGTCTATTTTGAAAGGTATTCTTTTTCTCTCTCTTTTTGTAGGAGGATATGGAAGTCTATGATGATATTCAACATTGGTGTTCATGTTATGTTGTAGGAAGAACTGGCCAGAGAAATTCGGATTGAAGTTGATTCTGCAGCTAGTTTTAATATCCTTTGGAGGGTAAGTAATTTTTACTCTATTATAAAAGAAAATATATGTCTGGGTTTCTAATTGTTTATCTTTGCTGCCTCTATTTATATTATTGTTTTAATAAACCCACAAGCTTCATATATTATTACCTAAAGATATTTTAGAATTTGGATTTAAAGGGATTATTTAACTTTGTCATGTTTAATGTTTAATTTCTAAAGAATTTGTTGTTTTTAGAGGGAGACAGATTATTAGAAACCATTAATTAGCCTCTTTATTTGTAAGATTAAGATTCAAGGTTTATTAATTATTTAACATAACTTCAATATCTTTTAATCGAGAGTTCCCGTGACATTCAAATAGTAAAAATCTTAAAGAAAATAAACTTTAGTTCTTCAATTTAAACTCATTTCATGTGATAAGTCTGTTAAGCATTCCATGCTAAAAAGATTATAAGATACAAAATTTATTTTATTGACGGCCTGTGATAAAGTGAAAGTAAAATTTTATTATGTTTAACCAGTACCATTTGCACTGTTTCTTTAGTCCAAGCAACAGTTATATAAGAAATGGATTAAAAAGGGAGGTGGGGGGAGGGGAAATTAGCAAATACATAAGGGGAACTTACAATTTTCTTCAACTTTTTGTTCTGTTTCAGGGTAACATTATTCCAGTCTTTGTTTCTGAAGGGCATTCAGCTAACATCACCAGCAATGGCAACAGCTATGCCAAACCTTGCTCCAGGCCTTATTTTCATCATTGCATGGACTTTTAGGTATCAAATTTCACTTTCCATTAATTTGAGAAACTTATGCAGAATTATGTATACATCAATTGGATAAGCTGAAATAGATATATGGGTTAGAAACTTTGGCAATTTCTCGATTTCCATTCTCGTTAATGGAATTCCAATTCAAAGCACATTGAGAAAATAAGCGATCACCTTCTTCATCTTGGTTATATGCATGCATGCAATGCTCATGATGCAGGTTTGAGAAAGTTAAGCTTAGTTGCTTTTACAGCAAAGTGAAGATTTTAGGCACATTACTGTGTGTTGTAGGCGCCATTACAATGAGCCTAATGCACAGCACTTCTACAGTAGAAGAGGTGAAACAAACATCTGTTGCCTCACCCGATACTGTGTTCGATTGGGAAAAAATTATCGGCTGCGTGTATCTCTTGGCTGCAGTCTTTGTTTTGTCAATCAACGTTGTCTTGCAAGTACGTAACTTCAGAAATGAAATGTTAGGAACTATGTGAAAAATCTTTTGCCTGTTTACTGATTTTCTTCTTGTTTTTTTTTTTTCCATGCATGTTATATATACAGGCTGCAGCTTTGGGTGATTTTCCAGCACCAGTGTCCTTGTGTGCCATAACATCATTGATTGGAGTGTTCATAACTGCAGCTGTACAGTTGCTTCAAAATCACAAATTGGAATTCGGTTGGGAATTTTTGAGCTTAGGAGATACGATGAGCTACTCTTTGCTGGTAATATTTAATGCTACAACAACCTTAGATTAAAAGTTACAGTACAATTTTAAACATACTCTCAATAATATGCTTTGTACGAACAGGTAGGTACAATTAGCGGAGCTTGTGTAAGTTTCAATGGATGGGCAATGAAGAAAAGGGGACCAGTTCTTGTGTCGATGTTTAGCCCAATTGCAACAGTGATCTCAGTCATTCTTTCTGTTATTACCTTAGGAGACACCATTGACATAGGAAGGTATATGATAAATTATGAAACTGCTGCTACATATACCTGTGATCCTTTTTGGTCTGTGACTTAGAAACTGTAGTATTTATTAACTTGAAAATAATTAATCGATGTTTGAATGCAGTCTTGCTGGTATGTTCCTGATGTTTAGCGGTCTCTACTTTGTGCTATGGGCTAAAGGAAAGGAAAGTTACACCAATGCCTTTGAAAGTCATGAGGTCGACACAGAGAAGCCTCTCTTAAGTTGATCATGTGCATAGTTGGTAACATATATATTTTAGATATTAGACTTGTTAAAATAATAAGGAACAATGTGCAGTATTTTTTTGTTTTAAGTTTGGTAGATAGACTTTGAGCACATATCAGTTAGCTATATATGCATAAACATATAACATGATTGATGATACCATACGTAGAAATCGATTATGTATGGATCATGATCATGTGATATCTTGTTGATCTAGTATGGAACTTGATTGCATGTTGTTTAGAATGTAAACACCAGCTCCTATATTCATTTGTAATGTTGTTGCTGCATGTGTTGAACATTTTTTTGCCTGTTGTGTAGAGACAATAGCATAGGTCACTTAGAGAGAGAATATTAATCAAGATATCAGTAGAAAGATGGGATTTTTCCCCTGTTAAACCTTGATTGCATCACATTTAGAGTATGTTTAAAATCATTCTATTTTAACTTAATTCTAAAAGTACAACCGTCAAAGTGTTTAGTAAATACAGTTAATGTATACTATTTATCCACGCAATGATTTCATCCAATGCTATATGTGAATTAAAAGTTATAACATCTCGATACCAAAATTACTTGTAAAAATTTGAGAAACCTTTGTGTATGGTATGGTGTGTGTGATAAGATAGTTTATATGCTATCTATTTGTTGTAAGGGTGTTGCGTGATATGAATTCACGACTATTTTTTTTATAGCTTAATACCTTGAAAAAAGAAATTAAAAAGCTAGTTATTGTTACTTGTGAAATTAATCCAAGTATCAACATTGCTCAACCTTCCTTGAGACTCACAATTACATGGAATTGTACCGAAAGATCCAAGTTTCATAGCCAACAAGAGGCTTAAGACTAATTAAAGATTTTGCTAGCTCACCTAAGACTTCAATAGAATTGCTACTTACATGCTAGCTCCATCCAACAGCATCCAAGTTTGTTAAGAGGAGAAAGAAATAATGGAGAGCCAACATAGCTCTCAAATCAGCCAAGACTGAGAACGTAGATCCCATTTAGTAACAACTGGATTACTAAAACGAACCCTCTACAACCACAAACCAACCTTGCATTCTCCTTTATTCAGACTTAACAACCCACTATAACTATTAATTTGACACACCACACATTCAACTTCACTTGTATGGATCCAACAATTAATCTTCGTCTATGTGAACAGTAATTATGTATTAGGGTTGAGTTACCTAAATTTTTTTGTGACACGTGTTTTTTTATATAAATATATTAGATACAGGTGGAGGAAGCTCCCTTTACACGCACCGCATGATCAGTATCCAGCGGTGACGATGCACGTGAAAGCATTCTGTGCATGCATGGCTATTGGTGAAGGTTGGGGAAGAGAAAGAGAGGTGAAGGTTGGGGAAGAGAAAGAGAATATGGGAAATGAACAAAATAGTTGGCATGGGCTTTCACTATTAAAAGCCGATCAATTAAGAGCTAATACGATGATGGCTCATGTACATTTTCATATCCAACCCAAAACGCTTTCCCTATTTGTGTAATATTTAATTCTTTGATTTTAACACGTGTTCGTTCCTGATTGGATAATCCTTTTTCATTTTCTATTTCAACATGTGAATAAATTGTAATGTTTAAATTAAAGTGAATGATTAAAGTAATAGATGTTGACTTGGAGAATCTTAACTAACACGGTCATTGCCTCGTTTTATGGCCGCGGTGAAAGTATTCGATTAAAAATAAGAGAATAGTATAAATAAAAAATATTTAAAAATAAATAAAAAATAGATAAAGTGAGTGAACTATTTTTCACTTTTTTTATTTAATAAATATTTTTTAAAATTAAATATAATAAACAGTATTTTAACATTTTCTGAAACAAAATTTTATATTTATTAAATATTAAAAATTATATTTTTAAAATTATAGTAATTTTAATTATAAACAAAACTTTGGCTCACCCACGTCTAGATTTTATATGTTGTCGTATAAGATAGTTGTGGGAAGTATATTCACTCTTGGAGTAAAATGCGTTGTGAAAGTAGTAGTTTTTGAAGCATTCATTAAAAGGAAATTATTGTTTATTTGTTTGTTTTGTATTTTGCTTTTTAAGATTTAATAGAAATCTATTAGTTCCAAAGCTTTTAATACAAATTTGTTTTTAAAATATGAACTGCAATTGTAATTTTATTTGTAATTAAAGGAAAACCCCTATCAAATAGAATTCTTCGAATTTGATTCAAGTTTTATTTGAGATTACAATTTTACTTAATTTTGAAAATAAAATTTAAAAAATGTTTAATAACATCAACTTTTAGTAAATTTGTCTATTTTCTTTACTAATATTGAACATTAATATTTACACCTACGTTAATGTAGATACTAAACGAAGTCTAAATTTATATATATATATATATATATATAAAGAAATTAATACAATTCCATTGATTGGTCAAAATAATTTTGACTATCTTCAAACTTCAACGATTCTAATTAAATTAAATTCATATATTAGAATAATGAATTTGGTTGATTTAATTACCGCATTATGTTGTTATAAATTTTTGTTAAGGATTTGAATTAAATAAATTGTAAATTACACAAAGAGATTAATACTAAACTAATCAAATTTTATTAAATTTGTAATTAGATACAAACCTTATTTCACTTTAATATTATTATATAATTTATAATTAAAATAATTAATAAATACCCATTTTTTTATTATTTATATTTCATAACTAATAATTTTATTCTATAATAATTATAAAATAAAAGAGTAATTAAGGATGACAATTTTACTCGCAAACCTGCTCTTACTTAATCCGCATGAGACAGATTTAGTATACCTTTTAAGCGAGTTTAAAAAAGATTTGAGAAATAAATTTAAAACCAGCAACGGTTTGGGAAGGATATGGATAATATTTCTAAAAATAGCAAAACGACATCGTTTTAATATTAAACATAAATATTCCTAAACAACATTGCAACACCACACTCAACATGAATATTATTTTATTTTTTTGAGTAAAGTATAAAATTGACATGTTATTAAAGTTTTTTTTTTATGTAAAATTGACATATTTATTTTATTCTTTGTTATAATATTTTTATTTTCAAAGATTTACAAGTTGCACATTTACTACTTATATTCAATATATTATTTCTTATTTACTCCTTTTAAATTCTTTAGAATCTGCAATATCTTATTGGATATATAAGGGAGATGTTATCTCATTGCTTTTCATTATAATATTAGAAATATATTAACAACTTTTTTTTTTCACTCTTTAGAAAAAAAAATTTAGAAGATTTCCTAAAGAAAAAAATATAGAAGGTAAATTTATTTTTTATTGTATATATTTTATATTTTATATGAGTGATGTGTTTTATTTTGAATTAATATTGAAAGTTTTATTAAAAATCTATTAAATATTTGCAAATATTCACGGGGAATTGGTAAATATTATGTATCCGTTTAAGTAAATTTTATAATAAAATATCAAACTCGCTGTAGGTATAGTATTAAATTTTTTTTTTTAAATGTAAATATAAGTTTAGAAATATCTGTCTTAAACTCGATTAGTTGTCATTCTTAAAAGTAATATTTCAAAATTGAATAGGCACTTGGACGAAGATGCGTGAGATTTAATGTCTTGTAGTCGTAGTCCTAAGTAACCGGAAACACCATGCATATTAGTTTTTATTTATTCCTTTTAAATTTTTCAGAATCTGAAATATCTTCTTTGATATATAAGAGAAATATTATCTCATTGCTTTCAATTCTAATATTAAAAACATATTAACGACTATTTTTTTTTAATTCTTCATAAAAAAAAATAGAAGATTTCCTAAAGAAAAAAAAATATGGAAGGTAAATTTATTTTTTTATTATATATATTTTATATTTTATATGAGTGATGTATTTTATTTTGAATTAGTATAAAAAAAATTATTAAAAATTTGTTGAATATCCACAAATATTTACGCAGGTTTAATAAATATTAAGTATCAATTTAAGCGAATTTTATAATAAAATATCAAATTCGCTACAAGTTTAGTACATGTATTATATTAAAATTTTTTTTATGAATACAAATATATATTTAAAAATATCCGTCCTAAACTCAATATGTTACGTCCCTAAGAGTAACGTCTCAATTTTGAGATTTTATTTCTTTCCACCTTATTGTTAGTTAAAACAAATATAATATATATATATATATATATATATATATCGTAGTCGTAGTCCTAGGTAACCGGAAACACCATGCATACAAGCAACGAGCGTGCAATGAATGCTTGTACACAGTGGGTACGCTTAAGACAGCATACAAACACAATGCTTGACGTTGCAGAGTTAAAAAGTAAAACTGCTTTGTCAATTGCAAACAGAGCACGGATCTTTTACGTTTTCTCTGGTCTCTATCCCAGTAGAAACTTGCATTACATTATATTTATATATGCAGTTCGTACATAATTGAAATTTCACTTTGGTATCAATTCCGAATTTTTATTTAAAAATCAACAGGGGATAACTTATGGATAAACAAATGAAACTTGTTTTAGATTAGTGATCGGATTGAATTGTATTTTTAATTTGAATTTGTTTATATTGATGGGTCAATGGTTAGAATATATTTGTATTCTTATCACAACCCCACCACTATGCTTACTGTCATGGGATCCGTATTTGTCTCTGCCAACTATTCATGCAATGCCCACACAAATGTTGATATTTCGACGGTCAATATTTAATATGACTCACATATATTTAATTTTGACCTACTTTAATTTCATTAAGAAAATGTCTCTAACTCTCCACTAATTTTGTGACCAATGAAAGATAACTCCCATTACATCGCTATACATGAAATTAGAACTACACTCAATATTTACACTTCAATTAATATGTTCAAAACTTAAGGAGTAACACTTACCTAATCACTAGTATGCATGTATAATTAATCATTACTTAACCAAACTATGTACTTGAACATCTCATTTTTCACATTAATCTCTTGAATATTTGCAATATATAATTTCATAGACTCATAAGAATGTCTTAAGTATTAAACTATTAAGTATTAAATACGTAAAAATAATCAAAATAATTTAATAAGTTTTACGTATAATAATTTTACTGTATTATTGTACTAACATTGTGAAATTATTCAATTAATAAAAAAATAATGATAAATAATTAAGTTTATAGATTAGTAATAAATACAAAAATTTGAAAAAAAATATATAATATTTTAATTATTTATTTATTTATAATCAATACATAATTATTTTAATCTTTAATAATTTAATAATCTCGTCTCATTATTATAATTAATTTTTTTATATTTAATAATTAAATAATCTCATCAAATTATTATTATAATAATAATAATTAAAACTCACTCTATTAGAATGTTATTACTGTTAAGCTTCCTCTATTTGAAATTTATTAATAATATATTTACTTTTGATCGGAAATATGAAAAGATAAAAAAGATGGTCGGCAGTCAACCCATCCCACTCATCAGTCTGGTGGTACAACAGATCATACCCAACAGTTGTGTTGACTTGTATAACTGCATAAGTGAGCCACACTGCACATTTAATCCAAATTTCCCCAAACACCCTTCATTAATAACACAAATCTAATAAGTAATAATAACAAAGGAGACAGCACCAGGCATGGAATTAAGATTCAACAATTTATGTGCTACTAGATTGAAACTGATGATAGTGTTATGAATGAGTATCACTGTATATGTACAAAGCGAAGTTATAAAATAAAGTAAATTAAGCAGAAAGGGTAGTATAGTTGGCTAACTGGCAATTTATAGACTTTGTGAAAGAGGTAAAAAAGAAAAAGGCTTATTATCCAATGAGCAAGATTTGCATGTTACTAGTGCTTGTCCCTCTTTTGCCACTCATGATCACACATTTTTATAATTTTTGCCATTCTAAAGAAATTACAATTAGATTATAATTTTTATTTTCTTTTCATATATTGTGTAGAATCATAATTTTTGGGTTGTGTGTGTCTTTTGGTGGAGGAATGCTTGTCACCTACTCCTTTTAAGTTCCCAATTTATCTTCTCTTGTATACTCCAGAGAGAGAGAGAGAGAAGGAAGTGCTTAAGAGTTTGCTTTAGAGCTTTTGATCTTTGCTTGCTCTTACTTCTCTTCTGTTCTGCTATCTGCTCTGTTTTGTTCTGCTATCTGCTCTGTTCTCTGCCAATGGAGAGGCACAAATGCAAGCTTTGCACTAGGGCTTTCTCCAATGGCAGAGCTTTGGGTGGTCATATGAAAGCTCACTTGGCTGCCCTTCCTCTTCCTCCCAAGACCACTCACCAGCAACTCGGTGATACTACCGAGTCGGCTTTCTCTTCATCATCTTCCTCAGGTGAAGAACTGGAACTAAAAGACAAAAGTTTAGAAGTTGCGGAAGAGAAATCTTTGGTTTATGGGTTGAGGAACAATCCCAAGAAGAGTTTCAGGTTTGCAGATCCTGAGTTTTCTTTCGCAGT
>JAXCLQ010000011.1:6080812-6119319 GCA_035584115.1 Cedrela odorata
GAGTTCAGTTTCTGATACTTCTCCTGAAGAAGATGTTGCTATGTGTCTTATGATGCTTTCAAGGGATGTGTGGATGATAAATAATGAAGAACAAGATCAAGAAAACTGTAAAGAAAGGGAAAGATCAGTTGAAATGGTGGAGGAATCAAAGGAAATCAAGAAGACAATTCGCGAGAAGCGTCGGTGCGAGAAATGCAAGAAAGTGTTTCGATCTTATCACGCATTGGGTGGACACAAGAAAGTTTGCGAAGCTGCAGAAACCAGAAATGCAGGTAAGGTTTGTAGTGATGAGAAGATGTTTGAGTGTCCATTTTGTTACAAAGTATTTGGCTCAGGCCAAGCACTTGGCGGACATAAGAGATCTCACTTGCTAGCTGCTTCGTCAACAGCAACTGCTGTTGCAAATTCACATTCTGTTAAAGTTGAGTACAATTTGATAGATCTTAACCTTCCTGCTCCATTGGAAGAAGATGATTACAGTGTGGTTTCGGATGCATAATGGATGAACCCATCAACCATGTATCAAAATTTGACATGGGATTTAGTGATATGTAGTTCATTTCTGCAATTTGATTAAATGGGTTCTTTGTAGGTAGGGTATTTTCTTGATGTTTATTCAATGATGGTTTTGTGAAGTTTCTGGATTCTCTTCTATGGATAACAAATAGTCCATTACTTTGGATTTTTCATGTCATGTCTAGTTTAAGCTGCTGCAGTAGTTGTAGTCTCTGTAACATTTACATGCCAGCATTAATTCCTTTTAACTTGTAAACTTATCTTTGAACAAGCTTCAATCTTTAAACAAGTTTATAGTTTGTTGAGCAATTAGGCACAGATTCAAGCGTGTTATACCAGCAACTGCAAGTTGTTTTTGTTGGTTACTGTAAATTGGTGAGTGAAGCAGCTCATGCTGAGAAACCCAGATGAGCATAAAATTGTTGCATTTCAGTGTAAGTATTATTTTGGTTTAGGTTGTGGGGACCCAAGCACTTGGTCTCTGTAAGTACCGGGGGTTCAATTCTGTTAATGTAACATGTCCTATTCCTGTTTCCAGCTGTTGTTTGTGAACTGCGGTTTACAAATTTTGTTTTAATTTCATTGAAGATGATGGGATTTGTAATTGTATTGTCCACTTGCAGAATAGAGCTGAAGATCTCTTTCACAGGTCACTGTTCACACACCATCTCTTTTGTTCTCTGTTGTTTCAGTTCAGTTTGTTGTTTTAGCTTAAAAGTATAAAATCAATGATTTGGAGATGAACCAGGAACTGTAAAATGGAGAAATGACAGAAATAACCTCAATGGACCACATAGATCCGAATGAAAAGATATGTAAAAATTATGTCTATGTGCCTTGAAATGAACGAAATATCCGGGCAAAAGGAGGTACCACGCCATTCTCATAGAAGAATCAGTCAGATTTATTTAATAATTAATTAATTAAATGGTTTTAGGTTTCATGTGAGAACAGTCTCGATTACAAGGACATGTCAGTCAATAAATGATTGGTCTTTGGGTTCCTTTCTTTCATGCGTACCAAAGTGATTTCTTGTTTGAGAAGAATTCTGTTTAAAAATATATCTGCCAGGCTAGGGATTAGTGCAGTTTCATAGATGGTAAGATAACAACCTCCATCCACCTAAACCATCTAATCACTTCATCATTTAACTAAGGATTAGTGAATAATACAAGTTTTATGTTGTTACCCATTACCCGAAATATTTATTTGGCATTTTTCTCAATAGATGATCCCTTTCCTTTTTTACTTCCATCTCATATAATTGTAATTTTTACAGTACGGCTTGTAATTAGTACAGCCGTAAAGCGATGAGCAGTTTTAATTGTTTGTGCTCTTTACTATTTGCTTAAAATGGTAATAATAACTTGTAATTTACGTTGTAGATTCTTGCTTTCTGGACTGCCCTTTTTCTTGTCTAGACATGCATTATGTGCAACACCGCCATGAATTTTTACGTGTAAAGTTTTGTAGTGGAGATTAAGATAAAAGAAAAATAAATTCTCCTATTTAAAACAAATTAAACAAATAAAAAAAAAATTAGTTGATTCTAATTAGATCTCCATTCCAAATAGACAATTACAAGATCCTTTATACAAATATTTTATTGATTGTTTAGTTATCCAAAGGCTTATCCTAACTTCTATTTTTCAATTAAACTATTCAAGATGGCCTATCGCAGTACACATAATATAAGCCTTGTGACAAGAATCACCATGCAACTTGCCAACTAATACCCAAGAAAAAAAATAAATGCTCTAATTTTATTTATGCATGCACTCGGCTGCGTTAATATTTTGACGCCTGATGAATCAGCCATAATTTTTTCGCACATCCAACGACTGATGATGAGTAGTCTTAAAAGTTTGTTGATGGTGATGAGATGCACAGCATAAGAGGGGCAGATAGGTAAATAAATTTATATACAGAGGATTTGGTCAGCGTGCCTTGTGCAGCTGTGCTACGCTTTATAAAAGTTGGAAGCAAAGACCTGAACTGGGGATGAAGTGGCAGGCCTTTTCGGTCAACTTCTGCGAATCATTTTCTTAGAAATGTCTGTCGCCCCCTCCCCCCGCCTGATCTGCATCAGGAACTTTCCTACGTGGAAATTAATCCATATAATTCAAATATTTATTAAAAAAAATATACGAGAGGGCAAGAATGTAAGTTCACGTAGCAATTAATCGGCCATAATCCAAAATTTAAAAGGAATGTCTGGCGGAAAGATAAGTTAAGGGTATTGCCAAGTGGTGGAAAACTGGTATTATGCTTTCTAACAAACCACCGAAGCCGCATTATTTGAAGGAATTATTATTCACACAATCTCTGGTGTTTCTCATTGCCATTAGTATAAAACACTTTCTTACTTTAGCTTGTGAGATTCTTTTTCTCAAATGACAAGTACCCCAATAATCCACTTAGCCCGGGACATGAATTTTAAAATTTTATTAACAAAATATGTATCTTTATTAATGTCTAACATAATAATGTCTGCTATCTGTTTGCTTTCTTAATGTCTAATTTATTTTTCTTATCTTGTTCACCACTCACTCACCTGTGGTTGTCGGCTTGGCTGGATTTTTGGTTCCTAAGCATGATCAAAGCTAAAATTGTGGTCATAGATGTAATCAGTGTTCCAACTTTCAGCCTATGTTATTTAGTAAAATTGTTTCTAATTTATAATTTATTCATTAAATTAAAAAAATATATTTAAAAATTAGGATATCATCAATGGGTTAATTTATAAATATTATAAAATAAAATTACTATGTATAAAAATAAAGTGTCAAATAAATTTGAGGGTTTGTCAATCAAAATGATCGTTGTGCATTTAAAACTATAATAAAAAAAAATAAATTATTATAGTTAATAAATTATTAATGATTACATTCTACAATAAATTACTATAAATAGATTCTAATATGTAATATTATGGATATGCTTTTGTAGTTTTAACTATATATTAAGTGGAATATACGTGTGTATTTTTCGTTTACCTACAAATAAAAGATAAAATGTGACTTGAATATCTTATATACTTTAATATTAATTAGTTTAATTAGTAAAAATTTTTAAGATGGTAGAAGAGATTATATTGGGGAGGAAATTAAATTTATTTTAGAAAGAAAAATTATTCATTATTGTCGTCTAATAAAAATAAGTAAATAAATAAACAAGGGAAAGGAGTAAATGGTGTTGGTGTCACCATTTAAAGAACTATGAATACATCACTCCACTTTTCTCTTTTAACAGGAGCGTTGTGGATTCCATATCATAGCAAGCATATATATTTTAAATTTTCAAAATTGGCATTAACAAGGTTCACGCTGCAAACACCATGATTTCAAGCCCATTTGAGGTCAGCAAGCAAGCAAATACTGAGCCAGCAGGCAACAGCATCAACTAAGTGCCCAGCATGTGATATACTTGTCTTCCTCGCACGACCTAAGAGTCTAACACATGCTCATGCTCATGCTCATCTGGGTCTACCCATCTTTCTTCACCGTTCGATTTACTTTGACAATTATGGATTATCATTCATCATTCGTGAACAGTCTATTCACCATAAATATAATTTGTTGTCTGCAATAAATAATTGGATTTCAGATTAGGCACTAGCTGGCCTCCTTATAGAGATTGATGAACTATTAATAACTCCAATTTAATTCTTATATGTGATCTGCACATAACATTAAGTGGTGCAAACACTTATAATACGGAGGCCTACTTAATTGGAGTAACATATTCCAAATGATTAAGCCATCCAATTTGCTTTCTTTAATTTTAACGAGTTATGTGTGGGGAATTATAGCAAAATTTAAAATTATATTAATATAATCATATTAATTAAATATTTATTAATATAATCATATTAAAAATATGTTATTTTTTATAATATTAAATAAAAATAAAATAAATAAATTAAGATATAATCTTAAATCATTACTACCAATAGGACTAGAATAATATTTTTTAAAATTTTTTACAGATATGTATCTTTGAATACTATTTTAACCTTTAAAACGTCTGAATTTAGATCTCTTCATAAAATACAAAGTTACAAATTTTTTAGTTTTATTTTCAGAACTTTTTGAATCGTATTAATCAAACATTTAAATCAAAAGTTATGACCTAAATATGAACATTAGGCGAACATCTTTTTCTAAATCAACCACTCAAGTGTGCGACCTCTAATTGTAATCCAAACAAGATAGAGAATCAAAATTTTAAGATTTTCCTAAATCTTAATTATATAGAGTATTTTTTCTTGAATCTTAGTTCTTGAAAAGAGACAAACTAGAGAATTTTTGGCCAAGATAATTTTTTCTAAAAAATTTTGTCTCTTATTCTTATTTTCATTCACGTATATTTTAAAGCCAATATTATGGTTTATATAGGTTTCATATTTTGACTTTTTAAATCTTAATTCAAATAGAAAAGTCACTAAATAGATTATTAATCATATTAGTAATATATTTTTAAATTAAATACTATTTAATTAATATAATTAATTAAACAATATTATCTTAATCAAATTAAGAAATCTATAATTAAATAATTATAATTAAATATAAATACTTTGTATAGTTATAATTTAATCCTAAATAGTTTCCAAAACTATTAAATAAACTTTTACAAATAATAAACTTAACAATTAAGTTCTTAATCATTTATCTACATAATTTAACATTAATTTATTAATACCTTTTAGTGTGTGATCCATTAAATTCTTTCTTATCTTGGCAATGAAGATAATTATAAATTTCTTAAGTATAAATAAATTAATCTAATTAATTTATCTTTAATTAACTCATTAATTAAGAAACTAATTTTAATAGATCAAGAGTGGTATCTAGTAATGCATCATGACCACCCAAAGATTTTAGAGTATGAAAAATATATGGAATGTTAAACTGATAATATAATTTTAGAGTTTCTGAAATTCCTTCCAGAATTTGTCATGACCATGGACTTATATTATCATTTATGTTAAAATAGCGCCCTTTGAGATATCGACTCTATGTTATCCAGAGCGACAAATCATTTATTGATCTCTCACAACCTTCTCGTGCTTCTCATATTATCCAATTATTACTTTATGCACAATCTTGTTATGGACGACGGATGTGTAATGTCAAAGTATATATGATCCACAAATAAAGAACTATAAAAATTTCAAATATAAGAATCAATTATACCATTGTAACTGAGAAAAATTTTATAGACATGTGGATAATACTCTATATAAGTTTTTCAAATGGGTCAGCTCGATGAATTTGTTCTCTAATAAGCATCCACACGCTAGACTAAATGAACACCTTCACTAATAGCTTATGAGATCAGTTAAATTCATTCTCCAAGGAAGCAGATATAACATATGCTAATTTAATATGAATTTATCAATGTTCTAGTGTTGATAATCCTACGATCGGGAATATTTAAGAATGACGAGATCTCATAAATTAAATTTAAGTTAATTTCTTTAATTGTCATTCTAAAGATTTTATATATACGCTGTCAACATAGACTACACTTATAAATAAATTATCAATTTTATTAATCAATACAATATTGTTCAATTATATATTTATCCCTATTAGATCTAGGGCATATAGCCAACATTATGGTATATGTAATGTAGTAATCATATTTGTAGATGTTGGTGCCTTATCTCCCTCTAGGGTTACGTATAGTGATAATGTACAAAAATATCAATTTTCACTTTATAGATTTTAATTAATTGTACCCCATGCTTCATGGATGAGACCACAATTTATTTATTTATTTTTAATTTCTCACTTGGAAATTTGCAAATTCATCATGGATTTCATGACAAATATACTTCATCACGTAGATAACAATGACTATCTTCCCTTATATAACATCACCATATCATGTTTGCTTGTTTATAGACACGTGAAATAAAATGTAGAAAAAAACAATAATGTTAAACCCTGTTTTTCAAACATAAGGATAACATGGTCAATAAGTGAGATTCATGTTTGCGTATGCATATATATGGTTAGTTGACATACAATCAAGACTTAAGTGACTTAAGCTAATTCATAGTATGAGGAGTTAAATGAATTAAGTTGGACATAGCGCGTATTTGATTTTCAATATCGCATAAAGTATCGATATTGAAAAGAGAAAAGGTCTACACTTTCTTGAAAAGTGTCGATACAATAAAGGGGTAGGCCAATACATGCTGAAGAGGTCGACACTTTTATTGAAAGTGTAGACACTTTACAAAGAGGTTGATACATTGAGAAAAAAGTATCGACATTTTTGATTGAAAATAATTCGAATATACTGACTTCGAGAAATGTCAATATTTTCTATGACAGTATCAACAAGTTCACCAAAAGTGTCGACACTTTAGGCAAAAAGTATCGACACTTTTTGCCCATAAAATTTTGAAGGCTACTGCCTTTAAAAGTATCGATCTTCCTATAGAAGTGTCGCAAGAACACAAATTTGGGCGAATTTTTAAGGGCAATTACCAAAATTCAAAGATTTTCAAAGGGCAATCCAATCATTTTACTCACTTATATAAATACCCATAAGGGGGAAGATCATTTTCAAGCTTCTCATTCGTCCATTCTCATTCTCTCTCTAAAATACATTTTCTCTCTCACTTTCTCTTTGATTTTCTTACAAATCAAAGCCAATCCTTTAAGTTTCGATCAAATCTTGTTTCCCATGTGAGTTCTCATCTCATTCTCTATCAATTTAGTGCTACATTTAGATTGAAAATGACAAAAAACAACATGAAAAGAAATTAGGGTTTCGTAAACAAATTGGGGGTTTTCCGATTAGTTGGTGATTTGAAGTTCTATGAACTATTACAAGTTAAATGGTAAGTTTGTTAACCCATAATAATCTTAATTATTAATATTTTGAACGTTTTAGAAAACTAGTGCTTATTATTTATGTAAAAATTTATTTGAATTTTCGCATAAGAAACATTAGCCGGTTATAATTGAGTTTGTAAATGTATTTTAGTGAAAATCTATATGTTGGTTATCAGTTAGAAGTTGATTTTAATAATTGAGTAAATATTGGAAGTTTGGTTTGGAAATATGAAATTTGAAATGATAATAGTCATGGAATTTCATTTGTTGAAAATCGGATAAATGACCCGTTAGTAAACCTCGTGAGGTGTCGTATGTCAATTATAAACATTTAACCATGATTTCCACAAACATTTCATTTTTATGCATATAAGTATAATTATTTGGGGAAGTGAAATTTATTTAAAATATGTATGAGTGATAATAGGTTATGAAAACCCAAATGAAGCACCGCGTGGCCTTGAGGACACGTAGTGTAAGTGATTACCTTCCTTTTTGTTGTGAGTAAATTTATACCTATATGAATTATATAAATATATGCGTGTGATATACATATATGTATTGTTGTATATTAAACATGTGTTTATGAATGTTTTACATAACATTTGTATAATTGTTTGATGTGGTCTATTGTTAAAAAATATGTTTGATATACATACTGAAATGGCTAAGGAGGCCGGATTTGAATTGTTTATGTGATTTAAAATTATTATTTAAAAATGAAATGATTTGTTCTTATGCATGTATATTGGTGATGTGGCCAGTAGGTCGGTTATTGAAATAATGTCATTAAGCTTAATATATGACCAATTGGCTTGTGTCTTTACTGTATATACATGGTGGTATCCTATAGACAGATCTATGAGAGACTGTATTGATGAATAGGTTATAGTAGAGCTGGGATAAGGGAGAAGACCATGACAAACCTACTGTGTGCTAGTGCGCAGATGCGCGGTTATGTAGAGACCTTATGGAAAGTCCTGATGGCTTGATAGGGATTTCATGAATTTAATGGATACGACAATGACATTCATTTTATAATCTTATGACTATTTAGTGCTAACATTAGTGAGACGGGTTAAGTTTTTTAAATGCATATTTTGCAATAAATAAATGACTTGTTATTTTATAAGAATGCATTGCATAAGAATTTTATGTATAAAATGCTCACTGATAGATTTCGATGTTATCTCGGTCAATGTAACGGTCAAAAAAGTATGATCAGTCTGTTTTAGTTGTTTAAAAGTAAATGCAGATTTATAATCTATTGTACATTTATGTGCTGTAAATGAAAATGTATATAAGTATTTTTGAGCATGTTATTAATCAAATCATAATATCTAAATTTGAAAATGCATATGCATGTATGTATATGTGTATGTTATTTACTCATTAAGTATAGTCGTATATTCACTTCTCATAATTACAGCTTTTAGATTATAAGTGTTAGTGTTCGCTTGGTTCGTGATAGTTATAGAGAGCTTACAATGCTTTTGGTAGATTTTCAACTTTTGACTCATATTTGTAACTGAAGTCTACTGAATATGTAATTTTTTTTAGATATAAGTAAAATTATTTTAATTAAATATTTATATAAGGATTTATTTTATTGTTCAATTCTTAAGTTTAATGATTTTTCTGAATCGATATTTATATTAAATCAATTATATTGTGGATGAATTAATTATAGAGATCAATTCATTAATGTTAGTAATCTCATTAAAGAAAATTATATATAAAAATTATTTGCAGGTTTTGAGTCATTAACAGAAAAATTTTTTATATTCTTTTAATATATTCTAAGTATAGAAAATGAAATAAGAGGGTTTGTGACGATTATTATAATTGAATTTCGTGATCCAGGTGTGATAATTAATGCTGGTTGCTTAAAAAATAGAATAATAATAAAAGGAAGCAACGCAAGACTGTTTTGGGTCTAACCCATTTCGACGGGCCAAAACCTTGTACATAGGATTCCACTCAGAAATTGGACAGGGCAATAGGCCACACCATTTAGGAATAATAATAAATAAATAAATAATAACATTTAATGATTAATTTATAGTTAACAGTATGTTTAAAATAAAATTAATTAATTATAAATATAAGTGAATAAATAATTAATAATTTTAAATGATAATTTCATATATTAACAAGTGTAATATAATCTAGCCAAGTTTGGTGATGCTTCAGTGGATTAGGCAATTAACACGGGTGTGACAAATATGTTGATAAATAATGTCAACAATAAATAAGATTGTGCAATGCAATGCCCACAAGGAGAATATGAAAGAACACAATAGCTATACATAAACTAGTCAACAATTCCATTCATTAAATTTTAAAAAAATTCACAATCGATACATTGTGCAAATATTTTAAACCATTTGGCGTGCGGCAGGTTCCTATTTTTAAATAAACAATTAAACATGATTTAAAATATACATTATATTAATTATTATTATTATTATTATTAGAAACTAAGTAACTACTAACCAGCATTACAAATATAATATAAAAGTTTGAGTATTCTTTTTTAGTTATAAAAGTTTTGACTATTTGTTAAAGCCTTGGACGGTAATAAATTCTTTATCATGGTAATTGGTATATACATGTAATAGATTAGTGGTAGAATTTTGAGAGAGTTTGTATTAAAGTAGAGCCATTGTATGGTACAATCTGTCAATTATTCTAATTGTTCAATTATTATTATTATTATTTTTATGTAATTTAATATTTTTTGGTAATAATAAAAAAATTTTATTTAAAAAAATTTATTATAATTATACGATACGAGAGATACTAAATACGGTGATATTAAACAATAGATTTGGTAATTAATTTCACTTTTATTTTTTTCATTTATAAGGGGTAACATTTAAACATAATATATTCATAACCGTCAGGTCACCTAAGCTAATAATGCCAGAAAATCTTTCAAAAATTGGACCAATGAGAAAATAACGAGTGGAGTGGAAGCAGCAAATATAGAAGTGGTGAATAGTAAAAACCAAGCAAATGAGATGCTCGTATACATGGCGGTAAAATTGAAAACCACGCAACTACTAAAAACAAAAGAAAAACAAAAACAACAAAAATAACAGGGCCAAAAAAAAAAAAAATAATAAATAAATAAATTAAGAAAAAAAGAAAAACGAGGCTCTCTTCCTTGTTGCGTTGGTGGTGCGAAATCGAGGGCTCTCTCTATCTTCCCCCTCCTCTTCTGTGTCTTTGATTCTCTCCTTAATCGGTAAGTTGTTTTTTTATTTTATTTTATTTTAATAATTTAATTAATACCTTTTTTTATTTATCTTCCATTTGGTTTTGTCCAAAATTCATTATTCTTTTTTGTAGTTATTGTTTTTGAAGTATGTAAAATATAGAATTGGATAGATCTCAAAAACCTAGATCTTGTTCTCTCGCTGCTTATGAATATCTGATTTAGGGATCTCGAGGTTATTGCAATCATACAGCTCGAATTTTGAGGTATTTGTGTAATTATTGTATAATTAGAGGGTATTTAGCCTTTGATTTGTGTAGATCGCGAGGACTGAGGATTATCAGGGTATAGCTCGATTCGATATGGCTTCGAATCCTCCGCAATTTCAGGTGGAGGATCATACGGATGAGGATTTCTTCGACAATTTAGTAAATGAAGAAGACGATTTCGGTGGGCATACCAAAGTCACCACCACCACCCCCAAATCCGCCTCCAACAATAATATCGCGGTGGATTCCAATGAGTCCGACTCTGACGACGCAAAAGCTTTTGCGAATCTGACTATAGACGATAGTGGGATTGATTCGAAACAAAATATTTGTATAGAGTCAATTGCGGAAAATCATAATGAGTTGGATGATTCGAAACACAAATTTTTTTCTGAGTTGATTGCAGATAATAAGAGTGATTTGAGTGCTGATAGAGTGATTGAACCGAGTAATGAGGGTGATGTTAAGGATGTGATTGGATCAGAGGATGTGTTGGATTCAGTTGATAAGAGCGATGGATCTGTGGTTAAGGAGGTCGGGTGGAGTTCATTTTATGGGAATTCTACCGGGCAAAATGTGAATCATGGGTTTGGTTCTTATTCGGATTTTTTCACTGATTTGGGGGAAAATTCTGTGGAATTTCCTGGAAAGGTGGAGGAGAATGTTAATGTAGCTCTGAATGAAAATGGTGAAGTGAAGAATTTCTCTGGAAATCAAGAATCTAAAGCTGTTGGTGTTATACAAAACTCCATTGATTATGGTAATTATGGTCAATATAAAGAAAGTCAAGTTTATGGAACTGAAGAGAAATCAAATGGGCATGATTTGAACAATAGTGAGTATTGGGAGACTTTGTATCCGGGATGGAAGTATGATACAAACACTGGGCAATGGTATCAGGTGGATGCGACAGCAAGCGTTCAGCAAGAGTGGTCTGATTCAGCTTCAGGGAGTGAATGGAATGTTCTTTCGAAGAAATCAGAAGTTGCATACTTGAAGCAAAGTTCACCGTCTGTTGTGGACAAGGTAATGGAGACTGGTACGACTGAGAGTGTGTCTAATTGGAGAGGTCCAGTTTCTCAAAGGGATAACAATGGTTACCCGGAACATATGATTTTTGATCCTCAATATCCTGATTGGTATTATGATACAATTGCCCAAGAATGGCGCTCATTGGAGAGTTATAATTCATCAAAAGAATCGACAGTTCAAGCTCATGGTCAGCAGAGTCTGAATGGATTCACTTCTGGAGATGCATATTTGAACAATAGTAACAGTTTTTATGGTGAATTTCCGCAAGCTGATAATTATGGGTTACAACATGATGGTAGCCAAAGTCTACATGACAAGCAAGCTGATAATTATGGGTCTCAAGGCCTTTCCAACCTAAGCCAGCATGGAACCTGGGCCGAGTCGTATGGTAAATACAATCAGCAGGGTTTCAATATTTGGCAACCTGAGACTGTTGCTAACGCTATGGCCATTCCAAATCTTGGTCAAAACCAGCAAGTGGATGACTTTTATGATTCTAAGGCTTCTGTAAACAACCATGTGGATCAACCTAACACTTTCAGTTCCACACGGTCTATTCCATCGCATGACAATTCAAGACAAGGTCATGGTCAGGATAACGGGATTGCTGGGTATCAAAGCTTTGTCCCCAGTGGTGGGGATTTTAATCAGCAGTTTAATCAAGCATATGCGAAGCAGAATGAACAAATGCAGTTGTCAAATGACTTTTATGGCAGTCAGAAACACGCTACTGTTCTGCAGCAATCTTTTCAGAGCGGTTTTCAGAATTCTTATGCTCCAAACATTGGAAGATCATCTGCTGGGCGTCCTCCACATGCCCTGGTTACTTTTGGGTTTGGTGGAAAACTCATAGTAATGAAAGATCATAGTTCTCTCCAGAACTCAACTTATGGAAGCCAGGTTAGGACTTAAATATTCTCTAAGTGTACATTTTAAAGATTCAATAGGTTGCTAAAAATTGGGGAGGCAAAATAAAAGTTAAGTTGCTGATCATTTTTCATGATTTTCATACTCAAAATAAAAATTAAAAAAAAATTCTGTTTTAGTTAAAGGGCTGAGTAGGAAATTCTTATGCTGTAACTTTGATCTCTATGAAGGGCTAATCTTTTATGTTTTTTTTTTCGTGAAGGGGTCTATTAGTGTTCTGAACATGATGGAAGTTGTGACGGGAAACACTGATGCTTCTAGTACTGGAGCGGGTGCTTATGATTACTTTCATACTTTGTGCCAACAATCCTTTCCAGGTCCACTGGTTGGTGGGAATGTTGGAAGTAGGGAGTTGAATAAGTGGATTGATGAGAGGATTGCAAACTGTGAGTTGCCTGACATGGATTATAGGAAGGCTGAAGTTTTGAAGTTGCTTCTCTCATTACTTAAAATAGCTTGTCAGCATTATGGAAAACTTAGATCTCCTTTTGGCAGCGACACTACATTGACGGTAATATTTTATTTTTTTGTACTTAATCATATGAACTTATTTTCTTTAGTTAAATAGTTACATTGACCATGGTTTTAAATATTTGAGTTTTAATGTATCTTTCACAGTGCTTCCCAGTTTCCCAATGCCTTTTTGAATGTGACCCTAGATTGTTACCTTGTTGTATGCTGCATTTGGTATCCCTTTGTATAGAATCATGTTCGTCATGCTGTCTTCTGCCATCATGCAATTTTTATTTGAATGCTTAAGACTCTATATGCTCCATGTGGCAGGCAAGTACCTTATTCACCTCATATAGCTTGCCAAAAATGCATCTAAATTTCAACCATTTGCTTTATTGTATCAAATTTAACAAACCAGCAGTACCATAGACTAAATGCGATTAATTATTCTTAGGAAGCCATTGGTGAAATTTCAATGATATAAATTCCAACGCCTCTGCCCTGGATTTGTTTATTTATTTACAGTACTGTATATTGTAAGAGGACTAGCAATGTCATATTTTCAAAGGTGTTTAACCTTTATATTGGAAAACAGTGGGGGCTTGCATGTAGTTACATAAGTTCAAGGGATTCTTGAAGTGCTTATGCCAAATTACAGGAAATATTGTACTGATGTGTTTATAAATAAATAAACAAATAAGTAATCTTTAAATGAGCATATTGTAGTTTTGTGGTCAGTTCTTCTGGTTATATATTTCAAGATAATTTTAGTTTTTCATTTTGTGATGATACCTTTTTGAGCTCTAGATCCTTGCCTTCTGTTGTTTAAATCTTCCTGGAGGTTGATTTGACATTTGTTTTGCCTTTGTAACAATTTAATTTTGCCTTAGTAACAGCAAGTCTTTTAGTGCAATTTTGAGAAATAAATTAATTTGGCATTTTGTATCCTTTTGGGTTTGTGATATTAATAGGATAGTGATACTCCAGAATCTGCAGTTGCTAATCTATTTTCATCTGCCAAGAGGAATGGCACACAATATGGTGCTCTTAATCACTGCTTGCGGAATTTGCCATCAGAAGGACAGATTCGGGTATGGTATGAATTACCACTGTTTCTCCATAGGCAATATCATCAATTTTTCTGAAAAAAAAAGTTTTCAATGTATATTCCAGGCAACTGCTTCTGAGGTTCAGAATCTTTTGGTCTCTGGTCGGAAAAAGGAGGCTCTGTTATTTGCACAAGAAGGTCAGTTGTGGGGACCGGCCCTTATCCTTGCGTCACAACTTGGCGAACAGGTTTGGCTTGTTCTTCACATTATTAATTTACTTGGGAGATAGGAAGACTCAAATTTTTCTGAAGCTTGCACATCTTTTTTTGTCTCTGTCTCACCCATTTTCCCATTCACGGGAATGCCGACATTGGATGTTTGCAGTTCTATATTGACACTGTGAAGCAAATGGCACTTCGCCAACTGGTAGCAGGATCTCCTTTGCGGACATTATGCCTGCTAATAGCAGGGCAACCAGCAGACGTGTTTTCTGCAGACATGCTGGCTGATAGTGGTCTTCCTGGAGCTGTTGATATGTCTCACCAGTCAACACATGTAAGATATTGACAACAAATTTTCTTCTGGCTTTTAGAGAACCGTTGTATCGTTGTGTCTTTATACATTTTGCAATACTGTTGATGTGAAAGATTCAATGTTTGTTGTTTTACCTACAGTTTGGGGCTAATGGCATGCTTGATGATTGGGAGGAAAATTTGGCTGTAATAACTGCAAACAGAACTAAAGATGATGAACTTGTGATTATTCATCTCGGCGATTGCTTATGGAAGGACAGAAGTGAGGTATATTTTTTGCATCATTTATGTACTTTACCTTTTGTTGAAAATATTTATTCCTGGTTCACACTTGAGAGTTTTACTTCAGATCATTGCTGCCCACATCTGCTACTTAGTTGCGGAAGCAAACTTTGAGTCATATTCGGATAGTGCGCGACTTTGTCTTATTGGAGCAGATCACTGGAAATTTCCTCGCACATATGCCAGTCCAGAAGCTATTCAGGTGCTCTATAGTGCTTTTTGGTTCTTATCAGTTGCTCATTTACAAAATTAGGAACTTTTTATTCAAAAAAATTCTGCAGATTTCAGTTACTTTTTGTGGATGCTATTATTGTAAATCGAGTAGTAGCTCTGGACTTTTAACAATTGCCAGAATGTTGTAGTTTTATTTTCACAGTTGGGCATATTTTCTCAGTTGTAGGAATTTTTGATCAATTTCAATCCTTGAGTTATCTCGAGTATGATTTATTCCTGCGGTTGCAAGGCTCAGCCTCCTTCCATTTCTCTCCCCAAAGGGCACTGCACATGAATGCAACACAAATACACAAAGCATCTCTTCAGTAATTTATTTTGTACATGATGCTTCTTAGGGAAATCCTAATGGATTTGGTTGAATGGTGTATGGGCAGAGGACAGAGTTATATGAATATTCGAAGGTGCTTGGGAATTCTCAATTTATCCTGCTACCTTTTCAGCCATATAAGCTCCTATATGCATACATGCTTGCTGAAGTGGGGAAAGTTTCAGATTCTCTAAAGTATGTGGAAGTTTTTTGTCCTTTTGTTGTTTCAGACAGTTACTGCTTTCAGTTTTCTAACATGACATTTATTAAGGTACTGTCAAGCACTATTAAAATCACTGAAAACTGGTCGAGCCCCTGACGTAGAAACATGGAGGCAATTAGTATTATCTCTTGAGGAGAGGATTAGAATCAATCAACAGGTATTTTCGTGGCTTCCATTTGTAATTCATCAGCCTTTTAGTTGTTTTATCCTGGTCCTAGTGAATGAAATATTCTCACAGGGTGGATACACTGCAAATCTGGCTCCTGCAAAATTTGTCGGCAAATTGCTCAACTTTTTTGATAGTACTGCACATCGTGTTGTTGGGGGTCTGCCTCCAGCTCCGCCTGCACCAGCAACATCTCACGGAATTGGTCAAAGTAATGAACATTATCACCAACCTGTAGGTCCTAGAGTATCAGGAAGTCAATCAACAATGGCCGTGTCATCATTAATGCCTTCTGCTTCAATGGAGCCCATACGTGATTGGGCAGCTGATGGCAACAGAATGAAAATGTCTAATAGAAGTGCCTCAGAGCCAGACTTTGGTAGAACCCCAAGACAGGTGCATAGTTACCATAAAACATAAAAACTTATATTTAAGTTTTAACTGCTTGATGTGTGCATGCACTGATCTTATACAATATTTTCATGAGTTCTTTCTGACTTCTGGTGGGATCAGGTTGATTCATCCATGGAAGCAACCTCTTCTAGTGCAGAAAGCAAAGCATTGGGCTCAGGTGGGACATCCCGCTTTTCTCGTTTTGGTTTTGGCTCAGGACTTTTGCAAAAGACTATGGGTCTAGTCTTAAGGCCTCGCTCGGATAAACAGGTAAGTTCTTGAGGCTTATTTTCATATTGTATTGGCATTAAGTCCGTGATGTTTCATGGAAGAATATTTGAAAATGTTTATTATTCCTACAGTTGATTGTTTGTTTGAATTTCATTCCTATTGAAGGCTAAATTGGGCGAAAAGAATAAATTCTACTTTGATGAAAAGCTTAAGAGATGGGTAGAGGAAGGTGCTGAACCCCCAGCTGAGGAACCAGCCCTGGCGCCCCCTCCAACAGCTGGAACCTTCCAGAATGGAATGCCTGATTACAACTTGCAATCTGCATTGAAGAGTGACAGTTCTCCAAGTAATGAAAGCCCAATAATTAAAACTCCAACTTCTTCCGAACATTCTTCAGGTATCCCACCAATTCCAACTAGCACAAATCAATTTTCAGCTCGTGGACGTATGGGTGTTCGATCAAGGTAAGTCACATTTTTTTTCATTATTTGGAAAAGTTTTCTTGATACTGGTTAAAGTAAACATACTTGGTTATCTTAAAAAAGAATAAATGGTTGAAAACAAGTTGGAAATTTAGTATACAGATAAATTTATTACTTTTGTGAATGGTTCAAAGTTCACCAATTCATTGGGTTAATGGGAACCGGTGCTTAGGGCTTTGTTTGCTATATTGTGTATTCAGTCAAAATGGCTTGAGTCTGTTCTCATCTGTATTGAGAGGCCTAAAAGAGTAGACCACCAAGTTGTATACTCTGCTAAAATTTTGTTTGGTTTATCAAAGTTTTGAAACTACAGCCTTTGTTTCTGCCAACAGTGAATTATGCTGTATTATTTTTTCTGCCATAATAGATAGCCTGGTTTGAGTTCTATGTTGGATGGCTTTACCTTCCAAATTTCCCAACTTAACCCTCAGATATTTGGCTACTTATAAATATTGGTAGAAGAATATTCAAATGGAGATTTTTGAGTAATTCTTCTATTGGGAGTGAGGCTCAAGACAGTTTATTTGATTAATTGTCATGACTGACTTCTCAGAAACTGGGATAATAAAAATTATGCTTGAAGTTTTGTTTGCTTTACTTTTTCTTCATTCTTTAAGCTATCAATTTTGTGTAGTGACACTTCATCTATTTATTTATTTCTTTTGTGCTAGTCAATCTTGCTAAGGTTGTTATGTTAATGGTTTTTGACAGGTATGTGGACACCTTCAACCAAGGTAAAGGAAGCCCAGCAAAATCATTCCAATCACCTTCTGTTCCATCTGTTAAACCGGCTGTTGCTGCAAATGCAAAGTTTTTTGTTCCCACCCCTTCATTGTCAGCTGAACAACCAATGGAGGCTATTGCAGAAAATGTTCAAGAAGAGAATGAAAAGCCTTCAACATCCACTGTGAATGACTCTATCCAATCTCCTGCATCATCAATCACTAAACAAAGGTTCCCTAGCATGGATAATATCCCAAGTGGGTTAATGACCAATGGCAATAGCTCCGGCTTCGTTCCAGCTCACTCTAGACGGACAGCATCATGGAGTGGGAGCTTTACTGACGCATCAAACCCTAATATGACAGAAAGAAAACCTCTAGGGGATCCAATAGGCATGCCCCCATCATCACTCATGCCTAATCCAATGAACGGTGGCAGTTTTGGGGATGAGCTTCATGAGGTGGAACTTTGAACCAGCCTAATGTTGTAAATATCAAAGTTTTGTTCCTTGCGGTCAATACAACGTTCAGGAAATATGCTCTCATGCATCTCTCAAATATATATGAAATGGTGGTGGCTGCTGGGATCGGCGTTCCCAATGGAAAAGTAAAAGCATGCTTTTCCTCGCGGCAGTGAATATTGAAATATCAGCACTTTTTAACTCAATAGTTTTGAGCGATATTTCATATGTGTGCTTAAGCAGTTGCCACCGTCAGATTGAGGAGAAGGGGTTTTTTTTTTTTATTATTATTATTATTATTATTTACTGTTTTTGACTGTAAGGGAAAGAAGTAGGCACGCCGTTGTACAGTTCATTTGTTCATTTGTTTTTAAAACAGAAGTGACCCTTGAGGTTGGGGACGAGCCTTGAAAAAGACAACTTCTCGAGGGCTAAGGATAATGTACTGATTTGCAGGAAAATAAGACTTTTTTTTCT
Source organism: Cedrela odorata (assembly GCA_035584115.1). Classification (NCBI taxonomy): domain Eukaryota; kingdom Viridiplantae; phylum Streptophyta; class Magnoliopsida; order Sapindales; family Meliaceae; genus Cedrela; species Cedrela odorata. Next base: position 6,099,644 of record JAXCLQ010000011.1, read on the forward strand.
TATCTGATTTTTGTGCTGCCACCAACGCATTTGTGAAGTGCATTAAATGCGCATGGACGCTGAATTCTTTAGTTTGAAGACACTCAAACCACGAGATTAAAGAGGAAAACTAGATATAGTATCATTCTGAATTGGCTGGCCATCCACACTAAACGCCCTGACAAGGTTTGTAAAAACAAATTTTTATTGTATTTTGCTCCGCCTATTCGACCTCGTTTGCACCGCTACAAGTCTTAAACATCTTAAATAGAATCATTGTTCTAGTTTAATTCAGTGTTTTGTGTAACACTGTTTCTAATTTGTTGGGTGACTTTTAAACTGTCGGCTGCTATAGAATGAAAGCATAAAGTGTTAAATAATTATGTATAAATGTGCAAGTCTCGTTAAAATTTGTTGTTATCAATCACATTTTTTAACTTTACTTTGCACAATCAATACTAGATATATCATCAAATTATCAATCAAAATTTTAATGTTACCTTTAAAGTTAAGGAATCTCCACAATCTTAAACAAAAACCTAAGAGTCAACACTAGATATATCATCAAACTTCACGTAGACATGATAACTGCATAAAGATGTAATAATCTTGTATAATATTTGAATATTTGCACATAAAAAATGGTTAAAATTTCATGGCTAAACAAAGGAAGTTAAAATAGAACAACCTTATACACTACTCAAACTAGTGTGAAACTGATATGCAAAGAGGAAAAAAATAGTATAGTAATGAAATAAAAGAAAAAGATTAGCCTAGCCGATAATTTGAGAACCAAGAAATGAATGCACGTGCGCCACTAAAATTCAGCGGAACCGGGTGTTCGCGGGAAAGGTATCGCATCTCTTATATTCTCTATTCCAGTTGCAAATTGCACAAGCCTTTCAAAGCCCAGTCCAAAGCCCGCATGAGGAACTGGCAAAACATAAATCGGGAGATCAAGATAATGCAACAAATGATTTCAACCATTGAGGAATGCACATGTTGATCAATGCATAAGTTCCAGAATATGTCTTTCTCCCTCCCTCAAAGCCCCACATTGTACTCTAATATGCAATGAATATATAAACCTGCCTGCCATCCTAACTTGTTGATCCAATGTAACAGTCAAACCACTCTCACCCTCTAGGGTATTTGGTAAAAGTATTATGCTTGCGCCTGTGGAGCAAAAACATTTTGTAAGGCAGATCAAGGATAACAGTAAGCTACTTCCCTTAGCCAATTTGTTAAAAGATTTGAATTTTTTACTACCAATAATTCCAACCTGATATTCTTTAGTGCAGTCAACAGAAGATGATTACTTATATCTGTCCTTAGAAACATCATGAGATAAACTCCTGTGTTCGATATGCTGGCATCTTAAATCTCTACAAGGAAGTACCTTAGAAGGTTAACATCTCCCTAATTGATTGATGCCAGATTGTGAAATTACATGCAACTTGATAACAATAATTCAAAACCCCCACGAATATGTAAGCCAAACAATATCTTGGAATTGCCGTGGCCATAACAGTTATTGAGGCAGGTTTTAAGGAAGGATGGCTAGATACCTAACTTCAACCAAGTCAAGTCTAACAAACCTGCTCCTCCCCTCTTTATGGGTTCCAAACCCCACGATTTTGATTAAGGTGGACCAGGTAGCCCAATTATAGCAACTCGTTGCCATCCTAGTGAACCCTAAGCAAGTAAACATGAATGATAGAAACCAGTATCTTATGAATATTTTGAATTTTTACCTCAATGACTCGTCCACCAACACAGAAAACTTAATACACAAAACAAAAACTCATAAATAAGAAACTGCAGCCCTTTTAGCAATTTAAGAGAAATTAGTGACTTTATTGAGATGAACCCCACACCTGACCCATAACGACGCAGATCAAGATACCACCAGTAGCTCTCTCTATTCAGCTTTAATTCATCCAATCGACCTTCCAGATATTTAAGCCTTTCTTCTCTTTGGCTTCCACCAATAAGCTCCCCAACCTGACAAAAGAAATCAATAACACAAATAAGGTCACAGGTTTAATAGAAGTCTCACAGAAGAGTAGTACTCACGTTCAATAAACTCATTAATTACTTCCACACATTAATATGAGTACAAAATACAATAATTTTTACTGCCAAAGAACTGCATGTACCAAGACTCGCCAAGTCATTCCCAACTGTCTTAGTTGCAAAACAAGTTTCCTAAAGATCACAAACATTTCTGGGTCTTGTCGGCGGTCAATTATCATTCTGCCAATTTTTCGTGGTTTTCACAATCTTACTAACCCAAGTATCACGTATTTCTGCTATGTTGAAGACAGAACATGCATCATACAGATAAATACCTGCTATGAGAAAAGACATCAACATAGCATCATTTTACTACCTTCACTTGTTAAAACAATTTTAGGTTTTACTCATTGTGGCTATTAAAACTTGTAATTTGATTCAAAATAAAAAATGAACACAATACATTAAATACCCTTTTTTCTTTGCCAGATCTTTTTATATTTCAATGATTTTGTACTCAGTATGATCTTCAATCACAGTGGCTCCTCCTTTTCAGTTTTCATGTTCTATCCAAGGCTGGAAGAGATCATCAGATATTTTAGAACCTTGTTGTAGTACAATGATGGAACAGAATTGGATAACGGGAAAAGGACATGCTACCATGCAGACCCCTGAGTTTGGGAAAAGGACATCTAGATCCAGTGATTCAATGGTTTAATTTACCATTAAAATTACTGTGAAACCCTCTTAAGCACAGTTTTAACTAAAAAGTGACTGAACTTAAAATAAAAGTGACACATCAATGACACATGGCACAATCAAGCCCACTTATGATATACAATGCATATTAAATGAAATAAATACAAACATAATTACTATCTTTATTTGGCATGATATAAAGAAATGGAGATGGCACATGTGGTGTAAACATTATAGCTAATGACAGTGCACCGTAACTCGCTGTCTCAATTGGCAAAATTGATTCTACCATCATGTAGATCTAGAAATTTAGGGTTTGATTGTGTCAAATCTGTAGCCAAATGGTCATTGTACCAACGATGGTACTGACTACTGCCTGATGGTAGGTTTTTTTTTTTCCAATTTTTCTTTTTATTTTGTTCAATTATTTTAAACAATTTAGTTGAAAATTAATATATATATATATATATAATCCACCAAATTGTTCCAATTATCAGCATATTTGAATGTTAAAAGACTCCCAATGGGTAATTGTAAAACAATACCCTTTTGTCCATCCAAATAAAATGCACTAACAGACGAGATTAGATTGGATATTTGGAAAGGTTGGGGGTCTAAAGGTCCCTTTCCCCAAACTCAGGGAGTGCAAATGTCCATTATTTAACATACACATGCATTCATGTAATTATTTAGCTCACCACGGACAGAAAAATGTAATATCATATCAACATGAAAAGTTTGATTGCTACCGATCTGTATATTCAAATCTGTACTTCTAATTAGCAAGCCATAATATTTTGACTAAATCTAACATGTATACAAAAAATATGACAAGAATGTCATTACCCTGGGAACCAGCATATCCATGGCTGCAACAGTTCTCCCATCATCATTCTGCCGCATATAGAATGCCTTGATCTCCTGAGAGTTTTAAGTTGAGGAACTTTAGAATATTAGTTCCATGCAAGGTGAAAATTCCCAATATATCCCACTTTCTTATAAAAAGAAAACAGAAAGGGGGTGGGGGTTGCATGCCTTTGGATAGTCTCTGACTATGACAGGACATCCACCAAATGCCTCTTCAGTTAAATAACGTTCATGCTCACTCTGCAAATCACATCCCCACTTCACCTAGAGATACATGCATGACAACTATGTAAGAAGCTTTTATCCATATAATAATTTAACGACATAACACAGAAAAACTTTTAAAGCCTCATTGCACCATATTAACACTTCATGCTGAGCATTATCAACATATCAAGCAAAAAGAGAAGCAAAAACCAGAATCTCAGCAGAGCCATCGCCAATGATCAATATAGGGGAGATTATACTTGCACTACTTCAAAAGAGACAAGGAGAGAGAAGTCGTCAAAAATGCTGATGGCCAGGAGAAGAATTTTCGATTATAACTTGTATCATCGTGAACATCCACATAAACTTTTTCTTTTTCAATAAAAAAATTAGGCATTAGTGTTTGCTCACACCCTTACTAGCTAACCCGGAGATCATGATGTTGTACTGAAATACAAGTGATTGGCACAATTTGAACCAAAGCATTGAGTATGGAAAAATAAGAAACTCAACTATCTCCAGTGGAGGCCAATGAATATCATTGATTACAATTAACAAAGCTCATCTGTTCAGGTTAATGGCAAATGACACCTTGTCATCAATAAAACATATAACAACGGATTTTATTCTGCAAGTAGTTTGGTTGGTTAGAAAATTTGAACCCAATGGCTATCACAGAGGTTGAAATAGAATGAAAAATATGCATTACCGGGAATTCAAATTTCTTATTTGCTCTTAGAAGGAGCTCAATTGCATCAGTATAAGTCAACTGAACAAAGTCCCTCTCAGCCACAGCCTATTAATCAGACAAATATCAGGGAATTAACAAAGATATAGTAATATTGAAAAATGAAGATTTAAAGCAAAAACTTATAAAGACGAAGTCATGAAACCAAAAAAGCTGCAAAGGATTAACATATTGCAGAAAGGTTTAAGAAAGATATGTTACACTGAGAGTTCATACACTCAATCGATCAATGATTCCTTTGTCAATCCAAGTGTTGAAAAAATCCATGTCTTCCTTGCAATTATCAAGAATATGTCTCACCTTCCGTACATAAAACAATAAAGTCACCCTTTCATTCAAGAAAAAAACCCTCAAATAATTTAATGCAGCAAGAATACAGTCACTACTCATTGAGTTGAATTGACTGTAGATGTGAGAAGTAACATACTACATACTGGAGATAGGCAGTTGCACAGGCCATGTCATCATTCAGATCAGCAAATGCTAGTTCTGGTTCAATCATCTAGAATAAAACAAAAATATGGTTCTTGCATTAGTCAATAAAGAATAGTTGGAAGGACTAATCTTGAAAAACCATATATATATATATATATAAATATGAAGTTAGAAAATATTGCAAAATCAAAATAAGACGGCTTACCCAAAATTCAGCTAAATGCCTAGAAGTGTTAGAATTTTCTGCTCGAAATGTGGGACCAAATGTATACACCTGATAAGTATAAAAAGTGTATTTATTTAAAACTAAATAAATTATTTGCTCAATTGGTGATTCAAATGAGGACAAGTATGAGATAGAAAAGAGATACATCGGAAAGAGCAGTAGCATATGTTTCAGCATTAAGTTGGCCTGAAACTGTCAAGAAGGCTGGTTTTCCAAAAAAATCCTGACACGCGATAATAAGAAATGAATATTAAATTAATAGCAACTAAGAACATCACATGTTTCTTCAAAGTATCAATTGGAAATAACTTTAGATGTGGAATAGAGCTCTACAAAAACAATTTTCTGACAAAGTTATTTAATCATAATATACAACAGAACTAGACGGCTGCCAAGTGGCATGCAAGCATGCCATTTCAAGATTTACACTGTTCATATGCTATTTTGCTGTGTGATGAGTTGGAGAACTGTTTTCTCAATGGGGTGATTTGGATTTTCAATAGGGTCCAGATATGTCCTTCTCAAATGCCATGACTTATTGCATCTTTAATCCCTTTAGGAGTGGAGGGGGCCTTATATATCATGTGAGCACTCTATTGCCATTCATTTACTGGTAAGCCAAACTGAGTTTAAAAATCAGACATGCTCACCTGTGACCAATCGATTAACCCATCCTTTGTTTTTGGAATGGCATCCACAAGGGATTCAGAAGCTTCTCTGGAGGTTGGAACCTATCAGCGTAAACATGATTTTTATGAGAGATATATAGAAAAAACTAATGCAAAGGCAGAGCATAAGACCTACTGTAACAATAATTGGTGATGAGCTCTCATTTAATTTCTGTGAACACAAAGAGACACTAATTGGCAAAGCAAACAAGGAAACAAATAAATGATCGAGCACACAATGAAATGGCCCCCCTGAAAAACACACATGCTACATACGTAAACATGCATCATTGCAAAAGAAAATTGGAATTCATGGAACGTAGGTATGAAAAATCTAAAAGTAATTAACATATGCTCCATTGATTTATTTTCTGGTGAACTATAACAAACCTAAAGTATAAGACAAATTCACCATTGCAGAAGGCTATATTATTTTAAGCTACATAGCATACCAATGTAGTCACACAAAACTGTTCACCCGCTCCTTCACAATCTGAAGCAGTAATAATAGGACTTGAGATCCAAACAAACCCATTTTCTTGAAAGAACTTGTGTGTAGCATAGGCCAAAGCATTTCTTACTCTTGCAACCTAACACCAACTTCCGCCAGTTATTAAAGGAAGTGATCACAAAAACAACAATAAATAGATAAATTAATAGGGACCACATTGACGCTTCAAAGATGATAATTAACCCTTGTACCCTCACAAGCCTCTGCCAAAGGTAAGTGCCATTATAGATATGTAACCGCATGCTTTAAGGACATCAAAGAAAAAGAAGCCTAATAAAGACTATACTAATTAAAATGAAGAACTTACCGCACCAAACGTGTTTGTTCTAGGACGAAGATGAGCTTTAGTTCTCAAGAATTCCCTGCTGACCCTTTTCTTCTGAATGGGAAAGGAAGGATCACTTTTGCCAACCTATGAAAAGAAAAAAAGGAATGGATGGACGAAATCAATACTAAAACTGGCAGTGAAAAGTACATAATCCACATGATATGCAAAGCAAATATAAACATTCCACTAGTAAGTCAAGAATTGCATTGTTCCTGTTTTAGGCGCTCCATTATATCTCGTTAAAGAAGAAACTTTGTCTCTGCTTTTGTCTTAATTCCAAGCTTAAATTAAGAGGTAAATTACATGGGGCAAGGCACTTGAACCAGTAGTCATGGGAGCAAAAAATCATTTATCAACTGACAATGTGCTTAAATAAATTTGTGAAAACCTACTGAAACTTATAACGGTGAAATATTGGCTATATAACAACTTCAAGGCTAAATTACACAAGTGTGCTGGACCTACAATCAGTGGAGATGCCTAAAAAGTACTGAACATTTTAAATTCTCTATGAATAAAAAATAAACAAGTCTGGAAGGGTACGTTTATCATTGAATTGAGAAAATGGTCTAGTTCAACTGGAACAAAGAGCAATATCATACCAATACAATCTTGTTGACCTTCAATTCCACTTTCTGTTTTGATCCCTGGCTTGCTACTACAGTCCCTTGTATCCATATTGAAGCACCTGTAGTTATCAGGCCAGATTCTACCTATTAATAAGCACCAAAGCTTGACATAAATAGATAATTGATAACAAATATGCCAAAAATGACATTTAAAAGTCATTAATAGAAATATCAAATTTAACTAGCACAAGTACAAAATGAAGATTATGTTTATTGCTCAGAATGATACCTGATCATAACCTTCAGCATCAGAGGTCATCACACATTGCATATTTGAAAAACACGAACCATCATTAACCTATACGTTTATTATAGCAAAAAAAATCACATTAGCAAATGTCAGAAGGTTGAGTACCAGTACAAATAGGAGTGCTTTTAACACTGCCAAAAGAGCTTTCAGTAATCGAACAAAGCTTTTGCATCTACATAAAGTCTGGTTGAAATAGACAAAAGTGCTTCTGGGATTAAGAAAGCACTAAAATACTTCAACTGCCTTTTAAAAATGAACTTGATAAATTCTTTTCTAGACATATTAGGAGCGAGAAAATGTAGGCCTCCACTTCCCTGCTGGAGAAGCGCGCGCAAAAATTAACTACTGGAATTATTGTTACCTCGATAAATGTGACGCTACTCTGGACACGAAGAGTCCGTACCCAGCCCATGACAGCAAGCGTCTTCCCGACCCGATCCAAACCTTCGTCTGGCGCACCCTTTATATCAACAATCTTCAACTTCTTTCTGTACTCGCCAACTTTACTTCCCATTTCGCCTGTCTGCTTTTCAACCAATTCCGATTTCGCCCTCTCGCTAGAGTGCAGGGCTCCGGATATCACGGAGTAGAAGAATCTACGTCGAGGAATCGGCGAACAGCGGAGAAGTGGCGGGAAAATATGACCAGGCTTTGCTAGGGTTTTTGGGTAGAAAGAGAGGAACCGGTGAGGAGAGTAGGGCCGAAACCGTAGGGGGATGGCTGGTGCAAAAGCAGCAGCCATATTTTCGTTTTGGTGGGTAGAGGATTGGATTCTGTGTACTGGTGATTGACGCCGTTATCTTGAGGGAGGCAGTTCAGGACCTCAACTGGGGTTTGTTCTTTGAAATTTCGGTAAGGTCCCTTGAATTGTCTGTATTTTTAGGCATAGCGGTATTTTATTTATAATTTTTTGAATGCCCTCTTATTTTAAACTAATTATGATTTCGTCCCAAACTTTCGCCCTCGATTTATCATGGCCACAACAATCAATACAAATACCTCTCGACCTGGAACGATAGAGGTGAACAAAAATTCGATGAATCAAATGTGACTGATCGAATTAATTAATTAATTCAATTTTGAATGATTTTTATTCAATCCTCAATTTTTAAAATTATAAATTAAAATTTTGGTTTAATTTTTAGTTTAAATAGTTGAAATTAAAATCAAATTGAAATCAAAACCGATAAATTTTACTTTCATGGCTTTTTACATATATTAGATATTTATAAATAATTATATTATATTAAAATATTTATAATTATAATTATTTAAAATATATAGATAAAAATATTAATTTTTAATTTAAATGAAAACTAAAAATCAAATTGATCAACTGGATTCAATACTTAATATATAACCAAATTAATGTCTTAGTTTTTTAAAAAATAATAATAATACATGGTACGGAATTTATAGTATAAAATTTAGAATTCGAAATATAAAATATTTTATATTGCCAATATTTAAGATGCTATGAAATATATATTGTTTATGCAATAAAAATTATTTTTTGAATTATGTACACTAACAATAATATTTTTTTATCTTTGTTGTCCAATTACTTATTTAATTTACTATCACAATTGAAAGTTATTTAATCTACGATCACAATTGAAAGTTATAAGATAAAGCTAGTTATCCAACGAAAATTTTTCAATACTTAAATTAAAATTTTATTTTATATTATGAGAATAATGAAAATATAGGTTTTCAATATTAAAGTTTTATGGTACATCTCTGTTTGTCTTTTATCTTAATTTATAGATGTTTATATTTATTAATTTTAGTAAAATTCTATAAAATTTAAAAATAAATATTTCGTTGTACGAAAATCATAAATATTCTATTTGATAAATATTAATTTTTTAAATTTTACAAGATCTTGAGTCATTTTTTAAGAACGTATCTACTAGATCTAGAATCTTTATTATGAAAATCTTTTATTAGGTTAACAATTTTTATTATAGAGAAATTTAAAAGAATCTGAAAAAGAAATAAATATTCTTTTAATGTGTAATTATAAAAAAAATCTTAGAAATTATGATTTCAGATTTTTTTATTTGCTTGACATGAACTCTTTATTATTTATGGAATCTTCGTGAAGGGATCCCAAAATGAAGTTCTCACTAGAGATTCTCAACGTGAGTTCAAGAAGTGTTCTCACTCCAGAGGCCTCTTGTTTAACTTTGAGACTTCTTATACCTTATTATATCCGAGTACTTATCGTACCCTATCAATGCCTTTGAGTCTGAGCTTATGACGGATTGGATTCTAATTACATCTAGGTTTATGTACCCACCATATACTAATATTAAAATCACCGGTGGAAACTGACGCCACATCAAATGCAACATGCAGTCAAATGCAATGTATAATTAAAAAAATTGACGGTGGAATCCAGATGTCAAGCATTTGAATGGCCAAGGCAATGTAATTAAAAATTGGATTGGAAATTTCATAAAATGACACAGTTTTCATTCCAGTACGCAACCACAACACAAGGGATCGATCCGTCCTACTTGGCTATGTCCCATCCCGCCACGTCAACACCATACATGGCAGGATTCGTTGGTGATTCATTGTCCGTATATGATCATTCCATCCTTCGGACTCAAACAGTAACCTAACCGCCATTTCTGTCCTTCCACTTCGAGCGACGAACTGAAAACCAAAACAAAATCACCAGAGCGTCATCCGATACAAATGATACCATGCTCTTGTCATGGACCTTTCCTCTTTCTCAGATACCCAAAAACAAATTCTGGATTACGCTTCTCAACCTTATGATCCGACACAAATTTATCGTATTATTCTTATTTCCAACAACAAGGCTCAACAGCAATACGCTTACTATCCACAATCTGATTACTCCACCACATATCAGAGTGTGTCGCAGCAGCAGTATCCTGAGACGGGTACTTTAAATCCGCCAGTAGTTTCGGTTTCTGCAAAAAAGGTGGCGCAAATTTCGGTCGCCGGTGGGGCCCAACAGGTACAACAGCAGCAGAGCGCGTATTATCCGGGGCTGAAGCCGGTGGCGGCGGCGGTGGCTGCTTTGTCACAGCTGGCTTAGTTTTCCGGGAAGATGCAGGCGGCCGAGAGGGCGATGGGCGGGTATCGTCCCATGGTGGCGCCGGGGCCAATGCATATGTTGGTGCGTATTCTGCTTGGAATTTTTAATAATTTTTGCCCCTTCTGTGTAATTATTTTACTGCTTTGATTTAGTCATTGGCAAATTATACAATTTTATTGTATGCTATGAGAAATGAATTAGGGAACCTATTGTTTGGATATAAATGGGGCTTGTAACAGTACCGTGCTTGTTTCATAATCTTTAACGGGACAATTGATTGGTCCATAGTGATCTGAACGGAGAGAGAGCTTAACTTTGTTTTTGACTCGAGCTTGAGCTCAAATGTAAGATTTGCAGCCGTGTGAAGGCCATTCAACGCTAACGAGATAAATTCCGGTATTAATACTGGTCTGTTATCGATCATTGGTAAGGATTACTTTTATCTTTATCTAAAGGATCATAAGTATCCAGTATCAATACAGGAAGGAATTGTGGAAATTCCCAGAGGGTATACTATTGAACTGAGCCAAGTGAGCTTGAGCTTATTCAATTGGGAATCTCTGTTGTGAACCCAGTGTAAATAGGATGAGCTTAAGCCTTTGCCGAACTTAGTGTAGCAATTATGAGCCCAAGCCAAATTAGAGGACTCTTGACTATCACGTTGCTCTAGACATGAGCTATTCTATTACTCTTAACTAATAGATGCCTTAAATTTTGTTGATATCTGTAGAATTTTAAATCTCAGTAAGAAATGGAGTTGCTGAAATTTACTAACTATAAGAATGCAAATCAGGAGCCCTTGTCTTGTACATTGATCATCACAATATTATTTGGATTCTTTGCAAGAAAGAACAGGTATGGATCTTTCAATTCCCTTTTTTTACTTTAGTAAGTGTTTTGATACTTATTTTGAGTTAAGAACCAACTTGGATCTCTCAGAAGTTTACTATTCTGACAAGTATCACAGTTGCAGAAGGTGGGATTCAGAAATTGTGAAGGCTTATTTCCTTAAATCAACTCACCTGATTATAACTGTAATAGATTACATGTTGGTCTGCCTGCCTAATTCTACTGAGAACTTTGCATTTATAGGGGGTTTGCTTGAGTTGCAGTCACAGTTACTGATGGCAATATAGTTTGCACCTTTAAAATCTTATATTCCAAAGCATGTGCTTAGGAGGTAGAGTTTCTAAATCTTAGATTCTTTATTCTGTGTTAAACTAAAAGCATTGAACTTGAAGAATTCATCTGTTTGTTCTCTGTTAGAATAATTCATCATATTTTTTTTATTCCTTTTGACTTTTGACTTTTGACTTTTGCAGTTCGGATGTTTCAAGTCACTTATGTTTATAGGGTCTTACTTCCATCGTATTGTATTGAGAAGCCCCTTTGCTGTTTATGTGTCTAATGGCTTTAAGGGGTGACATAATGTAGTCCATTTGATTCTCTCTTGCTATATGTAATAAATACTGATATCTTAATATGTATGTTTTAATGTTGGATTCTTTCTGATTTTGAGAACTATTTTCTCCTCAGCATGTATAAACACATTGTTGGTTCTGTCATTATTAGTGTCTCTTAGAATTTTCTTTTCATTTTTGAACTTTTATTTGTATATAACTTGTTTGTAGATTTGAACAGGACATTTTCTGCAGCCTGTGATGAGCACATTATTGGCTGCTCAGGCTTTAATACTCTTGCAAACAATTTAATCTATTTGCAGGTTAGAAGATGGGGCGGTGGGCCATTCTGAGGTAGCAGTCGTGAAAATTTTGGCAACCACCATTCCAATTCCGCTACATCTGGCTTATTATTCTGGAGAGGAGCATGTGGTCGAGTTAGGGATGGTCCTAAACACTACCTAGCACGTGGTGCATTGTCAACATCTTCACATTATCTTCTGCTGCTGAGGGTGCAGAACTGGCAGATGAAAGAGTGGATCCCTCGACTGATGCACCTGAAAAAGCAGGTCAATTGCTACCTGCACCATCAGTATCTGCTACAGAACCAGGGAAGGTTGAGCCAAGCCAGCAACCCCCAAAGGCTGCTTGGTGTGAACTTTGTGGAGTTGATTGCACTAGTCTGCAAATTCTTGAACAATGCAAGAATGGAAAGCGGCATAGAAAGAACTTGCTGAGAATTGAGGAGTTGAGAAAAGTTGTCAAACCAATGGCTGAAATACAGAATGAACAGAAACCTAAAGCTGATTCCAAGATAGAAGTGTTTCAGCAGCCTGAGTTTGCACATGAGGGTGAAGGAATAGAGGCAGCAGTGAATGTACCTACTAAAACTGTTAGTGATGGAAAAGAAATGCAGGCTGAGCATCAAAATAATGCTGACGAACAACCTGAAGTTTCTGTGAATGAGTCTTCCAATCCGTGGACTAGGAAGCCTAGGATGGATCGGTTTGATAATTAGAGGCATGGAATGAAACTCAAGATGAGGGGTGGTCGAGGAGGAAAGCGCATGAAAATATTTGAAGGTCCAAGGCAGCCAATGGAACCTCCCAAACCCAAAGTGGTGATTCCTCTAATCTGTAACTTGTGCAATGTCCAGTGTGACACACAGGAAGTTTTTGATCGTCATCTTTCTGGTAAAAAACATATTGCTAAGCTTAAAAGATATGAAGGCCACCAAGCCATGTATGGACCAGAAGGGGTTCAGGTTCTTTATTCCCCTAACCCCTATGGCACAAACTCTCTACCATCCTGAAGCCCATCATCAACAAGCATTTTATGATTCTCAGGGCTCATATCCTCCACGGGGAGCTTATAAACCTTCCCAAACTCACCAAGCTGCGGCAACAGCAGCTGGCACGGATCCTCAGTTTCAACAGTATCCCATGACTCAGTCAGAAACCACTATTGAATGTGGTGGACAGAAGGCTGTTACAATGGCATCAGAAACTCAGTAGCAGTTAGCCATTGTAGATCGGGGAATCAGACATGCTTCCACTGCATAGACTAATCTTAATTACATTTCATAGTCCAGAGGTAAGGGATCAAATTTTCCATGCAATAATAACATAGCACTGGAGTTGAGCTCCATTTCCTGATTATGGAGTAACTGGCAGTGATTTCACCTTGACATTCCAGTAAATGCACTGGAGCTGGCTTAAGTATATACTAGCGCCGTGCTTTCTGTAAATCAGAGTTTCTCCTTCCCAGTTATTTCATGGTCACCACTGATGGTTTTAAGGTTCCAAGATATATTGATGCTTCAATTATATTACTGACTGCATTTGGGTTCTAATACACCATCAGCAACACTGTCACTGTTTGTTGTTTACGATGAAAAGTGTTTTGGATCATACGACAATATTATATTGGAGAGATTCTTTCTAGCCACGAGTTTTGGTAAATGCCATTGTATTTGCTAGTGAGGTGAAATAAAATATAAATGATAAGACAAGTGATAGTTAAATTAATTAACGTAATCTTCTACATATCAATGCCATTTGTCAATTTAATACAATTTTAGTCCAGATTATAAAGATAAAAAATCTTTCTTATTTATAAAAAAAATTAAAATATCTGTGTTCATAATTGATTTTTTTTCTTAATAATTTTGGATCGCTTGGGGTCAAATAGTCAAATGTAATTCCACAAATAACAGCCATTGGATATTTATTGTTGATTTCATTCAATCGATCCATTCCGTCTTAACGTCGTTTCCACCGTTTATTCACAACACAACGTCATCATCTACAACTGCAGGCTTTCGTTCCCAACCCCTCAATTACCCTAGCCTAGTTTACTCACACGTACGAACAGAGAAGACAAGTATTTAGTTCATTTGGTATTTAAAGCGAGGGAACGAAAGAGAGAGAGAGAATTTCAGTTGAAGTTATGGCTGACCACTCCGATGATTTAGACGAACTTCTCGACAGTAATTCCCCATAGTTTCTATCTCTATAACTCTCTTTTATCTAATTCTATTCTATTCTCTAATGGAGGATTTCTGAATTCAATCATTTTCAGGTGCTTTGGATGATTTCCAGAATCTCAATCTCACTCCTCCCTCTCAAAGGTTTCTATCTCTTTTTTAAGTGTTTGCTTACACATTTTCATGCAGGTTGTATGTAAATATGCGTGTATCTGTTTCAGCTTCAAGTCTTTTTCCTTTACTCTTTACGGCTCTGAAAATTATCTCCTTGTTCTCAGTTTTGCTCAAAAGGCCGACCTTGATTGTTTTTCTTTTGCGTGCTCGGTTACTCGTAAATATTTGTATGATTCAGTGTGTATGCTCCATAGGATTGGTCACTGTTACATATACAAGCTCTAAATTTTTTCTCTCTGTTTTAGAAAGTTCTATTCTTTTCTGTTAGAATGATATTTAGCTGTCGTTTGCTTGTAGGAGTGGAGATGGTAATTGCACAGAGAAGAAGCAAGAATCTGCTTCTTTGCCATCTGGAGTACAAGGGTTGGGCATGGGATTACCTGACTTGAAAAGCAAGAAAAAGGGAAAACAAAAGGTTTCAAAGGAATCCCATGTCACAGAGGCCCTTGATAAGCTAAGGGAGCAGACTAGGGAGGCCGTTAAGGGATTGGAATCGATGGCAAAACCAGGTGAATTTGATTTGGGCAAGGATGCTATGGTTGAGGATTGGGTTAAGCAGTTTGAGGAGCTTGCTGGGTCTCAGGTAATTTTTTTCCCCTGAATGTTGCTTTTCTGAATTGGATTTCTGGGTTTTGTCCAGTCTTTTGAGTTTAGGTGGAGGATTGTTTTGTGAACTGTAATTGAAATGTAATAGTACTTGGTTTTAATAATTATTATGACTTTGTTTGTGGATGTCTGCTATTTGGTTTTATTGTAATCTTGGAGAAAGATGGCCAGAAACTGAGGATTCTTTGGAGATATCAGGGATTCTTATTGGCGTTGGGTGGCACATAGTATTCAGTGCTGAGGCTAAGTCGATCCATCTATTTTTCTTGCCTTGCTTGTGCCTCTTATCTTTATTTAATTAGGATAATAATGATCTCCTTCATATGTACTTAAACGTATGGAAGCTTTTAATAAACATTGCACATGAACTTTTTGATTTGGGATTGGAATTATTTGCTCTAGATTGATTTGCAATATGTGGTGTTTCCTATTCATGGTCTTGGTTATAGTTGGCCCAAGACTGAAGCTTAACTTTCCCAAATGGGCAATCTAGTATCTTGATGGTGTATAATGTGTTATCATCTAGCAGCTAGGAAGAGGAAATGCATCGAGTCTTTTTCCTACAATTGCATGTCCCCAATGTCATAACCTTCACCTCTATATTTACCAAGTTTCCAACTATCAACAAAAAGTCTGTATATAGTCAGTTACTCTTGTTAGTTTAGTGATGCTTTCATTATGTTATTTGCATGCTATTCTGTTGGAAGAGTGCTCAAAATAGATAATTTGCTACTTGCTCTGATGTTCTTTTCAGATGCATAGGAGGGTTTAAAGTGCATTATCGAGTTGTAATGCTTCATTTCTCCTATGTAATAGCATTAATCATTGTCTGGGGATTGTTGAAATAATTTAAGTTGAGCTGGAGAGCTATTATCATGATCCCATAAATCTGACATCAGCGAAAACTGCACGGTCAAACTGGTACATTGTTATGACCTGAATTTGAGCATTTATGGCTGAAGTGTGATTCGTTAAATGCTATTACAGGTGTTCACTTTCTTCACTTTAGGGTTGAGATAAAAGAATAGATTGATACTTGATCTATTACGTATGCACTTAATTATGTCATTTGCTTATATATTTGTGCACTGGCTATGATTTGGTTCACGTTCAATTTTAAGTATATATTTTAGATTCACTTCTCATAAGCCAATATTCTTCCTTTCTTGTCTACTAAATATATTAGATGTCTGTAGGTTATGATTTAAAAGAACTTGAGAATAAGCAGTAATTTTTTTTTCTTTCCTTCATATGCTTAGGACATGGAATCAATTGTGGAGACCATGATGCAACAACTGTTGTCTAAGGACATTCTTCATGAACCCATGAAGGAAATTGGAGAAAGATATCCGAAGTGGTTGGAAGACCACAAGGCCAGTTTGAGCAAAGAAGAATATGATCGTTACTTTCGCCAATATGAACTCATAAAACAGCTTAATGGAGTTTATGAAAATGATCCTAGTAACTTCACCAAGATTGTTGACCTCATGCAGAAAATGCAAGAATGTGGCCAACCACCAAATGATATTGTGCAAGAGCTTGCCCCTGATTTTGATTTAGCTAGTCTTGGCCAGCTGTAAGTGCTCTTCTTTCATTATTACAGCAATCAAAACCATATGCATATGCAGTTTTCTGTTGCAAGTGTCAACTCATATTTTTCTTTTGTATGCTAATATACAAGATTGATAATTCTTATCATTAGTTTATCTAGCTTGTGCAAATTGTGTCTGCCATGATGGGGTGCAAGCTATGAGGATAATATGACATTAGGAAATTAGTTTTTGATGGATATTTGAAGTATTGAACTTCCGGTGTTGACTGTTTTCACATTACAAAGTAAAATATGCTGAAATGTAGTATTTGTTTGGTTTTAATTTGACATGAAGAAGCTGGCTCTTCAACTTAAACTCCCTCTGGGGTTGGGTTGGGTGTTACAGTAGCATCTTATAATAGTTGAAGGTGTTTGCTTATGCAAAAAATGAAGTTAAGGTGTTGTTTTGAGAATTTGGACCTTGAATTTTTGCTGCCAAAACTTTAAATTGATCCAACTGTTTAGATAACCTGGAGGAGTATTCATACCCTTATTGGCATGTCTGAGATATTTATTATCAATGTTAAGTAAATGGGAATTAATATTGCCTTCATTCTGAACATGAAAAATGTCTACCAACTTCTTTGATGTTATTACTTATGTGTATGACTAACCAGTACCTCACTCCTGCAGGTCTCCAGATATGGTCGATTCTCAGACGAATTGTTGTATAATGTGAAGCAACATCTTCTAGTCGCCTGTCCCAGCCGATGTTTTACTTTATCCTATTTAGATATTCTTTTTAGTGTATTTGCAATAATTAAAGAATTTTAACTTTGAATATAAGTCCTTTTCCTGGAGATTTGGGTGATACAATTGGGTTAAGATATAAATTTTGGGAAAGATGAATGGATGACTGCAAAAGTTATGTTTACTTCTATTTGGCGATTCTTTAAAAATAGTTGTTGTCATCCAAAGAGGTTATATTGAAACACTATTATGTACGTTGCAAAACATTTTCATTTTCTAAATCATAGTTGTACTTGATCGGATTATTCCACATACTTATGAAGTTCATTTGGAAATTGGTCTTTACCAGGCCCACGATGATGGTTGATAATCAAATGTTTGGCAATATTATTAATTTCCAATCAACCCAGGTGCAAAACTCAAAGAATCAACAAATGATTAAATGGACAGTTACCTATTACAACTTTTTTGTTTTCTATTGCTGTAAGAAATTGAATGAATGAATTATGAAGAAGAAGAAAGAGGAAGAACAAATGTTTGAATGTGGATATGGTATAGCTATGCGTCCGAGGGTGCAATCCAGTGTCTGCCATTGACAAAGCTCTTCGCAAGAAACCGATGGGCCGACTCGTAATCCAGCTCTCTAGCCCATGACGCACCTCGCACATTTGCTGCTCCGGGCCCCCAGCACTTATATACTCCAAAAAACGCTGTCCTGTAAAAGGATTGCATTTACATTGAATTATTTTTTAATATATGTTTTGTTTGACTATAATTATGATGCGATATCCACCTATGACCCAAGAATTTGCAATTCAGCTTTCAACCATCGTCCGGTTAACTCATTACTATTAATTACCCCCGATCTTAACGGGCAACAACAGAAGCTTAAAAGAAAAATTACTCAATATTGGCTCAAATTAATCTTTCAAAATTGTTTTTCAGTCATAATTTCTCCTACAAAATTACATCTTTTTTAGCTTTTAAGCGCATGTTTGTTGACTAAATACTATAATGTCATATCAGGATCATGATCCGTTTCTCTTTTGATTTTTTTTATAATTATTTTTAATAAATATTAACAAATATTATAATTAATAATTAATTATTTAAATTATATTTTAATATTTTAAATTTATATTATAAAATATAAAATTAAAATTTTGGCGTGATACAATTTTAAGTTGAAAGTCGTTAATCAATGTCTACTCACAATCACAGATTCTATAATGTCACAATCACTGGATGACGGATCAAACCCCAATAATTTTTCTAACCGAGTTTGCAGGCACTATCCCGACACATTGCACAAAGCAGCATGGCCCTAGTTTGTCAAAAGGAGAGGACAGATACCATCTTTTGACAAATCATACGAAACAGCTGTCTCTAAACATTATTTTATATCATTTATTTGTAATTATGATTAACTAATGGTAAAGAGTAAGAAGAAACTTTCACCAAGTATTCAAAGATTGTACCTAATTATAATTATAAATTAATAATATTAGCTATTTTAAATTTATATCGATAATTTTTATTTTAAATAATACAAAATTTATCAAATACATTATAAAATAAGTATTATTATTAATAATTTTAAAAATAATAAAAATATTCAAAATAAAAAATTTGAGATGTTTAATATTATTTAATTATAAACTAAATTTATTGATTTATTCTCTCTAATAATAATTTTAACAAATTTTCGAGACCATTTTTATTATTTTGATATTCAGAAAAAAAGAAATTAGAGAATAAAAATAATAAATTATAAATTAAAATGTTGAATATAAAAAGGGTACGCTCTAAGGGCGCGGAGTTTACTTGTTTTTGTTGCTGACGTGGTCCCAGTCATCCCAGCCACCATGAGCAACCAAATCGTCGAAGTAAGTGTACGAATAAACGATTCTTGAATATTGGCCCATCGCCCGACCCACATAAAGTGGGCCCGTACCGGTCACCCTGCATCTCACGAAAGCAAACCCTGTCTTCTCGTCGGGCGATTTTCTGTCATGGGCCGCAATTGACCCGAATCTTGTGGCTATTGAATGCAGCTCACAGTCCTGCCACCAATCAATCCACAGTCAACAA
>JAXCLQ010000011.1:6174023-6221499 GCA_035584115.1 Cedrela odorata
TGCTTTCACGTTTAGTACATGGCAACTTCTTTCTTCTTGTTTCACTTGTTAATTTTGTTATCGGCGTTCTTCTCTACTTCGTCGTCTGAATTTGTACTACCTCTGACCCACTCTCTTTCCAAAACCCAATACACCTCCACCCACCACCTCCTCAAATCCACCACCACCCGCTCCGTCACCCGCTTCCGCCAACGTCACCGCCACCAACAAGTCTCCCTTCCTCTTTCCCCTGGCAGCGACTATACTCTTTCATTTGCTCTTGGCGATTACTCCTCTGTTTCCGTTTACCTAGACACCGGCTCTGACCTGGTTTGGCTACCGTGCCACCCTTTTGAATGCATTCTGTGCGAATCTAAACAAGAAAAACCTACCCCGCCTCTCAACATATCTTCAACTGCCTCGAAAGTTTTATGCAAATCCCCTGCATGTTCCGCAGCTCACTCTTCTCTTCCAACATCCGACTTATGTGCTATTGCCAAATGCCCTTTGGATTCTATTGAAACTTCTGATTGCAAATCTTTCTCTTGCCCACCTTTCTATTACGCCTATGGTGATGGCAGCTTGATTGCTCGGCTTTATAAAGATTCATTGTCTATGCCAATTTCTTCAAGAAAATCCTTCGTTCTTCACAACTTCACTTTTGGGTGCGCCCACACCACTCTGGCTGAACCTGTCGGTGTTGCCGGGTTCGGTCGTGGTCTGCTCTCTTTTCCCGGTCAGCTCACTTCTTTATCTCCTCAGCTTGGAAACAGATTTTCCTACTGTCTTGTTTCTCACTCGTTTGACTCGGACCGTGCTCGTCTCCCGAGTCCGCTCATTCTTGGTCGTTATGAAGATAAAGAGAAGCGTGTAAACGGCGAAGAAACTGAGTTTGTCTATACAAACATGTTAGACAATCCTAAACATCCTTATTTTTATTCTGTCGGGCTTGAGGGAATTTCTGTTGGAAAAAAGAAAATTCTGGCACCTGGATTTCTGCAAAGTGTTGACGGCAAGGGAAATGGAGGGATGGTGGTGGATTCAGGGACAACTTTTACAATGTTGCCCGCGAGTTTGTACAAGAAAATGGTGACGGAGTTTGATCGCCGACTCGGGCTAGTCCATGAGCGGGCGAGTGAGATTGAGGAGAAGACGGGCCTGAGTCCGTGTTATTACTTTGAAAAGGTGGTGAACGTTCCTACCGTAGAGTTACATTTTGTGGGTAGTAATTCTAGTGTGGTGTTGCCTAGGAAGAATTACTTTTATGAGTTTTTGGACGCTGGAGATGGGAAGCAGAAGAAGAGAAAAGTGGGTTGTTTGATGCTGATGAACGGTGGTGATGATGAGGAGTTGAGTGATGGGCCAGGTGCCACACTTGGTAATTACCAGCAGCAGGAGTTTGAGGTGGTTTATGATTTGGAGAAGGGTAAGGTTGGATTTGCAAGAAGGCAATGCGCATCTTTGTGGGAAAGCTTGAATAAAAGCTAACGTGCGCCAGGTTGACTGTTTACTTGGGATTTTGACTTTTAAGTCTGAATGGGGTGGAAGTACAAGTTGGGTTGATCGTATTTTGTGAATGGATAAGGGTGGTTAAGGTTAATTAGCACTTCATTTTTTGCTTTATGGACTCCGCAAATAATATAATGTACATCTAAAACTATTTATACTTTCACGATAAGATGGATGTGTAAAGCAAAACATGAAGTGCAGATGGAGCTAGTGTGTGTAAAAGGCAATCTGAATATAAATGATTTGGTATGTTTATACTGTAAAGTGCTTGCTGTGAATCTGTTGTGATATTTGTTTTGAATAATTTTTTGTATCAAATTGATTCATTACTAGTGTAATCTTGATTTTCATGGCTGGCTTAACCCATATGCAAGCAAAGCTGCTTTTAGGAAGGGAATTTGTGTTGAATTGTGTGCAAAGCATTCAACCAACCCCCCATTACGGTAAATGAGCTTTATACAGAAGTGCTTGTTTGTCGAAATAGTAGGAGCATACCTTTTTAATTAGTAAATTTTAATAAAAATTGTTGTTATTAAATATTTCAATGATAATAAATATATTGTTGTATGTATTCTTAATCATCCTTAGCTAGGATGGGATGGGATGGGATGGGATGAGATGGGATGGGATGGGATGTGATTCACTGAATCAATCAATGTTTAAAATTCGCTTACAAGGATGTCTTGACGTTGATGTTCAGTAGCACGCACACGGGCCCTCATTGCTATGTAGGTATGAACTACATTGGGTAGCAGGAGGAGGATCATTCAAAGGTAATGGCGTAAACCCTCGGCCAAGAAATGAATGATGGATGAATCTTTTTTCTTATCTGACTAGACGATTGCATTGGTTGGATTGTCATTAACGTTTCAACAAATTTTGAATCATTATGGACGACTTTCATAAATGGACAGAGAGTGACACTTTTACTATGTCGTATAATGTATAATAATGAAATAGAATTATTTAATTATTAAAAATTAAAAGAATTATAAATTAATAATAAATAAAATTTTAAAAAAAATTAAAAATATATTATTTAATTCATTTATTAATTTTTTAACTTGATAAAATTATCTTATTTATAACTCTTTTTATATTGTATGCTTCGATTAGATGTGGACCTGGATGTGAACGTAGTCAAAACTCAATTCTCAATCAACCAAAATCTTTTAAATTGGTTTGGCTTCTTATATGTTCATGTAAAGTTCATTAGCTTACCGTACATTATTAAAAAAAAAGTTTTATCATCATAATTGAGTAGTATATTTTGGATATTTAATATTATTAAATTAAAATAATTATTTAATATTCAAAAAATATTGAAAAATTGATGGATTTTAATTTTAAAATTATATAATAAAAATTAATTTCGATCTATTATGATTTTAAGTATCTGATATTTGGTATTAGATTAAAAAATGTTATTTATAAAAATATTACTTTTTAAATAGTATATTTACAATTTGAGTATTTATAAAAAAAAAACTCGAATTTTATTTTTGTTGGATATCAAATATTCTATATCCGACTAAAAAAATACTATTTTCAAAAATCTTAATTTTAAAAATATTATTTTTTAGTTATTTTGATCAGTTTAGAATATCTAATTTTTTTAGTTCATTTCATATACAAATATCAAATATGTAATTTTTTTTCGATTACAGTTAAATATTAGATATTGAACTTTTTGATTCAGATATTCCAAAACTTTTGGATATTTGATCCATCGTTTCCTACACTCAATATCATGCCTTGGGCATAGGAGATAAATGCAAAATCCAAAGTTAGGCCTTCAGCTCTAAGAGTAACAATTTTTTATATAACTTATTAAATTAACATGAACCAAATACAAATTTATAAATTTGAATTAATATAAAATAATATAGTTATTAAATGATAAATTAATAATTATGTCAGGTCATATTTAAATTTTAAATTATTGTTACGTAAACTCGACATTATTAAATATTTAAGTAATAATAATTAATTAATTCATTTATGATTTAACAAATTTATTATATATATTAAAAAATATTTAATTATATTTATTTTATTTCAAAAAATAACTAATTATATTTATAATAAAATTAATTAATATTTAAATATATAAAAAAATATTATACATAATTTTTTTTAATTATTTAATAATTATATTAAATTAATATTTTTAATTCTTGTGTCACGAATCAAATTCGAATTCATTTTTGGTCGACGCAATATAAATATAAGAAAATAACTCAATATAATACGATGATCAAAATTATCACAGTGTTCTGTACTTCTGTTAGATCTATTATGTGTCAACCTCAGTCATGCAAACCAGCTGTCTACCAGTATTCTCACCTTTGGCTTTTACCAAGTCAGTAGACCCCACTTTCATTTTTTTCCCAGTATTTCTGATTCCTTCCACCTAATCATTTCACAAATGCTGGTGCTCCATCATTCTCTACTTCTCTAATCCTACGAATGCCGTGGACGAGACTATTTTAATACAGTAAGCCTGTCCTGATACGATCGCTTTTTTTTTTTCTTTTTGATTTTGGAAGCATTATTTGTTAAGAGGGCAGAAAGTGCTTTTGCTTCACTTAAAGCGTACAAAACCTCATTATTTTCAGCCAAATTTTGGGCTATTATTGCTTTGGTTGGTGGTGGCGGTCGGAATTTTATTTATTTTAATAAATTGTGATTAAATAAAATTCTTTAAAGATAGCGATGAACTCCGCCGTTTTGTTTTGACTTTCCACGTCATCTCGTTGCTTAAATTACATGGGTCTACCTCTGACAGGTGGCTAAAACGACGAACACGCCGCCGAGAAACTTTTCTTCAGACATGACGTCAACTTGTTTTCAATTTCCAAAGAGCCACAAAAGTTACGTCGTGTCTGAGTGCCTGGACACGGCTAACTTACGTCTGCTTCTAGCTGCTTCTGCACGTTTTCTTATTGCAGGGCCCCAGATAAACCCGTGTGGGCCCCACTTTTTGGTGGTACCGGTACCTTTGCTTTCCGACAGAATCAATATAAAATCTACTCCTGTATAAAAAGGTGCATTAAAGTTGCCTAAAAACATTATTGATTCTTAATAATGATTCGAAAAAGGTATCATTATGTCCATGAAATACGAATGTTTTTGTTAATTTACATGAATATAAATCTAAATCCTTTTTCAATTTTAATGAAATTAGGATGCTGTATGTGTACTATGATATTGAATAATTAACTTCCCAATTTAAGTTTTGTGGGTGTTAGGTTTAATGGGAAGAAAAATTGTAAGATCTTAATTTAAACGTAATTCAAATATTAGACTTCTTATATAATGTTAAGAGACATTATTAATTCAACCAATCAATACTTACAAATAATTATTTTGATAACATGTTAAATTATAATATTAAATTCATTTAAAAAAAAATACAAAGCATTACAATTGGAGTACATGATTTTGTACATTTGACATAAATGGAAAACCTCACATTACCTTTTTTTGTACTTGAAATGGTGATGGTCACGGTGGTGTAATGTGGTAGGACCATTTCTTTAGCAAAACCACCAAATTTGCTCCCATCTTTTTCCATGAATTGGCCCCAACTCGCTGTTAGGACAGATTACAGATTACAAATTCATTGATTCGGTAAGTCATTCGTGTCGTTTGTTGGCCATAATTTCACTTGTTTTTATACGGCAATTGCCATACACATGCATATAACACACACACACACACACACACACATACAGACAGACGTGTGTGTGTGCACGCATGCTGCTGCTTAGATTTGATTTCAGAGTTCTTGCCACGACTAGGGTTGTATATTTGAGAAAAGAGGTAAAGAGAAGTTCCCACGTCCCTACTTCTCGTAATCTCTCAATCCCTACTCTCATATTTATTTGAAAAAAAATAAGAATGAGGAATTTTAAGGGGAAGTACCTCATTTCCAACTCCTATTTTTTATTTTCCTTAATTTTTCATTTTTTCTATTTTTCCAATTTCAATTCTCCGTTTTTCTATTTTATTTTCCTCGTTTTTTCTATTTCTTCGTATAAAAAAAATTATATATATAAAAAAATTATTATAAATACAAGATTAAATCTATTAGTGCATTATAAATACAAAAAAAATTCATTATAAAATAAAGTAAAAATTTCATAACAATCAAATGCCACATACGAAGTAATACAAATTTTTTAAAAACAAAACTTCATTATAGCTATTTTCATCTCCATATCTATTTGATAGTTAAATATTTTTTAATTGATTTAATTATCTAAAATATATTTTTTTTAAAACTTGAATTTGAGAAAATAAGAACGAGGAAATGGAGAATTTTTTTTTTCTTGAAAACTTGAATTTGAAAAAATAAGAATTCTTAATTTTTTGAATCTTTTTTTTTTTAAAACTTAAATTTAAGAAAATGGAGACGGAGCGAGAATTTTTTTTTTTTTTTTGAAAACTTGAATTTAGGAAAATAAGAATGGAGAAAATGGGAATGGGATGAGGTCTCCATCCCCATTTCTATTTAGGATGAAAATTGTACTCATTTTTTTTTTCTTATTTTTTAAATATTTTTTCAAATAAAAAAATGTTGTTTTTTCTTATTTTTTAAACATTTTTTCAAATAAAAAAATGAGGACAAAAAAATAAGATCCTGATTAAACGTGAAACCCTACCCACGACAAGAAAACGTAATCATTTGTGCCTTTTACATTAATTATTATCTTCGTATATTTTCAAATCAATAGAATCATAGCTAGCGTATGATTCAACACGTTACATTAAATATTGATCCTAAGTCTCAATAATCAAATGTTCCTTCATTCTTCCATGCACCGTGCTGTTCTGCGATTATTGTCGTGGAAGCAACTCAAGTTTGTCTTAAAATATGTAAGCAAATGACAACCCAAATCTTGGACGTCCAAAGATTTGCATAGATTTTCTAGGATTTAGATCTTTGACTGCTTATAATTAATTAATGATCTGAAATCTTAATTTAAGAGTGTGTCTATCTTATACAACTAGATCAGTAGTCACGACTTATTTAAAATTTTTACAAGTAATTACAACTTCTATATCTTTACAAAATCCACCTTAAAAAAGACATACATTACTTTATCGGATCAAAATTTTGGAAATCAACACAAAACAAAAAAATAAACTCAATTATTCTTATTTTGTTACCTACATGATGCACAATATTTATCATTAATTGTGTGATTTATAAGTTAATCTCGATTAAATTGTAGAAAGGATAGAATATTATTCGTTAAAAAAATGTAGAGCACATTATACATATGAATACTAATTTGGGTCTGGGTTCTATCCATAATATAAAGCTCGTGCAATCCCTTTCCTTTCTCACATGGCCTAATCATTTCTTTCCTTTTATTTATTAATAATTATAAAAGCACTCTCAAATTTTATTTATACAAGTCATTAATGCGCTCCACGGTCGTTAATTGTTGCAATTTAACTTAACCATTAATCAAGTTTAATTAAAAAAAAATTATGCAAATTATAAACCTAAAACACCAAAATCTCAACATTCACACCAACAAATCGTAGACTTAAGAAAAACAGGACATAAAATGGTGACAACAGACTATTGGTATTAATGTAGTATGATTATAAGAATTGATATTTATGTCTTGTCAATTTGAACTATTGGCGTTGAAGTAAATAGTCGAAACTAAAATATTGAAAATTGATGCACTTACGGGTTTGATGGGGCTGAAAAAACACCTACACTTAACAATAATTGGTGGCTACGTTATTTACAATAGTGACAACGAATTAACATGAATTAGGATAAGAAATCAAAGTTATTGTCAAGTTCGCTATCTGGTAACTTGATCTTGGGGAGCTTCCTCTCGTATGCTCTCTAATTTGAAGGTTCTCACTACTGTACAATAACAATATACGAACTTTCTTTCATTGTTTATTTTCCATAGTCGGGCTGGCTTAATATTGGATTGAACTCGAGTCCTACGTCGATTTAATTATACGGGTCGAAGTGCAATGGATTTCCTGAAAAGTAGTTGGCACTTGTCAGTTGCGGATTGGTTACTTTTCCCGCCCAGAGAGCAAATTCGATTCGTAAATTGTGCTTCAAATTTTGCCAGTTTTCAATCCATTTGTGTTGTACAAGAAATGGAATTATATGCTTACTTTATTCTGTTTTCAGAGTTCCTTGTTACTCAATCATTCGACACATGCAAGATTAAAATAAAATCATAAATTCGATTCTTCACCGTTGCTTCAACCTTTTCATTTTATTTCCTTCTGGGTAAATTCGTTTCCATTTAGTTTAGTCTCTTTCATTCATTCCTGCACTTTTGATTCTGAAAACTTCCCAGAAACCCCTGCACAAAGTTGACATTATTTCTTAATTCATAAATTGTTTCCTTTTGTTTTGTCTCTGTTGATTATGTATTTGCAAATTCTTTGGTGCACATACACTCTTAATTCATTTGTAAATAAGTTTTGAGTTATTTGTTCTCTCCACGCCTTTTCCCTTACTTCTAATCGACTTTTACCAAACTTCTCTGTGACTTTTTCCGTAGTTTTTTATTTTGACAACTTAGAGGATGCCACAGAAATTTGATAGTGTGAAATCCTATGCAGTAATCTTCACGAAGGAATAGAAAGCATTGAAACCCCATTCTACAAGGACATACAGTTTCTCCCATTCTACAAGGACATACAGTTTCTTTGGCAGTTCTTTCTAATACATTTGTTGCTTACATGCATATTGCATTATGAATTGAACTGAATAAATATGAATAAGTCGAAGGAAACTCACAGGGAAATAATTATATCTAGAGGTAGTGAAGAAGGGGATAAATCAACTGCGAAGAAATTAGGAGAGAGGACTAAATCTGTTCTTCCACCCATTGATACATTTTGGTTTCTCCCTGCTCAGAAAGGAGCCAAGCCGCCTTCATCATCAAAAGCTGGCGTCAAATCAATATTAAATTACCCAATGAAGCTTCGAGATTCATTGAAGAAAATTGGAAGGAGCAAAAGCATGCAAATAATCCTTGGAGGAGCTCATGATCCAAAAGATGAACAGCTTGTTGAGTCATTCCGGGAATTACTCTTTCTTGAGGGTATGTTACCAGCAAAGCACAATGACTATCACACGCTCTTAAGGTAAGTTTAATGGTAACATTCCTGACAGGAAACAAATTGTGTCATTTTAAGATTTATGGAGATTTCCTCTTTCATTTCCAAGTTTTTTTTTTAGTGTTAGAAATGTCAGCAAGTCTTGCAGAATAATGTGTAATATCATGTTGTGCATTATTGTAGTTGGTAGTTGTGTCACAAGATGAATTTTTTTTTTTTTTTTTGTGGTTTCAGATTTCTACGAATGAGGGATTTTGATTTTTCAAAATCCAAGGAGATGTTTTTGAATTATCTGAAGTGGCGAGAGGATTTTGGGGTTGATGCAATTTCCAAGGTCAATTCTGGACGAACTCTTACTCTGTTTTATGTTTGGAACAATGTTGATAATAAAATACAGTATCTTTGGTTTTAAGACATTGTATTAGACCCAAATTATGAAGCTGTATTTGGAATTCAGTCTGCATTTTGTCATGTATTGCTACCAAATTGGGGGATTGTTTAAAAAATGCTTGGAATACTATCATAATGATGTTTGTTAATAATAAGTCTTCTTTAAATTGCAGGAAAGTGGCTTCCTTTGTATATTAGGGATCCCACTTTCCGGACAATTTGCGTGTAGCTGCCATAATAACCTATCTTCGAGGTTTGTCTAACGATATTGCCGTAGGGTTGATGAAAAGGCCTCATTTTTCTTAGAATCCGTTGGAGTTTCGATATAAGAAGACATTGCATCTTCTTACCTGTTTACTACATTGATTCTGTGTTTTGGGGTGGCCTAAGACGTCACTGAGCGGTTTACTGTTGTATTCTGTTCTTCTTCATGATTTGATTATTTTGAACATTCTGTAGGAATTTAAATTTGAGGAGTATGCAGAGGTCAAAAAATACTATCCTCATGGATATCATGGAGTTGATAAACATGGTAGACCGATATACATCGAAAGGATTGGGATGGTAGATCTATATTCCTTATTGCAAGTAACTACAATGGAAAGATTTGTTCGGTATCATGTGTCTGAACTAGAGAAAACCTTAAATTTGAGATATCCTGCTTGTTCAGTTGCTGCCAAGAAACATGTAGCTTCAACTACAAGTATCTTAGATGTCAGAGGAGTGGTAAGCATCCATATACATCTTCTTTGTCTTGCAAAAATTTTCTTAGAGAGTGATGTTAATTTTATTGTTGGTAGACCTGAGATTATTTCAAGAAATATATACTTAATCACAGATAATATGCTTGATTAATTTACTTTTATGCAGTTTTGATTGATTGATATTCTCTAAGATAACATGGGCTGAAAAGAGTAAATAGCCAAGTTCGTTAGCAATTGATATAGATTTCTTTGCAGTAAGTTATAAATTTTATATGCTATCTTTGCTTAGGGAATGTCTAATTTCTCAAAGCCAGCAAGACATCTCTTTATGGAAATTCAGAAGATTGATAGCAGCTACTACCCAGAGGTATGTGGATGTCATTATCTTCTCTGTGAAGAAGGATATGGTTAATGTGTTAATTTTTGAGCCTTTCTTGCATGTTTCAGCAAAAGTAACTGACTGCTAGGTTTGGACGTTCTTCTTCGTTTCTAGAAATGTAATAAGGAGGACAGACCAACTAGATGAATAAGCATAAATTATAGATGATGCCATGTCCTCTTATGCACACTAATGTATCAATCGTTAAATTTTGGCCATAAATTTTCGTACAGACTTTAAATCGTCTCTTCATAGTCAATGCTGGTTCTGGGTTCAGAATGCTATGGAAAGTAGTCAAGGCCTTTCTTGATGCACGTACATTAACGAAAATTCAAGTACGAATTCTTATTAATTCCGTTGGATTTCATGTTTGGTGGGATTGTCATAGTATATGAATATGACTATATGTAGTGGTTTCTTCTCAAATTGTTTATTTTGAACTTTTGAGTTTATTACTATTTCAGGTGTTGGGCTACGATTACCTCAGTAACCTGCTTGAAGTTATTGATCCGAGGTAACAAGTCTGGCACAAATCTGTTTGCTTGTATGAATGGATTAGTACATGTTGTTGCTCATCCATTTATATTTTTTCACAGAGCTTTGAACATTGTGGGTTTACTAAAGATTATTATTCCATTCTGCAGTAATTTGCCCAGTTTTCTGGGTGGAAATTGTACATGTTCTGATTATGGTGCTTGCCTGCTCAGTGACAAAGGGCCCTGGAATAATCCTGAAATTACAGAAATTCTTCAGGTCAATTTCCCAGTTCATTTAAGGACATTATTAACTTGTTATCATGGATGCCAGATCCATAAGAATTAAAATGAAAAATGTCTAACATGTTTACTTTATTTTATCATCATGGTTGAGATTGATTTTTCACTTATCTCTTGTAGGTAGTTTCTGCTACAGAAGAGATGGATACTTTCGGAGGAAATGAAAGTGAGCCCTCAGAAGATGTTTTGCCATCCAGCATGGTGAGAACGGAGAAAACTCATTTACACCTCATCAACTGACTATCAAAAACTTTCTGCCTTCTTGTTATAAATATATTATGCCTGATATCTTATATATTTTTAGGCCCTTTCGTTCATGAAAAACTATGGTCGTCATACATAGCTAGTTAATCTTAAGGATGCCGTGGGGAGGGGAGTTATTATACCACGGGCATCTTATCAATCTCATTGATGATACAATAAAGTGAAAATGTTAGACATTGTTCATTTTAATGGCTCTTCTGAGCAGCTTTACATGCGCTGCATAATATCTTAAAAGCTGTCCCTGATGATATCTTCTATTTCAGGACTCAGAAGATGCTTTGTCATCCGATATGCTATACTTGGTGTATTGAATTTCTCCAATTATGCAGCGCATCACTTGAAATCAATGGTTTTCAGAATGAATGGTTACATTTGACATTAAAATTACTTAGCATAACTAGACTAGCTAGCGTATCAAATGTTTCATGTTTCATTATAAGTTGTTGGTTGTATTGTATATCAAATGCATGGATGTAAGCGGTGCGCATATGAATTTGTTAATTTCTTGGATATTGCTGGTGTGATATGTCCAAGAAAAAGAGAGAAATGATTCTCATAATCATGAGCTTAATTAAGAGTTTCTATTTCTGCCTCTTTTGTTAAAAGACAAAAGGTGATTGCAATAATTAAGGCTTGATTTAACATAATGCAGGGCAATGTCCTAGATCAAGAGGATTCACAAAATGGAGAAACATCATACACGAATAAGCTTGCATCGGAAAAGATCCTGGCATTGAAAGCTGCACTTAAAGACACCAAGATGGTCAGTTGCAGTAACATTTGAACCTCTGTTTCTAACAAACTGAAACCTAATGAAAAATTATGTCGATGATTTTTTGCATCACAGAAAATTGAGGCACTGGAAGCTGCACTTGAGGACACAAAAATGGCGAGTCACAATGTTTATTCATGTCATAACTAGTTGCTCACATTCTATATCAGATGATTTTTTTCAGTGTTTTTCTTTCTCTGTTTTCCCCCTCGCAGGTCTTGAAAGGATTTGCTCAGCATATTGAAGATCTGAAAGATTAAACTAATATCATCGGTCGGCAAGTATGATCTGAAATCACTATATCTATATTGATTCTGTCACATAATGGTTGATTGCATAAGAAGGCAAATGATTGAACTTACTGGAATCTTTGCATGGAAAGTAGGCCACCTACAGAATTTGTGAATACAATCATACATCTTAATAGAAATAGGCAATTCCTCTGAAGATTTTGGCTTGGCTTATAAAGTACTCAGATCAGAACAATTTGACAGTATTCCTTGGGCACTTCAACTGCTTTAGATACTGGCCAAACTGCCAAACTGCACCTTCAAATCATACTAAATTTTTATTTCTGCCAAATGCATGTTAATGCAAAGTTGCAATGATAGTTCATTGAACTTCTGGATAATGCTTTTGCTGCTGGAGACAGACAATGTAACTTTTATTATTGACTTGAAAAGGGAGAGAAAACAGAAGGAAATCGATTATCATCATATCTTACATTATCGCTATATTGTTCCAATTAATCAAGTTGGTCCCAAAGAAAGTTGGTTGGTAGGAGTTAAAATGATTTGACATTTTCTACGCATATTTTGTATATGCAATGCACTAGCAGGGCTTTCATGTACGGTAACCTAGCAACAAAACTCTCTCAACCTACCTATTACATTAATTCCCTCCATTGTTGACCTATGTGTTAATTCATTTTCCAATTCAATATAAGGATCATGTGATTCTTGATCTCGATAATATAAAACTTTACTACAATTATTTGACTAAATATTCTTGGGTTTACTTAACAAGTATAAAATTGACCCGAATCCGATTGGTAAATCCTAAATAAATTGATGTAAAACTGAATAAAATAATAAAATTGATTGAAGCCCCCCTTTTCCATTCACGTGGCCAACTAATTATTTTCACTATTTCTTTTGAAAAAATATTTTATTTTAAGATCGTTAAATTAATAATTAAATAATTAATAATTAATTAAAAGGAAAAAAAAAGAAAAAGAAAAAAAAAGCAGCAAAGCACAGACCAAAAGAATAGCGAGTGCGATGCATTTATTTAGGCGAGAGTGATTTCCTTGAACGTTCGCTAATCTTTCTTCATTAGGACCGTCGAAAACAAAAACTGAAACCAAAAATATTTTCTCGACACAAAAGAGTTAAAAGCACCCATCATCTCTCTATCTATTGTCAGAAATTATTTCTGCAAGTTCCCGTACTACTATCATCACTCTTTTTCTCGATCTCTCCGCCCAGTCTTGTTTTCAAAAAACACCTTTTTAGCAACAATACAAACAGGCTCCCCCGCTCTCTCGTTTTTTCGGATCTTTACTGTCCACAACAATCAACATTGTTTTCGATTATGAGTACGGGAGGGCTTCTTAGCATTGAGCCTTTGGAACTGAAATTTCCCTGTATGTTCTTCTTTATGGATTTGTTTTTATTTTCTAGGGTTTGATTATTATTATTTTCTGTTTTTCATTTGTATTTTGCTTTTTGTTTTGTGATTATTAGTTGAACTGAAGAAGCAGATCTCTTGTTCTCTTCAATTATGGAATAGAACCGATAATTACGTTGCTTTCAAGGTGTGATTCTTCGATTTCTCTATTAAGTTTTCAATTTCGGTTCTATTTTATTGCGAATTATGAATTTGTAGTCTTTGTTGTTCGATGCAATCTGATTTCCTGATAGGTTGCTGGGAAAATGCGGAGCATTGAAATTATAAATTGTTAAACTCAAATTTCGCAAGTTTCTGAATTTTAAATATTTGATATGGCTGTAATTGGGTGAATTGTCGCTTCTCATTAATTAAAATAGTACTGAATATGAGATCGTATTTTTTATTCAAATGTTAGTTTAGATATTTTTCATTTTTCTTCATTATTTTTTTCTCGACCAAACGGGCAGTCAAATTAAAATGTAGATTTGGATTCTCTTAAGTTTGTAGTTGATTATGTTCAGGTGAAAACAACAAATCCAAAGAAGTATTGTGTGCGTCCGAACACCGGGATTGTCTTGCCTCGGTCAACATGTGATATTATAGGTGCATGTCTTTTTTTTTAATAGTTATTAGTTTTGTGAGTTCTGTATTAGTTGTTAATTTGTGAATGCTTGATCTTGATTTAGTTACTATGCAAGCACAAAAAGAGGCACCTACTGACATGCAATGCAAGGATAAGTTTCTGCTTCAGAGTGTAAAAACTAATGATGGTGCAACTGCCAAGGATATCAATGCAGAAATGGTAGTTATTTTAGGTGATATTACTGTTTATACGAGTTTCTGAGGTTTATATTTTAAAAGTTTATAATTTGTGTAAGTGTGGTTCTGTAGTTCAATAAGGAGGCGGGACATGTGGTTGAAGAGTGCAAATTGAGGGTGATTTATGTTTCTCCACCACAACCACCATCTCCTGTTCCTGAAGGGTCGGAAGAAGGGTCTTCGCCTCGGGGTTCTGTGTCAGACAATGGACATGTGAATGGTGCTGAGTTTACTGCTGTGAGTATTTGTATTGTCTTTGTTATATACTGTCTTTTAAACTTTGTTTATTATTATGGATATAAATTGATAGCATACTTTTTCTTGGTGAAAACAGGCTACCAAAGCATTAACTGAGCGGGTTGAACCTCAAGACAAAACCATGGAGGTAAAGTTAAAAATTCATCTGTGTGTCCCGTGCACATCATGGTAAATTATTTTGGTTTTGTATCATTTGTCCTTCTTAGAAAGTTTGATATGTGTATTTACTAGATCAGGTATCAGCTTTCCCTTCCTTCACATTGCAAGCAACAGCCATATAATGCTCCATTAGATGGATTTGTTACAAGTGAATGACTTTTAAGTGTTAGACTAAAAAGCATACACCTGCAATAAGATCTGCCTAAGCTCATTAGTGTATTTGGGATATATCTGAATGAGCCTTGAGTTTTCAAAGCTACGGTTTTGTCTGTGTTGTAAAACACGTTGAAAAATTTTGCTTCAACAGATTTTTTTGTGCCTAGGATTGATGTATCATAGTTGATTGCGACTTCCTTGGTTGGCCAACTAGAAAACTCATTATCTTCTGATGCAAACACTCTGCTAGTTCCAGTGCCTGCTACCAGAGAAAGTTTGGCTTCATCATCTATTTCTTTCCATTTTCTTTTTTTTGTGTTTAATGATAATGAAAATTATTATGCTTTCTGTGCTGGGGTTTTCTTTTTTGCACTCAATTACCCATTCCAAGTAGCTTCATTGCCACCTGTATGGCACATGCTACCTCTTCAACTTGACTTGCGTTGTTTAATGTTGACTCCTGTCGTGTTTGCAACACTATTGTGCTGCAGCTCTTTCCCTTCCACTTTGAATGGGAAGATTTTTTTTTTCTTTTGTTCCTAAATTGCTTTCATTTACTTACTATTACCCTACTAGTTTCTGTAGCATGAAGCGTTATGCACTTCTATGTCTTACTTGAATATCTGATCTTGCAGGCAAGAACTCTTATCTCAAAGCTGGCTGAGGAAAAAAATAATGCAATTCAACAAAATAATAAGCTTCGTCAGGAACTGGTGAGTATTACTGGAGCTCTTTTGCTCTTTCTTTAAATTTTTGGGTTATGGTGGGGGTGGGCAGGGATGGTTTCATTTCCATTTGAGCCTTCTCTATTCTGTATGCAAAAGATTTTGGGATGTTTTAAAGTATGGACATCTTTTACATAAGCTTGTTTTTTTTGCTACATTGGATGACTTCATTTTTAATTCTTTTTTGTGGGAGAGGGAACTAGTGTAGGGAATTCTGGATGTTATTGAAAAGAAACCCAATAATGCTATTGAAAACTACCCAATTGTAGTTCTTGAAGCACAATATGATGCTCCATTTGCCGTGCTACATTTGGAGATTACTTTTGTATATGGAAAACAGTAGAAGACCATAAAGTTTTGCTGCCACAAGTATATGTTTTTGATTTGCCCTTTGTCCTGCATTCTTGTGATTTTCTTGGCAAGAGCTTTGACCGATGGTAATTGCTTATATGATGAAATTATAATGTGTAGGAACTCCTGAGGCTTGAAAGCAGCAAAAACCGTGCTGGTGTATCATTCATTTTTGTTATTTTGATTGGCTTGCTTGGCATTATTTTGGGGTACATCATGAAGAAATCGTAAGCTGATTTCCCCTGCGTAGTTTTGTTAATCGTAAGCCCTCTGATCAAAGAAGACGATGGAAGGAGGAAAAGAAAAGCTAATGAGCAGAGAATGGTTTCTTTAGTTGTTAGATTTTGTGGAATTAGTGGACTTTTTTAGGTGGGGTTATGGGTATTTAGTTGATGAAGGTTTACTGTATTATGTGGTGACTAGTGCTTTTGTTAACATGCATTCTTTTTGTAGCTTAAAGGACAATATTTCATTTGTGGTTCACCCTGAGAGACTCCGGTAATGGAAATACCAATGACACTTAATAAATCTACAGCTCAATTTTGCTGGAAAACGAAGTTTTCTACGCCTTTGAGTTGTATTATTTATGTTTTTCACTTTTTCCAGGTGACGTACCTTGAAATAAACAGTTTGTGGACATTGGTTTTGGTCTTTATCTTCTGCAAAGCCGAATACAATTTAATGATTTAAGATTACGAGTCGTGAAGCAAAGTAGGACGGTTATGACTGGCCTTTGGTTAAGTAAATTTACCAAAGATGAAATCGTGAAAATATATAAAGTAAATAATTTTTACCTTGCTTAATAGCAACGGTGACAAAAAGGAGATTCATTAGCTCAAATATCCAAAAGGGGATGTAGAGAAGAAGCAATGAATTGGAGTTTAGGTAAAAGGAATAATTTTTTCTTTACAAATAATCAAACTAAAAAGTGTTCAATTGAAACATAAAGCCCGTTTTACTGAATTGGTCCTGTGTGAAATACTCTTCTTCAACAACAACAACAACAACAACAATAATAATAAAGAAGAAAACAGTGTTCAACGAGAATATGAAAACGTCTCACCAATCAATCCTATGTTTTTTTAAATTCTGGAAGATCAGTTTACAATTATTAATGCGATTTAAAGATTTGGAGTGGAGGGTAGGCAGGCTAGTTATATTTTATGTCTAGTGAGAACTACACTGTCGACGTACATTGTCACTCATCCATGGTGAGTTGTTTGTTAATAATTATGGGCTGTGATAGAAATAGGATATCAATAAATTATTAATCTTGAAATTGGATTTACAATTATTATTCTTAATCATATGAAAATCAGTTGATGGTATTTTTCCACAAAATAAATAAAAATAAAAATAAATTATGATCAACACACGTTAACGTAGCGAAGAAGTATGTTGTAATAGACTTGAGGATCAGGAAAAGGGTATTTGATTATTCAAGAACCTTGTTCTCTTCTCTCTGCTCTAGAATTTTCTCCACCGCTTTTCTCTCTCTCTCTCCTTTCTTTCTTTCTTTCTTTCTCCACGTATTTACTTGCTGTACTTGTCTACCTTCTCTTCTTCCCACTGTCAGTATATATATCTTCCGAAAGCCCTCTTAGAGAAAACAAAGCAAAATAATAATAATAAAAAAAAAACCACTAAGAATATGGGATTTTTAGCAAAAGGGGTCAAGCATTTAAGTTATATTTAAAACCAAAAATTTACTATTTGAATAAAATTATTCTTAATTAAATGATAAACAGTATTTTTTGATAAATTTCATTGAGAGAGACAATTTTTATACTAATTTTTCTCAATAAAATTTGTCAAAATAGTATTATTCATAAACTCACTTTTATGTTCTCGATGAATTTTATTGAAAAAATACTGTTCATTAATTCACTTTAGTTATTCTCGATAAAATTTATTAAAAAATATTATTTATTGACTCACGATTTATTAAAAATACTTTTTATCAACTCACTAATTAAAAATAATTTTATCTGAGTCCTAAATTTTTTATTTTAAATATAAAAAATTTATAACTTCGATGTAAACATAAACGAGCCTAAACATTTTACCATTTTCATTAAAAACCCAAGTATATGGCATCATCAATTACATTGAAGAGGACCACCGCCCCTAGTGTCACGAGACTCTTTTTGTTTATACAGTCAACCTCAATATGCGTCAAGTCTCTCTTGATTAGCATTCACTTTTCCGCCCAAGTTTCTTGCATAAGCCACACAATGCAAGCACAAGCAAAGCAACACAACCACAAAACAAGCCAAACAACCACAACATAAAGTAATATAATTATGAAAACCTCTTGCCCTCAACTTTTTTATTAATCATTTAAAAAAGAATACAAAGATTACTTATTACACTCTTGTGAATGCTCTATCAAAATTCTAGACTCTCTCTCTCTAGAATGAGTACCACTCTCAATACTCTCTCTAGTCTCTTGAATGTTGGCAACATACTGCTAAACACTCATTTATAGTTGAAGCCAACATTCCTGATTTCCTAGGGACATCGGAGTTTGCCGCCTAGTCAAACTCATATTTTGTGCATTACTAGAATACTTAGAATTCACATTCTAGCAAACTCTAACTTGTGTGCCTATGCTAGCATTGCTTGACTAAAATATGAGTTCGCTTATGACTCATCTTGTTAGCAAGGTGGCGCACTTCAACTCTAAGTTCGTGATAAATTACCCCTACTTGAAGAGCCCAACGTCTTCGTTGGATTGGTAAGGTAGTCGTTCACTTGCTTCTCGAACTGGCACAACGTGATGTCTCACTCCCAGCTTGCATCCACTGTGCTTCCCCCTTTCCATTAAACCAAGTAGTCCGTTCTTCGGTTATTCTTACTCTGCCCTATAGTCCGATGATTAAGGATCTTCTCAACCTATTTATCAAATTGTTTTCGGATCACTATTGGAGCTCGTTTGGTTTGCTACCGCAACCAAGTCCTTGTGAAAGGATTTCAAGTAACTTACATGCACTATCGGGTGTATTTTTAACCTTTATGGCAACTTTAGTTTATAAGCAACTTTACCCATTCTCTTCACTACTTCAAAGGGTCCATCATACTTTGGCATTAATCCTCTGTGAATTGTTTTGCTACCAATTTTCTTTCAAATTTGCAGAGTTAATTTCAGCAACACCATATCCTCTTCGCTGAACTTTAAGTCTCTTCTCTTCGTATCAACATACTTCTTCATTCGACGAGATGGCTTGGCTAGACTTTCAGAGGCTAAATCAATCAACTCTTGTTTGTCTTGTCCAAGCTTGTATACCACTGGACACTTCACCTCAGTGTTCTATTTTGCCACCTCTTATGGCGTGTGAGGTTATTGCCCCATCACCAATTCCATTAGACTCACCTCGGTGGAAGATGACTTATATTTGTTGTAGCAAAACTGGGCCGAGTTAAGTAAATTCACCCAATTTTTCTTACTAGTCGTCACATAATGCCGCAAATATTCTTCTAATAGTGTATTCACCCTCTCAGTCTGACCATCTGTCTGAGGATGATTTGTTGTAGAAAACTTAAGTTCTGTGCCCATGAGATTAAAAAGGAAAGTCCAAAATCTACTTGTGAACCTTGCATCTCTATCGCTTATAATGTCTTTTGGCACCCCAAAATACTTCACCACATGCTTAAAGATCAACTCTGCTAACTTTTCTGTCGAGCATGTATGAGGTGCTAGTATAAAGATGGCGTACTTTGAGAATCAATCGACCATGACCAATATTGACTTGTACCCATCTGCTGACTTAGGCATTCTCGATATGAAATCCATTGAAATTGATTGCCACGGTCTCGTTGGTATCGACAATAGTTGAAGAAGTCCCGTTGGTCTTGTTCTCTTAGTCTTATCTAGTTGGCACACTAGACATGTCTTGACATATATTCGTATATCTTCTTCTATCTTAGGCTAGTAATATGACCTTTCCAATAAAGTCATCATTCGCTCAACCTCTGGATGTCCTGCCCATTTCGTAACATGCGTTTCTCGTAACAATATTTTGCATAAATCCCCACCACTAGAAATATACACCCTTCCTTCTCTAGTATAAATTAATCCATCTTTGAGCCAATACGCCGCAAACTACCTTTCTTGATTTCATCTCGCAGCTGCTGGTATGCATTGTCATTCTCTACATGCTACCTCACACGGTTAATGAAATCTGATGTTGCTATCGAAAGTGCGGCCACACAGCTTAGCACTTCTTTTCTGCATAATGCATCTGCTACTGAGTTCTATTTACTTGCCTTGTATACCCACACGATATCGAGCTTCGTAATGAATTCTTGCCATCTTACTTGTTTGGGCGATAACTTCTTCTAAGTTTTGAAGTTAGTGTTGGCTACATTATCCATCATGACTGTGAAGTGCATTCCCAGCAAGTAATGCCTCCATGTAGTCAAGCAATGTACCATCGCCTTCATTTTCTTCTCGTAGGTCAAGTACTTTTGTTTCACATTTTTTAACTTTCAGCTCTATTGGATGCCCATCTTGAACTAACACGCCACCAATGACCCTGTTTGATGCATCCGTCCATAATTCTAATGGCTTATCAAAGTCAGGTAGCTTGAGTACCGGTTCAGAAGCCATTGCCCCTTTGATCTCATCGAATGCTTGTTGGCATGTATCCGTCCATTTCCACTATTTCTCATTCTTCAGTAAGTCAGTAAGCGCGTCTACTCTTCTAGAGTAACTTTCAATAAACTTTTTGTAGTAGTTGGCAAGTCCAAGGAATGATTTCAGTTTTGGAACTCTTGTTGTTGCAAGTTAATCGAGGATTGCCTTGACCTTTCTCTCATCCATGCGAATTTTTTCGTGGCTCACCCAATACCCCAAGAATAACAATTCTTGCTAACAAAACTTGCACTTCTCCTTTTTTACGTAAAGCTTGTTTTTCCTTAACTTGGCGAACACTTGCCTTAGATGCTCGAGATGTTCTTTAAAGGTCTCGTTGTATATTACTATATCGTTGAGATATACCACCACAAATCGATCTAGAAACTCATATAGCACATCATTTATTAGGTTACAGAATATTGGTGGTGCGTTAGTCAATCCAAATGGCATCACTAAAAATTCGTATGATCCATATCGAGTCAAGCACGCTATCTTGGATTCATCTCTTTCTGTAATCCTAACCTGCCAATATCATGACCGCAAGTCCAACTTCTTGAAGTAAGAAGATTTTTCTAACCGTTTAAACAAATCTGCCACATTAGGGACGGGATATTTGTTCTTGATCGTCACTTTACTGAGTGTGTGATAATCCACTCGCATCTGCATAGAGTCGTCTTTCTTCTTCTTAAACAGTACCGGTGCCCTATATGGTGCTTTTAAAGGTTAGATGTACCCCGCATCCAATAGCTCATCTAATTGCCTCTGCAACTCCACTAACTCAATTGACAGCATTCTATAAGGAGCCTGAGCAGATGATCTCGCCCCTAGTTTTAACTCAATATAATGATCCACCGCACGTCGTGAGGGTAACTATTTGGGCAATTATGGTGGCATCACATCAGCAAATTTGTCCAACATAGTCCTATACTCATCAAGCACCTTCTCGACCTGATCTGGCTTGATCTCGACAAGTGTCGCTATGTAAGACATATCTCTTTGCTTCAATCTCTTGTTGAATTGTATGACACTTTGGAGTAATGGTTCTACTTTCCCGTCTTCCAAGAACTCGCACCGCATAAGTTCTAGAGTTTTGTCCGTAATCAGAAGACTCCTCATGTGTGGCATCATATATGCCATTACTCCCATAAAGAACTCTAAGCCAAGAATGAGTTTGAAGTTTTCAAGTGGAAAGACAAAAAATCTAACTTTCTCCTTCCATGTTCCAATCTTCAATGTGCTTATGGCTGTGCCCGCATGGCTATATTTAAAGAGTTCATGGCTCTCACCGCGCATTGTGTGCCCTCAACTTTCAATCCCAGCCGCTCTACCTCTCAGTTTATTATGAAGTTGTTTGTGGCATCTGTGTTTAATATAGTCCGAACTTCCCTCCCATTGATATATGCAATCAGTACATAAGCCCTTGATAAGATTCATCAATTTGCATTGTATTGCATCTCTGTTGCTACAACGGGTTTAATTTCGGCACAATAGTTTCGGCATTATGTGTTGCCTTTTGTTCGATTGTTGCATTCAACTTGGCTTATTTTGGGTACTCTTTTGCCTTATGGGGTCTACTACAGATAAAACACCCTAATTTTCATTGCTTTTGCAGCTTGGCTTGGCTAGATTCCTCTTTCTCTTTTTGGCTCACACTCTTTGAGTTCTAAGCCTTTTTCTTTTTCTTGCCATTGTTGGCTTTCTTTTGCTCGTTTTGAGGTCCAAGCTTATAATCAATTAGCCCATTAGCTGCTGAAAGTGCTAAAGATAAGTCTCTAACACCTTGCCTTCATAGCTCGGCTTGCACCCAATTTTGCAAATCTAAAATAAAATTGAAGAGTTTGTCGTCTTCTAACATATTGCGAATATCTAGCATCAATGAGTTAAATTCTTTCACATAATGTCGCACAGTTCCAGTGTGCTTTATTCTCTTCAATTTTTCCCTAGCAAGTTATATGGCATTGCTTGGTGGGAATTGAGCCTTCAATTTCCTCTTAAATGCCTCCCAAGTCTAAATGGGTGGTCTTTGCGCCTCATCATCTTCATTGAGCCTTATATGCTACCATAACTTAGCATCACCAGTGAGGTACATGTAAGTTATGTCTACTTGTTCCGATTTTGGAGTCTGAGCTGCCCTGAAATACTGTTTCATGTCCCACAAGAAGTTCTCAAATTCCCTTGTGTTTCGTGCCCCAGCAAATCTCTTTGGTTCGAGTACTTTCATTTTCGAGGGAATTGTTTCAACGTGTTGAGGCATGTTCCCTAAAGCTCTCCTGATCACTACCATTTCTGCCTCAAGGTTCCTTAATTGCCCCCTTAAAGCATTGTTCATAGTAACCAAGTCTTCGCCCGTAGTGCCCATTCACTCTTAGCAATCTTTCTCAAGATTCTCATAAAGGCCCTTTAGATCCACCATCTCGCCCCTCAATACTGCCATCTCTGAGACTACTGTTCTCATATCTGAGGCCATGGCTTCTATCTGA
The DNA here is from genome assembly GCA_035584115.1 of Cedrela odorata. Classification (NCBI taxonomy): domain Eukaryota; kingdom Viridiplantae; phylum Streptophyta; class Magnoliopsida; order Sapindales; family Meliaceae; genus Cedrela; species Cedrela odorata. The sequence continues at coordinate 6,197,171 of JAXCLQ010000011.1, forward strand.
TAAGCTAATATTGGTGTATCGGGTGCAAACGCCCTAATAGCTCTCTCCACGCGATCTAACCGGTCTTTTATAGTATCTCCTACCATTATTTGTGTTGTTTGTCACAAGTAAGCGCTACTCTCCCCTAAACTGTGCTTTTCAGCCTAACACAGCTCTGATATCAACTGTCACATGACTCTTTTTATTTATACGGCCAACCCCACGATGTGTCAAGTCTCCCATGATCAATACTTATTTTTTTGCCTAAGTTTCCTGTACAAGCCACACAATGCAAGCACAAGCAAAGCAATGCAACCACAGAACAAACCAAACAACCACAACACAAAATAATATAATTACGAAGGTCTCTTGCCCTCAACCTTTTTATTAATCACTTAAAAAGAAATACAAAGACCACTCACTATACTCTTGTGAATGCTCTCTCAAAATTTTAGATTTTCTCTCTCTAAAAGAGTACCACTCTCAATACTCTCTCTAGTCTCTTGAATGTTGGCAACACACTGTCAACCACTCAATTTATAGTTAAAGCCAACACCCTTGGTTTCCTAGGGATATCGGAGTTTGCCGCCTAGTTAAATTCATATTTTATGCATCATTAGGATACTTAGAATAAACATTCTAGCTAACTGTAACTTGTGTGCCCATGCTAACATTACTTGGCTAAAACATGAGTCCGCCTATGACTCATCTTGTTAGTAAGGTGGCACACTTCAACTCTAAGTCCGAGACACCTAGGCTTTTCAGCAAGTACATATGCCCTACCACTGCCTCTGTCTCTACTTCATCCTCTCGTTCTCACTCCTTCAACACCAACTCTGATGTTACTAATTATGGTAATAGTGATAGTAAATTTGATGTTGAGCGTCGCTCTGATCGCTCTATCTCTCGCTGACATGAGAGTTCCCCTAGTTTCTTCTCAGATAACTGCTCTTTAAGTATTTTCGTCTTCATGTTTGTTGTTTACTTTTATAACTGTCAAAAGTTAAAAAATTTTGATTTTGTAACTTTAACTTGTCTTTGATTTATGCATAATATTTTGCATTTCTAATTACAATTTATAATTGTATTCAATTTGTTTATAAATGTCATATATGTATGCATCCTAAGTCAAGAATTCTTACTAACCCTGTGTTAAATTTTAATGCTTGTGTTTGTATTGCAGAAGTATTTGACCCATTTTCACTGCCGAGGAGCCTGCACCAAGTGCTGAACTTAATGGACCAATTCATGAAATACCCATTTTTGTCTGGTGGCATGGACAACACACGTATATTGCGATTGGACATGCCTAGACTTAGCAAAGACTGGCGTTAAGATTTTGATTCAACAAAATACTTTGATAATCAAAAGAGAAGTTGGGAAAGAATCTAGTGAAGATAATGAGGAGAGTTCGGGGAAGAGAAGGTACTGTAGTAGAATCGATTTTCCTTCAAATTTGTATAAAGTAGACGAGATCAAAGCTGAGATGAAGAACGATATGCTGAAACTGTTGGTGCCTAAAGTGAAAGAGGAAGAGAAGAAGGATGTGTTTCAGGTCAAAGTTGAGTGAGATGAGATTTTGCGAGCTTAAGAATTAATAGTTTTGTCATAAGTGTAATGTAAGAGTTGAGGTGCTTTAGTAGAAAACTAAGTACAATTGAGTCGTTTGTTCTGTATTCTGTTTATATAGTTTTAGAGTTTCTGAATTGTAAGTAAATAAAATTGTAACTCGTTAAATTGCCCTATGTAGTTTTATACAGTAAATGTAGTTTAATTATTGAATTCAGTAATAGCTTTAGAACATGGAAATGGTAGAGCCGTGCCAGCTTTTGCCCAATAATATTATAGGATTGACCTACATTAATTCGGTAAATTAATTAACATTCTTTCACTAATCGACTTCATGCAATAAATTAAGTGTGCAGAGAGAGAGAGGTACAGAAGCAAACCAAATACGGTGAGGACGAGCTAACTTTGGAAGAAACTTCATATATCTTTTGGTTTTATTTATTATCTGAGACCTACTAAGTGGTGACAATAGGTTTTGATGTGTTTTGTAGTTGGCTTGGCCAGAATATTAATTTATATACGAAGAGAAGCATATTTTTTTGATAGCAATTAAAAAAGTATGTAAATTAATTTAAGGAAGTTCTCTATTTTTTGGTAGGATCATAAATCATGTTCCTTTTAAACTCTAGATATTAGATCAGTTTTATTTATTATTATATTTAGCACTAGATTTTGAATTATATTTTTGATTTAATCATGAAGAAGTAATTTATGAGCCTAAAAAGTTAGGTGTAACAAAGAAACATAAGATATTACATAAGTTAAATTGAACTAATTTTTAGTTTTGATGTGAGAAACATTTTAATCTCAAACCATTTATACCCTTTAAAGAATTTTTTATATAGTGCTTGCATTCTTTATTAGATAGAAAAATGAAAAATAACTAGTGCTTAGAATTTCTTCTCTATTTTGAATATCTTTAACCAAGTATTTGAATTTTGATGATACACAATTATTCTTGAAAGAATTCTTAAGAATTTTGTTTGGTTAACAAGAAAATGAAAAAGAAGGAAAGACAGAGTAAGAACCAGTTGAAACCAGTTTCTGAAATTCTAAAAATTTTATTAAATCATTAATGAAGATTACAAGCTTGCATTTATACATGAATGATGAATACTATATAATCAATTTAACAGATCGATACAACTGGCTAAAATAGATCGATACAGCTAGCTAAACTACCTTTTGCCACCTTATCATTCTTCCAGCTCATGTAATTACTTTTAGCAAAATTGGCAACTCATATTTTTTGCTTAGTTAACCAACTACAATTTGGTTAACTTGGCAAACGTAATCAATAATGGGTTGGAGCTTGAGCAGCAGAGTAATAAATTAAAGTTTGAATCAGTAGTTGCAACCTTGATTAGTAACTGCTTTGCATATCCTTTCATCTCCCCTCAAGCTCAAGGTTGAGGTAAGACTTGAAGCTTGTTACGAAGATATGGAAATTGAGAAAATGGTAAAGGTTTAGTGAGAATATTGGCTACTTGATGCTCACTTGAGACATAATGAATATCCGAATATCCAATTCTTTGTTAAGAATGTTGTCTCTGATAAAGTGAATGTCAAGTTCAATATGCTTTGTTCTGGCATGAAAAACTAGATTCAAAGTTAAAGCAACTGCACTTTGATTGTCACATCACAGTATTGGCACAATAGAAGATTGAATTCGAAGCTCACTTAGGAAATATAACAACCAAGTGATCTCAGAAGATGTTGCAGCTAATGCTCGGTATTCTAACTTTGTGCTTGACTTGGAAACCACTTGTTGTATCTTAGATGATTAGAAAATCAAATTACAACCAAAGAAGACAACATAGCCACCAACAGACTTTCTGTCATCCAAATCGTATGTCTAGTCAACATCTGCATAAACTATAATATCAGGTTTCTCACCTGAAATAAATTGAAGATCATATGATGATGTGGCTTGTCAGTATCGAATGAGTCTTTTACAAGCTTGTTAGTGTTTAATCTCTAGAGATATTAGGAAATGACTAAGTTTGTTGACTAAAAGGCAATGTTAAGCCTTGTAATTGTAATATATTAAAGACCTTCAATAATACTTCTATAGAATGATATGTTTTCAAAGACATCACCATCTTCCTTTGTTAATCTGGAACCAATGAACATAGGAGTAAGGCAAACATTTGCAACCTTTATGTATTTGGTATGAGACAAATGAATGATATTGGCAGTGTGTGTAACTTCAATACCTAAAAGAAGCCAATGTCACCAAGATCTTTAAGAGCAAACTTTTATCCCAATTAAAGTATGAAACTCTTAGTTAAAGACTGATTATGACTACTAATTAAGATATCATCAATATAAATTAAGACAAGAATAATAGAATTACCAATATGTTTAATAGAGAATGAACTATCAACTTTTGAATGATGAAAACCCCACTGAATTAAGTTAATTAGAAGCTGTTCATACCAGGCTCTTAGGGCTTATTTAAGACCATAAAAAGCCTTATTTAATATGCATAAATGGTGAGGATAAGACTTGTTAATGAAGCCCTCTAGTTGATGCATATATACAGCCTCAGTTAGATTACCATTAAAGAATGCATTATTAATGTCAACTTGTTTGATAGACTAACCATGAAGAAGAACAAGGCTTATAATAACTCTGACAGTAAAAGCCTTGACAACAAGACTAAATGTGTCAAAGAAATCAATTCCATAGTTTGGTGAAATTCCTTAGCAACTAATCAAGCTTCATGCTTGGCTACAGTTCCATCAGTGTTGTATTTGATTATGAAAGCCCACTTATTTCCAACTATTTTATATTTAGGAGAAAAAGTGCTACCTGAAAGGGATGAGATTGAATTTAAAGTAGAAGAACCAACAGAGTCATGTTGAACTTGATGGATAAGAGGAATAATAGAGGAGAAACCAAAAATCTTTTCCTGAACAAAAAAAGAACTCAAAGAAGAATATGGAAATGTTTGTTCATCAAAAATAACATGCCTTGCAATATACATTTTTTTAGAAGAATGCAAGCATTTATATCCTTTATGAGTAGAACTATAATTAACAAATGTACATTTTGAGGAATAGTAACTCAGCTTGTTATTGTTATAATCCCTTAGATAAGGAAAACAAGCACATCCAAAAACTCTAAGCATAAAGTAATTTGGAGAACACTTGTGTAGCTTCTTAAATGGTGAAATACCATTTAGAATAGGGGTAGAAATTCTATTTATTAGAAAGACAGAAGTGTGAAAGGAATGCCACCAAAATGAGAATGGTAAAGAGGCTTGTGACAAAAGAGTGATGCCCATATCAAAGATGTTTTTGTGTTTTCATTCTACTAATCCATTTTAATGAAGAGTATGTGGACATGAGAACTTATATTTGATGCCACATTTTTGAAGAAAGGCAAAAAATGCAAGAAACTTTTCACTTGAGTTAGTTTGAGCAGTTTTGATAACATAGTTAAGATGTTTGTCAATGAGTGTTTTGAAAATTTTAAAGGTAACCAATGTATTAGACTTAAGCTTTAACGAAAATGCCCATTTGTATCTACTATAATCATCAACTATGTATAGATAGTATCTAAACCCTTCAGTCGAAATAGTTGCAGCAGGACCTCAAAGATCAAGATATAGCAGTTCCAATAGTTTTGTGGACTTAATGCTGGATTTAGCAAAATGAAGTTTATGATTCTTACCATATTGACAAACATCACAGAATTGAGACAAGAATTCTTTATTTATTGAACATGAAGTCTTACAATTTTATAAGATGAGCTTAAGAGCTTTAGAGTTTGGGTGACCAAATCTTTAATGTAGTATGCTAATGGAACTACACACTTTGGTAAAGTGGAAACAACAAGAGCCTGTTTATTAGTTTTAGCAAACCCTGACTTTTGTGAAAAACAAGAACAAACAAATGTATTACAATCATCTTTATTCACATAGGGATTGAACGAAGACAATATTGACATAGGTGAAGTGTTCTTACTCTGAAATTTTGAAGAGCATTAAGAATTTGGTGAGGACTGAAGCAAGAGTCTATATATTCTATTTGAAGCCACTCCCTTCAACAGTACATTCTTCATTTTCTTGTCCTTTATAAAGCATAGATCACTAGAAAACTCAATGATCATATCATTATCAGCTGCTAATCTTGATATGCTTATCAAGTTCTTTGTAATATTTGGCACACAAAGCATATTTTTCAGTTGAATGGAGAGACAAGTTCTTGATGACATTGATGATTATTTAAAGCATAAAGTAGCATATCTAAAATGAGTAATTACTAATTCATTACCATTTTCAACTATCAATTTATCATTTCTAATAAACTTACCTTGAATGGTTATGTTTTTGATGTTATTGCTCAAATTATATATTGCACCACTGTCCAAATATCATCCATCATATGCAATGTTATCATTTTGAAAATTGCCAATGTATGTTGCCTTTTTGGATTGATTGTCTCATTTGTTATTAGCTTGAGAATAAGATTGCTGCTACTGAGAAGAACTTGGAGCCTGAGTTACATATTTCTTATTGAATCTGTGAAAATAAATTTTTGCTGTATGACCAAGCTTGTTACAAATCTGATACATTGGTTTTGAATTTCTCCTTCTACTAGACCAACTTCTTCCTCTTTGATTACCTCTTCTAGATTGAAATTGTAACATTCTCGATTTCGTATGATTGTACAAAATTTGATGTCTACGAGGGGTAAATTGGAAAAAATATTAAGGGTGAATTTGGACTTTCATATGAAGTGTTTTGTAATGAAAATATTATGGAGAGATGGACTAAATTGATTAAATTAAAAATCTAAGGACTTGATTGGAAGACTTTGAGAAGTTGAAAGAATAAAGAGTCAATAAATAAAAACAAAAAAAATATCTTTATTAATATCAAAATTCTAGAATTTCCTACACTCTTCATTTTTCTCTTTTCTTAATTGTTGCTTTCTCTTCATCTCTTCAGAAAGTTTTGCTTTCATCCATTTTTAATCAAAATTCTCTCAAAATTTCAAGTTTCTTTAATAACTAAGGTTAGTTTCTTTAACTTCTCTAGCTATTTTTTATGATTTTGTTTAGAAATTAGGTTAATGAACATGAAAAATCTAGAATATTATCTACCTAGCTTGAATTTATGTTCATTTATATTTATTTAGTTAAGATTAAAAGGGATCTGGAAGCATGAACAAGAAAAAAAGGAGAGGCAAAACAAAAGAAAATTAAGCATGTTGAACCTGTTTCTATTTTGATATTTTTGGGGGTTTGATGTAGTTGGGTTTATATTTTTCTGATTTTTTTTTTATAAATTAGACATCTAAAGGAGAATTTTAGTTTTTGAATCATTTTAATCCAATAAATAAAAAAATAGTTATGAATTTTGAAGTAGGCTGAGAAGTTCCCATAGAAATTCGGGAATTTCATTCAATCTTCAAAATTTTGTTCTTGAGGTTTAAACTAGTTTTTTTTTTCCTTAAACTAGACTTATTTATGGAACTTACTCAACTATAATCACCTCAAAATCAGCCACCAAAATAAAGTTATGATTTTTCTAAATTATGACATCAACATAGACTTCTAAGCTAGACTGTAATAATTTAAAAAATTTGTTGTTGAATGATAATTGATGATTATGGATTATTATAGCTTATGAATGTTGATATTATTTAATGATCTTTGATGGTATTTGAGTCTGTATGAAGAGTAATAGAAATAAATTAAGTAATATGATGAAGAAGAGAGAAGAAAGGGATGAATTATGGAAGCAAAAGGGAATGGGTAGAATGTGTGACGTTGGGGTGTCGGTTACATTTTTTACTTCCTCCAATTTTAATTTTTTACTCTAATTTGAAATATGGTGTCGTGACGTGACTTTGTTTGGGTAGATTTAATGGACGAACATGCATTTTATGATGTGAAAGGATAATTATTAACTAATCTATATCTATAGGTCATGTAGATACACCTCGTGTGCGAGAAGAACTAGAAGACATGGATTATAAAGTATAGAAATTCGATGATCTCTGTGAGTAACAACTTATGTGACATATTTTATCTAAATTATATATAAACTTTGAACTATTTTTTTTTTTATGTACATATTGATTTATAAGACAAAAGCGATTTACGGATATAAACATGATTTATAGTTTCCAAGTATAATAATACTCTCAATTCTATTTTGATTATGTATATGATTTGTTAATAATCCTTATGATTTATCATTATGGTTTATATATATGGTTTACAAGGACATGTTTACGAATGAAATGTTTATATGGCAATATATGATTTTAGCTCCACTAAACTTCGTATGTGAGTGCATGTCTCTTATTGGAATATGGGAACTGTGTGCTACATCTTCATGGTGGAAGCCATCTCTAGAGTCCCAATTTTATAATATTGAGGTATGGAAGCTGTGTGCCATGCCTTCATGGTGAAAGCCACCTCCAAAGTCCTAATTCTATGATATTAAGATATGGGAGCTGCGTGCTACGCTTTCATGATGGAAGCCACCTTCAGAGTCCCTATCATGTACATTAACTCTTTAGGGGCGCATTATATTACACATATACCTTTGGGGCCGGCTACTAGTGTGCCATATTTCTATGAATTTTTTCAGTTAGTTTATGGATATAAATTATACACAATAGTGAGGTGAGCCTAAGATATGATACATGAATTTATTATTATGAAATCTTATTACATAATTCTAAGCCTATTGTTTATTTATGATAAAAGATATTCATCTACATGGTATTTATATATATCATTTATTGAGATATGACATTTTCTTAAAATATTGATATTGATATTGATTTTATCTTCATTGCTTTTGTATATTAAAATGTTATACTATATTGAATCATGATTTCATTAAAATATTTATATATGTCTGCTCACTCAAATTTATAATCTCATTCTTTTTAGATTTTTTCCCTTTCAGGTAATAGATAGAGCATGAGATTATTATCTTCCTCAACTTCAACAGTTAAAGATACTTGACGTGATGGACATTTATTCTGCACAGTTTAAAATTTTAGATTTCATTTTGTCGATATAGTTGTTATCTTATTGTGGCATTTGGGTGTATATAATTTATATATTTATATATATATATATATAGAGAGATTCGTAATTATGAATCATGAAGAAAATATTATAATCTTATACATTGATGGATAAGGTTATATTTGAGAATTATATGCATGGTGATAATGATGAATATTAGATAATACTCTGTCGGAATTTAGGTTGATATTCCGGTTGGGGTGTTACAGAAATCCTTAATTGCCTCTTCCTCTGCCATCAAAGTTGTTATTTATAGTATTATAAGGTTTCCGTCTAGATCATTTCTTCTGATAATTCTTGGCTTGCGAGTAGTTTGCAGCAAATTGACTTTGAGTAGTACCAGCTATGTTTGAGTTCGGTTGTTGATTCTGTGTTCATGAGTTACAAGAATTGAATAAACCTCATAAACACTTAAGCCTTCACTTCTACTAGTAATGTTAACAACAATTGGATCATAGTTAGATCCTAATCCTCCAAGCAAATAGAAAATAAAATCATCATCATTAAGAGAAGTTTCAATAGCTACTAGATGATCAGAAATGCTTTTCATCTTAACAAAATATTCAACCATGGTCATTGCTTCTTTCTTGGTTGTTTAGAGTTAAAATCGAAGCTGAAGAGTTTGTGTTTTAGATTGTGATCCAAATTGCTTTGAAAGTGCTTTCTAAACTTTAGATGATATTTTGCATTTATTATGGATTCACTCATTGAACACCTCAACCATTTAAAGGAGAAGTTGATCTTGCCTTTTCCAAAATATACTCAGGATTTTCGATAATTGAACCCTCATTAGCACTAGATATGTAACTTGGAGGACAGCTTTGATCTTCCAAAATGAAGTTTTCCAATCCATTTTCTTTTATTGATGGTAAAACTTGTGATCTCCATGCAAGATAGTTGATTCCACCCAATTTGATTGGAACTATAAAGGAGAATGAAGTGTTTGCAGGTGCTGTGGATATTGAAAGATTGCCATATGCCATTAAAGCTCTGATACCATAAAAGAATTATGTTTAGTTAACAAGAAAATAAAAAAGAAAGAAGAGTAAGCACTAGTTGAAACCAGCTTATGAAATTCTAAAAATTTTATTCAATTATTAATAAAGATTACAAGCTTGCATTTATACATGTATGATGATAAATACTCTGAGAATCAATCTAACAAATCGATACAACTGGCTAAAACAGATTGATAAAGCTGGCTAAAACTAACTTCTGCCACCTCACCATTCTTCCAGCTCATTTAACTACTTTTAACAGAATTACCAACTCATATTTTTAGCTTAGTTAACTAACTACAATTTTGTTAACTTGGCAGCTTGCAACCGTGATCAATAATGGCTTGAAGCTTGAGCAGCATGTAATGGCTTGAAGCTTGAATCAGCAGCTGCAACCTTGATCAGTAACTGCTTTGCATATCCTTTCAACTCCCATGGCCTTTGCTTTGATTAACGAAGAAGAAATCTTTTATGCTTAATCTTCCAACTCCAGGAGATGGCTGAAGCAAGTATAGTTGATCTGAAAGATCTGAAGAGCTTGACTAGATCATAACACCCACTACTGCTAATCTCAGAAGAATCATCATCTTTCACTTTCCTATGAACTCCAAAATCCCCTTTTACAATAACTAGTTTTCTGGGTACATCCATCGTATATTCCCTTATTCCTGAAATTACAAAATTAAGCACCATAATTTTGAATTTGAAACATATATCACAATTTTGAGAATGTCTACTGTTTGATTGAAAGAGCTGAACATTCTTATGCTAATACAATCGGGGTTGAATTCCTCACCAGTCATCTTTGAAACAATCTGGGAGACTCTTCGTCGACATTGAGCACACCCCATGTTTGCAGTCATCACTATCACCTGAAACTGAAAAAATTCGACTGATAAAATAAAGAAAACTCCATAACTGAAAGCCTTGAAAAGTTACGGCGAAAGATGGAATCATATGAACATATATATCAATATGATCAGAAGAAACCTACTGAAGGAAGCGTCAGATTCTCAGCATATAAGAGAGATTGCTCGGTTAGCGTCACCATTGTAGTTGTAGAATTGCATGCAATGTAACAGAGCTATGTCTGAGTCTTCTCTATAACAAATGATCAGGGAGCTTGTAATTCTCCTCACGCATGCTCAACCAAAGTTCTACGCAATCAACTCAACTATACGTAGAAATATAAATTCAAACTTGAAGCTTGTCAGCTCTCTGACTCTGAATAATTCAAATATTAATTGGTTTGCAGCCTCCAGGTTCTAATTGCTCATTAATTATTCTAAATTATGTTACTTCAAAATTTTTTGGCTAACTAATAAGCATCGGCTTCTGCGAATTGAAGCGCAATTTTTTTGTTAGGCAGAAGAATTGGCAGTTCGGCCACCTATACCTACCGATGTATATGATTGTGTGCTTACGGGAATCAAAGTTGTTCATTATTTGACAAAAGAAATGCTTAGTATTGTTGATGAAATTTCGACTGGCGTATGGGTATGGACAAGTTAATACTTGAATTCTATAGAAAGGAGAAGCCTTTGTCGTTGGCTTAACCATGAAAATTGAACAGGACCACCAACCTGATAACAACAACTCCAATTTATTAATTGATTAACTAACAAAACACGCATGCATTATCTGAATCTACTCTCTTTTGTTGGATCAGGGTCATAATCAGGAGCCCCAGTGGCTAGGTCAGCAGTTCAAACTTCAACTACTTCAGGGGCGGCTGCCAGTTGAACCCAGTTGTACTGCTCGAACACACAAAATTGTTCTTAGAAGTTCATTTTGTTTTAGAATGATTGTGGACTTCTATATACAGCTACCACAGCAAGCTTCCGCAAAACTTGAAGACTTACTTGATTTGGCGATTACGCATAAGTCAGAGCTAATTGGCGCACGGTGATTAATCAAAACTCCCGTCCCGTGTCAAGCCACCTAAATTTTTAATTAAATTGCAAATTTAAAATGGCTTTTGGTAGCTCTAATTTTCAATGTCGTTGCCCACATCTAATTGTCGCCCACATGCACGTGCGATTTCTGTCCACATTCAACGTTTCTTTTATAAATAAAGAAACTTGCTAATGCATCGTTGGTAAATGACTACAAGTACAAACCAAAAAATTAGAATATATACTCTTATATGGCAACAAGTTGTCTTCAACACGAAACTCACGGGTTTTTTTGGTTATCAAATATTCCTATTTTGGGGCCCAAAATTAATTTTGACGAAAAAAACATAAATATGGATTAAAATATTTTTGTTATAAATATGGATTAAAATATTCTTGTTATATTTTTGTCAAGTATTTTCATATACCTTTCTATAAGTTTGGCGAAATCACGCATAGATGTAAATTTTTTCAAAATTAATAGATAATATCTCTCAACAATAATATTGTTATGCTTGACCGTTGACTAATCAAAATAATATAAGTTTTATATATTAATAGTATTTTTCATATTTCTCATTTGAGTGTTCGAAAATTAAAAAAAAGGCCCTTAAAAATTATTTTTCAGTTTTAATATCCAAATTACTTTAATTTGATAAACATGTATAAGTCAAATGCTAATTTATTGTACATAATAAAAAATGACCTCGTGAGGATCCCACGAGCTCGCTAGTGCAATCGTGGGATTCTCATGAGCGCGCTATATTCTTTAATTTTTTATATTTTTTTTCATTCATGATTTTATCAAAATTTTAGTATAAATAAATTCAATTTCATCAATTGATGTTTATCATGTATATTTTAAAAAATAGCTAATAAATAATATATTTAAAATAAATAAAATAAAAAATATAATTAGAGAAGATCGAACTTGAGTGAAAGACAGTATACTTACTACTGAACTATAATAACTATTGTCATTTAAGTTAATATTTAATAATATTTATTCATTATTTAATCTTACCAAATTAACTTGTTTCATTTACGTAAATGATCTCTAAAATAAAGGCATTAAATTTTTTTTAAAAAAATTTAATTTAATTAATATATGATATGATTGTTAAATGATTGTTTAATAAATATCGAAAAAAATATACAAAATTAAATATTATGATATGCAATTGTTAAAAATTTTACAACAATAACATAATATTATCAAAACAATAATTCCATAATCTAGCAATTTTATCTCAATACATTAACAAAAATTATCAAAAGGGCAAAAAAGTGTTAAGATACCATGTTTGTTTGTTGCTGAAGAAAAACAAAGGGTTATTTCTTCACTTGTATATAAGTTAGTATAGAGATTTCTCTTTGTATATAAAAAAAAAAAATAGGATTTTTTTTTTGGAAATGATACTTTTGTAAGTTGTTCAAATACTTTTTTTTTTTATTAAAATGTTTAAAAAACTTAAATTTGGATGACAATACTATCAAAAGTAAAAAATTTAGGTTTTGATCACAAATTGGTGTGATCCAAACTCTTGGATACCAATATACAAGATTTTGAAATTGTTTATCATTATGCAATAATTCTAAAAGTTTGGGAGTTCATTTAAATTTTATATTTTAGTAATACCAACTTTGAAAATATTATAATTTAGTCTCTAAAATGATAGCAGGGACAAAAATTCATGTGGGTCAAGGTCCGTGAGGACTCAACCTTTTTGGACCGGGGATCGGGGCCAATTTTAACCCCATTTTATTTAATAGGTCGGGGAATGAGGCATATCCTATCCGTTATCTATTTTAAGAAAATATTTTTTAATAAATTTAAAAAAATTAAAAAGGAAATAACTAATATAAAAAATTCAATTTGAGCCCCAAAAGAGGATATTCATCTAATAATATTTTGCTCAATATATTTTTCTTACATTAAAAAAAAAGAAAAATATATAATGCTAAAATAAAAAATAAATAAATTATTTTTTATTTAATATTATTGAAAAGATATGAAAAATAAATTTGTATTATTATTATTGTGAACATATAAAAATAATTTAAATATTTAGATAAAATAAAGAACTCAAACTTTAATAATATAATTTTAAATATTAAATTATCAAAATAAACATAAAAAATAATAAAAGAATTCAAATAAAAAAACAATATAATATAAACAAAGTTTTACCATCTCCTCCCAAAATGGGGACGAGATCCCTCCTTGGCCAGTTGCCATCCTTAACTAAATAAAGTAAGTTCAAACCTGTGGGTACCAATATGCAAGTATTTAAAATATTTTGTCATTAGTCATTAACTCTAATGTTTGAGGGTCCATTTAAAATTTTCAAAGTTAAGCACGAAATGAAATACAGAAAAACAAAATTTGTTTATTTTTTTGGAGTTTTCAATTCTTTATTCTTTGGTCAGTTTAATAAAAAAAAAAAAAAAAGGTAACAGATTATTCACCTAAAATGACTTATAAAATTGATCATTTTGAAAAAATTTCAAAAAAATTAATAGATTCATGCAGCGAATCATAAATAATATACAATTGAGATTATATTTATATAAAATTACACCATTATTATGTCATTAATATAGTTGTAATTACTAATCAATCAAAATAGTAAAAAATTTACGGTTTAATCTTAATATCAAAATCTTAATATAAAAGTAATTGTTCAAATAATGGTATTAAATACTCTTACCAACCACTTTGACTATAATATAACAGTTACAACGTTACATTTCACCCAATTTTTTGGTTTAACAACATTTCTCAAGCTTTAGCTGTATGTTTAAAACTTATAAGAAATTTGAAAAATGTAATTCATAACTTGAGATTATTGGGTTATAAGATGTAATGAAAATTTACCCCTTAACAACATTAACCACACATTTGCATTCCCAACAATGTGGGAAATGATGGAACTCTAAGAAATTTTGATGCAAATCATTGTGCTATCAGTTTAAAATCTAGAACAAATAAATAAGATGTAACAACTAATAAGTACATGCTGTGTTGATTCGGGCAAGCAATGTGTAAAATTCACAAAATTTGAAGTCCATGAAAGCCGAACTGTTTCAACACATTGGATAAGAATGTGGAGCCTCAATACTTGAAACTATAAAGAATGTATTGTAACCCCTAATCATGACCCATTCTAACTAACACAATATTGTCCATTTTGATACAACGGGCTTGATCCTAACCCCTCTCAATTTTGTTCCACGCACTAAAGATTTCAAACCATTGGCTCAAAAAGCCTTGTACTAGTTAAAGAGGGCAAAACACTTACAAGACACATCTTTAAACTCTATTCAGGTGACACTCTATTCAGGCAACGTGAGATTTTACACTAACTGAGAAGAATTGGACTCCCACTTAAGATTAAGATAGCTTCAAAGTTCAATAACATAAATGATGGCATCAAGCACTTCAGCCACCAAAAGATGACACTATCAGTAGTAACAAGATAATATGTTCTCTAACAGATAGATGCACAACAATGTCTTTTCATTTATTCAAAACTTTACTCATCAGAAGTAGGGACATGCTAATTATAGGCGCTTATAGTGCATGCACCACCAGAAGGGTCACACTGAATGTCTAAGCTTATAACCCAGAAGTCAAATGCCGTGACTTTCACTCACTCCAGATTTAATCTAAAATATTCTGTCTAAACTAACTCTTCAGCAAGCAACTATAGGCTGAGCCAACATTTGATTTCTCTGGAAAACATCCAATACAAGGCAATTATGCTCTGCTTGACTTCCAAGAGAACAAAGACAAAAAGCTTAACCTGCTCTCAAGAACTAAAAATCCATTATATCCTTGGCAGGTCCAAGAATAATTGCTTGAAATTCATCAACAGTCAATCCGTTCTTGTATCAAATGTTAATTAAGTAAAGCAGGGAACTAAATCCAATACTCTCTTCTGAAAACTGGAGAGTACTTGATCATATAATTCAGGAGAAGAAACAGAATCAATAGGCGATAGCTCTCACTTCTCAGCCATCAAGAAAAAGGTTGTTCAGAAGAAGATTGACAGTTCGAGCAAGAAGAAGATGGGTAGACTCAGTTGGAGCATAGATGGGAACTCGAATGAAGCAAAGTTCAGTAAGCACATGCCATGGATTGGCATCTATGTAGCAGCAGCATCTTTGGCCTGTGCTGTTCCAATGGCTATGGATGCTATTTGTGGCTTCCGCCAGAGAAAATTTCGTTTCCCATGCAAGTGCCTCTCTCTTAATGCCACTTCCCTAACCATAATAGCTGTAGCAATCAAATTTTCAGTGGATCTGAACACTGCTATGCCTCAAAAAAAGGATCAGCTTGCAAAGCTTAGCAGTGCCATCTTAATCTGTACAATAATGGGTAATACTATGCCTTCTCTTGGAACCATGGAGACCAAAGAACTCTGATTGAACATTATAGCTTAGGGAATTCTTGTTATTACCATGATTGTTAACATCTGCATCCAATTAGGCACCGGTGTGATCTTTGTTTACTGGAAAGAACATGCTTTTATCACGTTTCTCATGCTTGTTTTGCATGTGATCTCAAGTTTCTTGGCTTTAACTGTGCCAATCAACAAGCAATATTTAGAAATGACGTACAAAAAGAAGTATGAATTAGTTCTCAAATAAGGCTAAAATGAAGCTGACAGACCAGCAATCAAGAAACTCAAAGAAGATCTAATGAAACATTGGATGATGGCTCATACCTGCAACCCCCAGTTTGTGATAGGGCGTTCAATTACATGCACTGTGTCTTCTGAGCGCTATGACTTTAGCAGAAACCATGCTGCGATCTTACTTGATGTCCTGGTCATTCAACTTTTGTAAGGGGGAGTCTGACTGTAAGTGGTCAACCAGTTTAGTTCTCATTGGACAGACCATCACAGCAGGAGTTGGAACTATTGCCCGCGCCCTTAGATGGTTCACTGCAAAAAATTTCAGGTGCCCAAGCAAAGGGAAGAAAATCTGCATAAGTAAGATCTTCAAAGTAGAACGGTATTGGATGCAGATGCTAGAAGAGTTGAAAGAGTGGCCATTAGCTTTTTGAATAAAAAAATCGGCAATGCAGGAAACTTTCCCATCATGCCAAAATCAATTTCTTAATGTGTGCATCGGAATGCAAACTGGGATTGTGTTATTAAGAAAAGTAATTCAATTCATTTCCATGTACTTTGTAAGCCGAATTCTGTTATTCTGTGATTTTTGGATGGAGTTGAAGAAGAAGTTCAAGCACAACAACAGAATTTCAAATGACTCAAGATCAGAGTCTCAGCCCAGATCAAAGATGGATCTTAGCCGTTTTGTTCTGCATCTTGAAGGTGAGAGTGAACTTATTCGTATAATAGTGAAGAACAATTGCGATGCTAATGATAATTGGATGCGGATGGGCAAAAAGAAGCAGCCAAAACATCTCCTTAAACTGTTGAAAGAATCAAATTCACAAGGATTCCAGGGAGTGCAAGACTTTGACAGTTACCTAGTTCCCACGCAAGAATTTAACGAACCTCCAAATTGTTGGGCTCTCCCTGTAGTGACAATGACAAGCATCGCAGTTGCACATTAATACATCAAAAGTTGTTTGGTTAAACAGTTGATGCACAGTGTGCATGAGGGCATTGTGTATGTCAAACTCGTAGAAGAAAACCTAGATGCAAAAGGAGATCTGTTTAACATCAGGAAGGCAGCTACCTCAGTGTGGCCAGGAGTTGATCTTTATCTTCAGTGGCTAGACCTGAATCTCCGTAAACTGTCCCTACAAGCAAACAGCCCTAGGGAAATACTTGAAGCACTTGCTGATGCTGCAAAGAACAGGTTTATGGAATACAAGAAGACATGTGAATCAATGTGTATTTAAGGAATGCCCTTCAAAGTGGCCCATCAAGGCACCAGCATCTAATTCCATGTACAGAATAAGCCAAACAATTAAGCTTGATCACCAAAGCAGAAACCATCAGACAAGCGAAAGTTTGTTTGAAGTACTTACTGTCATGATTTCCGATATTATTGGTGTTTGTCTCACCAACTTACCACTTGTCATATCCTTGAAGTGTTTGAGCAGCACCATTGAAGAAAGAGAAGAAAGTGTGCGAAACACAGTTTTCCTTCTTGGTAAATCTAAAGAGATTTTGAAAATTCTAGACCAACGGGGCACCCCAAGTTTAAAACCTGATCAAATGGCATGTTTGATGACTGGCGTTCACTACCAAAACTGAAGGACAGTTTGCTCTCCATTCCATCTACTTCAGAGAGTGACATTTTCTTCCACTTCAAGTGAGTTGTGCCTCAGTCTAACCATTGAATAAATTATTGGAAGCATGGTAATAAAAGACACAGGTAGATTATTACTGAATCACTTTTAGGCTCGTTCATTAGAGAGAAAAATTCAACTGACATGTGTCATGTTTGTGAGTAATTTTTACAACAAAGTCTATGTATATTAGAGATAATTAATTTTGAAACTGGGAACCTGCATCCCCTAGATTTTGTGAAACTGAAACTCAGTTGTATTCCATATTCAAGTATCCTTCAAGCAGATGTATTAATTCATTAATTGCAACGGCAACATCACAGCCCCAACAAATCAATGAAGACATAAGCATAGGATATGAGTGCTGCCACTTATGCATAAATCACCAATCAAAAGTTAATAAACAATCTCATTAACAAAGAACTCCAATATGATGAAAATATATGGAACTGACACGTGAACTTCAATTAGGCTGAACAAAACAACACTGAACTTTAAGTTCAGATATCAAGCAAGTTCCAGTCTTCAGTCAAACATCTTGAATTTCATGATGTTTCCATCTTTTTTTTACCTAAAATCTTGAATTCAATAAGGTCTATACAAAATGTATAATTATTTGGCCTGGCTTTGATTGTTAGGACCCTACAGTCAAGTAGCAGCCTGCCTCAAATATACATATCCTAAACTCCCCTTGCCGACTCTAGACTACAAAAGAGAAGACAGATCCAAGCCAATTTATTCTAACCTTCAAAACAGAAACCACACACAACCCTTAGACCTTACACTCATCCCTCTTGCTATGAGAGACCAAGCTGCACTAGAAGATTCTCACCAAGTTACTTTAGATGTCAATCTTCCACTAATTACAATATCACAGACTAAGCCTCCTTGATTTATCTAGGACAGGAGGTTTGCTGTCTGTATTCCCTTTCTAAATATCATTAAAAAGACATGTAACTCTAAATATGCAACATAGGTTGGAGTTAGGATCATTATTTCCACATCAACTGTAAACAGCTTTCATATCAATATTTTGGCTAATTATGATTAATGAAAGCTGACCTATTAAGCAAATTTTGTACAACCAAATACACACATGTACACAAAATAAGTATGACATGCCTAGAATCATGAATATGATGTGCTAATCATGAGCATGATTTAAACAGTCTGTAGAAATAAATAACCAGACAGACCTAGGTTTATAAAGTGGAGAATCATTGCATTCAAACTCTTCACAGTTTCACTTCTTGGTCTCTAGGGTTAATAGCAGTAAACAGAGTTACATACCAGGGTGCATGTCTTTGAATATTATGGTCAAGTCTTCCCGCCCAGTGATTTCTTCAGGGGTAATCATCCTTATTCATCGTCTTGCTGATCACTGCACAATTAGTTGTGCATGATGTGCGAATGTTGCTTTAGAACTGCTCCATAACTCAGGTAATAAGTTTATGTATGGCAACTGAAAATTTGCCTTAATGAACAATAGACATCTTCAAAGCCAACCCCAAGATCAACAGGAGCTGTGTGATGAAAGCCAGGGTGATATGGTTGCTAGAGAATTACCATTGACAACATAAATGCAATCAATATACCCCAATAATTGACTGCTCAAAACTAGGATTTCACAATAACTTTTCCTCTTTCTAATTAAACAATTTCAGTTATCAACTTGATGAGAAAGAAAAAGGAGAAGTTTGTAAAAATATACATATATATGGCATCACTCAACTAACTCCTTATTCTAAACATTGGCATCAATACCATCGTTCGCAATTTCATTTGTAAGTGTAGTGATCGTGAGGAGTTCAAACACAGCTCAAATCATGTACATCTTCACACAATCGATCATGATGAACTCCAAATTTCGATTATTACATGTCTTTACTTATTTCGCATTACATTATGCTGCCCATTTCGAAATCATTACTTGCACCTGCACTAACATACAGTCTACCCTATTGTGTCTTCTTGGCTTTCTTTTTTTCTTTTTTTTTTTTTTTTCTCTTGCGAAAAAACAATTGAAATGACAATATGAAAACACAACAAATCAAAAGAATACAGCATCCACCATTCATGAGTAGCTAAATAAGTCCCAAACTGATTTCGCAACTTCAACACAATTCGTGAGAACAAGTGACAAATCAAGTTTGATAAATGCCGTAGTCTCCAAGCGGAAAGTAAAACCAAACCACAAATCCGCAAACTATTTCCTCAAATTTCCTCCATAACAATATAAAATTTCAAAGTACAATCAAGTCAAGGCAAGAACTATCACTGCCTGCTGTATTTTAAATGAAAAAGAATATATTGAAAAAAAAAATTACACAGAACCCGGAATCTAACTTGAACTACTCGTCCCGGTCAGTCTTTTTGGGTTTGCGATAATTTTCTTCTATGTGTTTGGCCATCAACATGCCAGTGTCGGCTAGCTTCCTGACATTAGGCACGTTGTAGTTCTGCGCGACGTAGACGCCCAAAACTGTGCCGGCCATGAAGGAGAAGCAGCTCCTGATAATACCCATTTTTACTTGATCGGCGAGTAAAGTTTCAGCCGAAATTACAGGAATTTGACAGGGACGTTTTGTTCGTTGAATGACGGTTTCATTCCTTGTTGCGCAATGCTAAGAGTTTTGTTTATGACTTTATGTTGTTGAATGTTGACCTGCCTCTCGTCCCCCTCACGAGCCGAGGGGGGCTTCAAGGTTAAGGATCGACTGTTGGCCCAAGTTTTTGTGGGTCCCGCTTTAATTTGTTAATTCCCGAATCTGATTGGTCACGTCAGATCCAATTTGTAGTGCAAGGAATTTCAAATGAAAATTATTAATTTCTTAATTCATAACCATTTATTATATAATAATTATTTTATTTTATTTTATTTTATTTTATTTTTGCTCAATTTAATTAAAAATTTTAAAATTATTTAGAAGCAAATTTAAATTTAAAGAACACTGGCCAGCCTGGTGTGGTAATTTCTCTTCCTTGTCCTTGACGAAGAAGAGAACACGTCAAGAAATTATCTTCGACTCTCTTCACTTTGAAGAAGTATTCATCGAAGAAAACTTGACAAACAATACAATACAGTTTGCGTAGAGGCTGGTGCCCAGAGACGAATGTTGTATTTTTTTTACTCGATTTTTATGTAGCTTCAAGCACGTCTGCAGTACTGGTACTAGTTAGCTTTAGTGCCAAGCCGGTAAGGGCATGTTTGCAACACTTCACTGGCCTCCACTGTTAAGCATAAATTTGTTTTTAGCCAATGTTTGGCTCAAGGAAGAAACTGGACTGATCTGCATTATATGCACGTACGTATAATGCAGACCAGTCACTGCAGGGCTGACCAGTGAACATGCACTGGTCTACTTTAATCTTTTAAAATAATATAATATAATTTTATTTTTAATAAATTAAAATAATATAAGATTATAAAATATTTATTTTTTAAAATATAACATTATATTATATTATATTATTATAAAATATTAATATTTAAAAATAAAAATTAAATTAAATATTAAAAATAATATTAATTTTTTAAAAAAAAATTACATATTAATATACACCGCTATATGTTAATTTATAATATAGTATAATATATGTTATATAAAATATAGTACAATTTTTTATTTAATTTATTATAATACATTCTAATTCAGTACAGTTTAATTAATTTAAAATAATACAACCTTATACAGAATTCATCCTACTGTTTCTTACATATCATATCAATAGCTTCTATTTTCGCTTTTACATTTTCTGAATCACATACGGAACCTTCGGGCTGGGCCTGGGCTGTAGATAGGCCTAGTTTTACGATTTAGAGGATGAAGAGAAAGTGTTAGTTTATGGTTTGGTAAGTGTGTGCAAGGATCCGATTTGATATGTAATAGTTAAGAATCGAACTTAATCATTTTAGATTAAATTTCAATTTTAAAAAATTAAGAATTTTTAGGAGTAGATTTTGATTCTAAAAATTGATTTAAAAATAAAAAATTAATTTTTAAAATAAATTAATTAAACTCCACTTTATATTCAAATACAACCTCTTAATTATTAAATTATATATATAAAGTTATATAATTTATTAAAGAAATTATATTTTATTTATTGAATTACATAGAAAAAATTAATCAATATATTTATAATATTTTATTTAACTTAATTTATTATGTTATTTGTTTAATAATTTAATAAAATCGTAATGTGTATATATTTATTTTAAAATTATCAAATAAGTTAATAATTATAATAAATAAATATATATGTAATATAATATTATTAGATATATAATTGTACTATCATAAAAAAATATTTTTTTTTTACTAATGTATAATATTAACTCGAACAATAATATGATATTTTTATAATTTATTATATATTAATTCTTTTTAATAATTTATTTTTTTATTTACTTAATTTTTAGTTATATATACAATATTTTTTAATAATTTATTATATATCAATTATTACTTTAAAAAAACTGCATTAGAAGAAAATGAATAGTTTGATTTTTTGGCTTCTATTTTAATTCTTATAAAAATAAAAAAAGTTTGTATTTCAACGGTGATACTAATTAATAATTAATGCGTGTTAAATAATTAT
The DNA here is from genome assembly GCA_035584115.1 of Cedrela odorata. Classification (NCBI taxonomy): domain Eukaryota; kingdom Viridiplantae; phylum Streptophyta; class Magnoliopsida; order Sapindales; family Meliaceae; genus Cedrela; species Cedrela odorata. The sequence goes on from JAXCLQ010000011.1 coordinate 6,219,544, forward strand.
TAATATATTATTATTATTATTATTATTATTAACAGGGAGATTTGTACTGTATTTGTAATTGCATGATCCAAAGAAAAAGAAAACAAGAGGCAACAGAGAAAACGAGATCTCAGACAGGCAGAAACATACAGAAAAATTAATGAATGTGTATGTTGGGATGTGACAGCCTACGTGATTTCAATGGCTTTTTTGACAAGCATGGTGAGTGCTTACTTTTTGGTTTTTGTATTAATTTTCTTGAAAAATAAAAAATAAGACAACGCGTTTTCTTTACGCTCCCTCGCTAAGTGTATATATATATATACATAAAATAAAAGAAAATGACAAAACAATATGGAAGGAAACTATAAAAAGAATGGATTGGAAAAAGCATCTATAAAAGACGCAAGCTAAAAAGGTTGTATGAAGACAACCCTAGCTTTTATTGCACTTGTTTACTAATCAAATTGTCAATTTCAACTATTGCCATTTGCTTCAAACGTGGACATGCTTGTTCATGCTTCTAATCAAATTAGTTTGATCAGTATTTTTGTTGTATCATCACTTGTTTAATTTGATTTTGATTTCATATCCATATCTTGTCCACTAATATTAGAAGAATGGACTTGATCATATAAATATATGTATAAGTGTTTGTTGATTGGTGGAATAAAATTAAGAAGAGATCATTTGGTATGTACAAGTACAAGTATGATTTGATTGATGACACATGCATTTACTATTGTCTCTTGCTATATATTTAAGTAGGATTTTGATTGGTAATCCATGCATTCACCGTTGCCTTGCGCTATATATCCCACCCTACTTCTACTTCTACTTCTACTTCTACTTACCAAACGATCTCCTTTTAACTTTTTTTTTTCCACCAACCAACAAACACATGTACATATATTAATATTTATATGATTTTCTTTATAACAAAATCACTTTCCCACTTTGTTTTCAATAAAAAGCGCTTTTTTATTTTAATATAATTATATAAAACTACTATTCCATGGAGAACTTGTAGCTTTAACTGCTGTGTCCAGAATTAATTTGATCTCTATCTATCTGGGGAAGGTTCGGCCGGGTATAGGATCAATTGGAATGATCTCCAGTAGAACAAACAATTGCATGCCTATCACCAGGATTTTGGATTGAGTTCCTTCACTTTCATTTGTGTTTGTTTACTTTGTATTTTAAGGCGTTAATTTGGTCATGTAACAAGGGATACTAATTGTCACCGAATATTTGCAATACCGAACATAAACCTTGTAGTGTGAAATTGAAAAGTTATCGGTTTGCCGTTTGATGTGGAAGCTCCAGTTCTTTGAATATTACAGACGCTATGTTACACTTACATTTAAAGTTTTGCTCCATGCAATACAATGCAATGATCTCGTGAAAATGGGTGCTCTCACTAGAGAAATTATACTGTTGCATGACTCGTTCATGTGTTATGTTTAACAGGACATTTGGTTTGTCAAATATATGTATTGTGAAACTAGTTGTCATTTGCAGTACAACATTTGGAAGACAAGTAAACTGGGAATACATGTTACCAATACCAAGCGACAAATCATCCATGATTGGATTGATTATTGTAGCAATTATAGATAGCACAATCATACTCAAAAAGCCATTGTGTTTCAACAACAGTATTCAAACAAAACAAGTTTTAAAGGCGTTTAGTATTTGCTACATGGAAAATTTTAAAATAATTTTATTTTATCACACTTTATATTTATGACAAACCCTAATTTAATTTTATTAAATAAATTAATTTTATTAAATTTGAATAATTTTGTCCTCATAACCACTTAAGCTACAAACAAGATAATTACAATGCGTTTGTGTGCTACAATGATTTTTTTTATTTTTTTAAATTTAAATAATATATTAAGTGATAAAATTAAATTTATTTATAACAAAATTTACTACAATAAAATTTACACAAAACTGTAAATTTAAAAAATT
>JAXCLQ010000011.1:6221599-6465626 GCA_035584115.1 Cedrela odorata
GAGTTCAGTTTCTGATACTTCTCCTGAAGAAGATGTTGCTATGTGTCTTATGATGCTTTCAAGGGATGTGTGGATGAGAAACAACGAAGAAAAAGATCAAGAGAATTGTAAAGAAAGGGAAAGATCAGTTGAAATGGTGGAGGAATCAAAGGAGATCAAGAAGATAATTCGCGGGAAGCATCGTTGCGGAAAATGCAAGAAAGTGTTTCGATCTTATCACGCGTTGGGTGGACACAAGAAAGTTTGTGAAGCTGCAGAAACCAGAAATGCAGGTAAGGTTTGTAGTGATGAGAAGATATTTGAGTGTCCATTTTGTTACAGAGTGTTTGGCTCCGGCCAAGCACTTGGCGGACACAAGAGATCTCACTTGTTAGCTGCTTCATCGACAACAGCAACTGCTGTTGCACATTCTCGTTCTGTTAAAGCCGAGAACAATTTGATAGATCTCAACCTTCCTGCTCCATTGGAAGAAGACAATTATAGTGTGGTTTCGGATGCATAATAGATGAACCCATCAACCATGTATCCAAAATTTACATGGATTTAATCATATGTAGTTCATTTCTGCAATTTGATTATATGGGTTCTTTGTAGGTAGAGTATTTTCTTTATGTTTATTCAACGATGATTTTGTGACGTTTCTGAATTCTCCTTTACGGATAGCAATAGTACATTACCTTGGATTTTTCAACAACTACTTTGTCATGTGATCATGTCTAGTTTAAGCTACTGCAGTAGTTGTAGTCTATGTAACATTTACATGTTGGCATTAATTCCTTTTAACTGTAAACTTATTCTTTGAGCAAGTTCCAATCTTTAAACAAGTTTATAGCTTGTTGAGCAATTAAGCACGGATTCAAGTGTGTTATAGCGGCAAATGCAAGTTATTTTTGTTCCTTACTGTAAATTGGTGAGCGAAGCAGCTCTTGCTGAAAACCCCAGATGAGCATAAATTTGCTACATTTCAGTGCAAGTACTATTTTTTTGGCCAGGTTGTGGGGTACCCTATAACTTGGTCTCTGTAAGTACCTGGTTGTTCAATTCTGTTAATGCAAGTGTAACATGTCTTTATTCTTTTTCCAGCTGTTGTTTGTGAACTGCTAGCTTTACAAAAATATATTGAAAATGATGGGATTTGTAAATGTATTGTTCACTTGAGGAATGGAGTTGAAGATCTCGTTCACAAGTCACTCACACACCATCTCTTTTGTTCTCTGTTGTTTCAGTTCAGTTCGTTGTTTTAGCTTAAAGCATAAAATCAATGATTTTGAAGCAGAACCAGAAACTGTAAACTGAGGAAATGACAGAAATATCCTCAATGGACCACCTAGTTTTACATTCCTACTTCTAAGCTTTTATTTTTTTAAAAAAATAAAAATATTGATATCTGTTGGAGGTGACTGGTGAAGATCCGAATTCCCTCATTTTCCGAATGAAAAGATATGTAAAAATTATGTGCCTTGAAATGAACGAAATATCCGGGCAAAAAGGAGGTACCACGCTATTCTTATAGAAGAATTAGTCAGATTTATTTAAATAAATAATTAAATAAATGGGTTTATGTTTCATGAGAGAACAGTCTTGATTCCAAGGACATGTCAGTCAATAAATGATTGGTCTTTGGGTTCCTTTCTTTTAAGCATACCAATGTAATTTCTTGTTTTAGAAGAATTCTGCTTTAAGATTATATTATACTAGGCTACAGATTTGTCTAGACTAGACATAAATGGAAAGACGAAAATGGATGATACCTTCGAATTCACATTTGTATTTATATAATAATTTTTTCTTAAATTCATGAAAATTTTATATTTCATTATCAAATTTATTTTAACAAATATTTAATATTTATTAAATTCAGTAAATAAAATTATAAATTTTTAGTATTAATTTAAAATAAAACATATTACTCACGTAAATATATCAAGTCTATCAATATAAAATAAAATTAATTACAATAATTTAATAAAAAAAATACATAATTATTTTATAAATTCACACATAAAAATATCATATATTTAAAATAAATTTCTATAAACTTATAAGTATTCATTTAACTTTAACATATATCAATCTGTTACAAAATTACTATATTATAAGTCATGGTAAATTGATCAAGTAATATCCAAAAAATCATGCATTCTCTATGTGAATATATATTTTAGCATTAGAAAATCATTATTAAGGCAGAAATTATTTTTCCACAACTTCGTCGTCACAATAATAAAAAGACTTTCTAAATTTTATTTTTAAAAGTTAACTTATATAATTTTTTTTTTGCCTAAAATCCAATAAGCATATTAAATTTTTCCATAAAAAATTTGTTTTATCAATTAGAATTGGATAAACCCAATAATCATAATAAAAAAAATATATATTAGTATTTTTATAAAATAATATATATTTTAAAAATTAAATACTTGCTAACACCCGTAACAAATATCTCTTGATAATTATCAACTTCCAAATTTATCCCAAAAATACTAACAACTTACCAAATTCATTCTATTAAGATCAAATACTGGCAAATTTGTGAATTTGCTAGTGAAATTGTCATTCTTACTTTCGTCCCCTAAACCATCTAATCATTTCATCATTTAACTAAAGATTAATACATGCTTTTAGTTTTAAGAATTTTAATGAAAAATACAAGTTACTGCCCATTACCCAATATTAGCTTGGCAGAAGAAATATTTATTTGGCATTATTATAAAATATGATCTACTCTTTGTTCTTACCTTTCATATAATCGTATAGTTAAGCCGCAAAGTGATGGACAGTTCTTATTGTTTCCGCTCTTTACTATTTCTCTTTCTTTCAAATTTGATTCCTAATGTCTCTCTTTCTGAATGATTAAAATGTTTATAATTACTTGTAATTTACATCGTAGATTCTTGCTTTCTGGACGTCCAAACTTGGCCCTTTTCTTGTCAAAACATGCATTATGCAACACCGACGATGAATTTTTACGTGTAAAGTTATGAATGATGTAACTTGTAGTGGAGATTAAGATATAAGAATAGAATTCTCCTATTAAAAATAAATAAAAATTAAATAGATAAAAAAAAAAAACTTTTGAATTTTGATTGTATTGAAATATCTTATCCTAATTTTTATTTTTTAAATAATGTAATTCAAAAGGGCCTATCACAGTCCACAGAATACAAGTCTTTGTGACAAGAATGACCATTATTATTTATTAATGCAACTCGCCGGCTAATACCCAAAACAAATATATATATATATATATGTGCACTAATTTTATTTATGCATTCACTGGGCTGCGTTCAGACAGAATTGTTTTCCACACATCCAACGGCTGATGATGAGTAGTCTACAGATTATTGATGGTGATGAGGTGCACAGCATAAGAGCGGCAGATCGAGGATTTGGTCAGCGTGACTTGTGCTACGCTTTATAAAAGTCGGAAGCAAAGACGTAAACTGGGGATGAAGTGGCAGGCCTTTTCGGCCTACTTCTGCTTAGAAATGCCTGTGGGCCCCATCCCCCCCGATCTGCATCAGAAATTGTCCTACGTGGAAATTAATTTTTCTATCGGATATAATTAAATTTTCAGAAATAACCGGGGGCAGGAATGTAAGTTCCAAACAATTAATATAGCCCATGATTCAAAATTTGATGTTACAAAAAACATGTCTGGCGGAAAGAGAAGCATATGGGTATTGGCGGCAAGTGGTGGATGTGTGCTTTCTAACAGCAATCTTTTTTACTTTCGATTTTCAACCCATCGAAGCTGCATCGTTTTAAGGAGTAATTCTCACAATCTCTCGTGTTTCTCATTGCCATTAGTAGAAAACGGTACACTTTCCTACTTGTACTTGTGAGATTCTTTTCTCTAATGACAAGTTCCAACCCACGTATCCAAATCAGGTACTATTTCTCGAATTTCTATTTTTATTTATAATTATTATAAATATACAATTAATAATTATTAACATAAAATTTTAGGTAAAATATTTTTTTTATAAAATCTTTTAATAAAAATATGTCATGTTTTTTTTTATTATAATTATTTTTTCATTATTGAATAATTTCAAAATAAATGTATACATAATTAGAATAAATTAAATGGGTCGTACACCCGTCTCATTTAAAATATTTTTGTTAATAAATAAAAAATTATTTTATTTATAAATTAATTATACACATATTAAACAATTATTTAAAAGTAAAATTAAAAAATTGTAACATTAATTTTTAATTATATTTATTTTTTATTAATAATATTTAAAATTCAGTGGTTATTAAGTACATTATTACACCATTATGTAACTATACATATGACTATTGTTTAAGTAACAATTAAGATAGTGTTTATTGAAATTTCTTAGCAACAAAAGGTAAGCCATTATTTACCCAATAATCTACTTAGCCCCGTGACATTTTCTACTTAATCATTATTCTCCCAATATTCTTATCATTTCAATCAAAATGTCTAATTTGTTTTTTTTTTATTCCCTTGTTCACCACTCACCATGGGTTTCTTCTAACCATGGTAAAAGCATAAATTGTTGTGATGGAGCGTTGTGGATAGCATTAGCAATTTAACGCTCCATCACCACAATTTAGCATGCATATATTTAATTCCTTTTCTTTTTCTTCTTTCAGTACTGTTATTAACCTTGAATCACGCCACAAACACCATGATTTCACGCCCATTTTTGGTCACGCACAGCAAGCAAGCAAATACTCGGCCAGCAGGCGGCGGCAGCAGCTGCAAGCAGCATCTAATAAGTGCCCAGCATGTGAATGTGATGTATGGGTCTCGCTTAAACAACCGAAAAGTCCAACACCAATTATTCCTTTAAACCACACCTGCTCATCTCACCTCATCTCGTTTGGGTCTACCCATCTTAACTTATTGATCGTTCGATTTACAGGCAATTATGGATGATCATTTGTCATTGATGAACCGTCTATTCACCATTTGTCGTCTGCAATAAATACATAGGATTTCAGATCATTAGGCAATAGCTGGCCACCTTATAGAGATTGACGAACTATTAATAATTCCAACTTAATACTTACATGTGTACATAACATAGAGGGTGCAAAGATTATTTTTCTTTTAAAATTTTGTTGAGTTTAATAATAATTAAAGAAGAAATTACAAAGATTGTTTTAATTTTTTTAATTAAATTATTTAAAATACTTTTCATTTAATTTTATGAATTTTATTTTTTTAAAAAATATTTATTAAAATATAATAATAATAATAAATATGAACTAATATAACAATATTATTTTATTTTTATACGGCTAACACAATTTATTTATTTTTTATTCTTTTTAATTTATAAGACGTGTATTCAACAAATATTAAAAAGAATGTAAAAATGATAATAAAAATATTGTATTTAAAATCTTGAACATTAAATTAGTTACAAATAATTCATAAATTACAAATATTGTAACGGCTCGTATTTTTCATAACGACTATAATATAATTTTGATGGTTATAATAAGAATTTTCTAAATTTAAAGATTTCTATAGTAACACTATAATAATCAATTAAATAAACTATTTATTTATTAATTATTATAATTAAATATATGGATAAACATGAAAATTTTTTTAGCCAATTATATACCAGCACATGAATTCATTTTGGTTAAGTAAAGAAAGTGAGATAATGAATGAATATTATTTTTCATGTGATGGAAATAATAATATACATATTTTATGTAATAGTCTGAAATTTTTATATTCTAAATTACTATAAAGTAGGTTCAGATTAGGATAAATTTTTTTCAAAATTTGAGGGGCTAATGTATTAATTCTAACAAATCGAGGGAAGAAAAATAAATTATTATAAATATGGAGCAAAAATGCAAAAACAAGAATGACCCAAAAATTATTATTTATCTCAAATTTAAGCCACATCCAAGCATTCATATACAAGCCCAATCTTGTAGAAATGAGGGCCAAAATTAAAGCCCCGGGAGTGTTAAACATAAAGCATAATGTCAAGCCCAATTAGTAATTTTATTTTATTTTTCCTTAATTTTTGTAAATATTTATTAAAATATAATAATAATAAATACAAACTAATATAACAATATTATTTTATTTTTACACGTCTAACACAATTTATTTATTTTTTATTCTTTTAAATTTAGAAGACATGTATTCACCAAACAATAATTGATAAATGTATGGTTTTGTTGTAGGATGTTTCAAGAATTTTAATATTAATATTAAAAAGAATGTAAAAGCGATAATGAAAATATTATATTCCATTGTTAATATTCCATTGTTAATTAGGCTTTGTCATGAATATATTGTGTTTTGGAAAAAAAAAAACATATAATATTTTCAATCCACGACAACTGTAAGTTAAAATTTATTGCAAGTCAATACTAAACAAAACTTTAATTAAAGTGAAAAATAAATAAATGAATGAACTTAAAAATTATGACACTTCAATACTAAAAAAAAATTAATTAGAATAATAAATAAATAAATGGAAGTCGTATAACTCCCAATTTTTGTATTGTCTTATAGTACCCCACTCTATTAATGTATTATGCAATCACAAAAGTATATTATGAAAAAATTAATAAAAATGTACTTTAATTCGATTTTAAATATTAAATAAATTAATAAAAACAAAAATTTCATATATATTGTACAATTTCATAAAGTGTAACAAAAATAAATTAAATTTGAATAAAATGACATAAATTTTGTTAAGAACTACTATTTAAAAGTTGCATTACTACTTCAGGTGATTTTTTATTAAAATTCCAAGCAAAGACATACTAATAATCATATATATATATATATATATATAGAGGAAGGATCGAGAGTCTAACACCTCGTCCATTGCACACTAAAATTTTGGTAGAATTTTCCCTTATAAAATGAACATTCCTTAATAATTAAAATCTGTAAAAAAAAAAAATAAAATTAAACACTTCAAAAAATATGTTAAAATCCAATAACTTGTTCTCAACATCAAAATATAATCAATATTTAAAGTGTAAATATTTATTAACTAATTTAAAATTATACAAGTTTGATTATCATAATTACACCTATAAAAATACAGTAAAAAAGTCTTATAGTTGAAAAATCTCCGGCTCATTTCAACTATTCATTTTCAACTTTATCCAAAACTTGAAAAGTAGAAGTGAGCTAATACTCAGTAGATATTTATATGTTATAAACGTTTTTCAAATACTATTAACACTTCAATAATAAACTTATAAGAGATTTCAAAATTTTATTTTCAAATATGATAAACAAAATAATTGTCATTTTATTATAAGTAACTTAATTAATATCATGCGTACTTCTGAAATATATTCTTAGGGACTGCCACCTTAATGACCAACGTACTTCTGGGACATTATTTTTAGGGACCGTTGCCTCACCTAATTTCTTATTTATGAACTTTGTTAGAAAAATTGAACTTCATGATTTCCCTTTAAAACAAATGTTTTTGAAATATAATAATTATAAAATTTACATTATTAGGCGATATTGAAAATTTTACTATCTTTAACTTGAATAAATTACAAAAATCTGGGCTAAATTTCAAAACTCAAAAAATAAGTGCAACACAAAAAAAATTTTAAACTATGAAGTTCTATATGAAATAGAGCCTTAATGACTCAATCAAAATTTTCAAATTTAATGGACTCAATTGAAAATTTTCAATTTCATTCAAAATCAAAACCTAAGTTTTCATTTTCCTTTTATAAGCCAAAACTTTGGAGGAGAAATGAAATCCCTCTAATGTGTGATTTTTATGTTTGGCTATACCACATTGGTTAACATATCTAAAAGATTCTCAACAATCTTAAACTTCTTAATCAAAATATTTCCTTTATCAATAATTTCATGAACAAAGTGATGCTGAATATCAATATGCTTCATCCGAAAATGGTATACTGGATTTTTCGCTAAATGAATAATACTCTGATTGTCAGAATAAATAATAATATTCTTTTGAACAATAACTAATTCTTCAAGTATTCCTTGTAACCAAATAGTTTCCTTCACAATGTAACATCCCAAATTTAAAAATATTGTCGGCAGATGATAGAATCTATTATTACCTTAAACCTTTATCTGTCTGTCTAAAGCATATATTGTACTTAGATGTACAAAATAACATCAAAATCATATATATGATGCAAAAGAGCAATATGCCCAACCATGAATTATATAGGATCAATGAACTTTTTACATCCTCTATTATATTATATTAAGTTAAGTTTTATACATGATTCTCCAAGATATGATTATGGCTGCATTATATGTGATGCTCTGTACATGATGGACTCAGACCCTAGTGACTGCAGTTTATACCTTCTCTTAAGTCCATATCTCAAAGGAACTAAAATAGCTCATCAGGGATCAAATCCTGCAAAATCTGAAGAGTAAGGGGAGGGGGGAAGTCCAAGAAAACTTAGTGAGTAAGTACTATAAAATAAGAAAACATAATATCATAAAAAACTGAGTTCTGCTACGAATAAATTTAATTCAAAACTGAAATTAGCTTCATATTCAAATTTTACTGCAATAAAATCAATTCCCAAAACCATTTTGTCTTAAACAACAATTTATAAAAAAAAACTCTAGATATTTAGGGACGTTACGTATCGTTGTCCTCTTAAATATATCTCTGTAAAATTCTAGTATCTAAGGATATTACGTATCGTCGTCCCCCTAAATATATCTCTATAAATCTCTAGTATATTGGGGTGTTACGTATTGTCATCTTCATAGATACATCTATGTATAACTCTAGTATTTTGGGGCGTTATGTATCGCCGTCTTCTAAAATACCTCTGTATAACTCTGGTATTTCTGGGTGTTACGTACAGCCGTTCTTCTAGATACATCTTTGTATAATAAGAGTCAAGAAGTAGTCAGTTGGTACTTCGACTGACGATCTACAAATAAATATTTTCCGTTAAGATTTGCAACGTTGTATGCTTATCTTATGAATGAATAAATATATTATGCATAAACGATGTATCCTACTATGAAATTAGAATATTTAGAATTCCTACGGATTTTAGGGAGATTGAATTGAAGTTACCTAAATCAGAGGATTGCAAATACAATTCCAATTATTTTAGATAATACCTCACTGAACATGTGATTAATCAGGAAAAGATCTTTGGCTGAAATTTTGGTAAGATTTTCCTTTACAAGTCTAGTTTTTGTAGCTTTTTACCAATCCTGATTTTGAATCCTAACATTCGAGTTATAAATAAACCATTACACACTACGCAGAAATGAGACAGTTTCGAGTGTCATAACAGAATAACTAGCTTTTGAAATTTGTTGGGAGTTCATCTTTGCATGAATTAATATGATTTTGACTATGTTATTCCTTGTTGTGTCTAGTTTCCACAGAATTTTACGGTTCAATAATCAAAGGTCTAAAACTCATTCTATTTTCAAATCACTAAACTTTGTCCAGAATTTTCGGCAATCGAAATGCACATTCTTTACATACAAATTCACTACCTTATAATTCAACACAATTCAACCATCATATCTATGCATTATTAAATCTTAATTTCTCAATTTTTATGCACTAAAATACTGTCATATGTAAACATAATCACTGCCAATAATCCCCAATTATCAATTAACCACATAATTCACAAATTCGCTATATGAACATCACAAATCAAATTCAATTTTTTTTTGGAAAATTCATAACAAACTAAAGAGTTTCCTTACCACTTTTAGAAGCCAATTTCCTTCTTCTTTTTCTTCATTTCTTCTCTCAATTTCTCCTTTTCTTTCATCTTTTCCCTCTCGATTTCTTCTCCCTTCCCTTTCTCTTCTTTTCTTCTCTTCTTCTATTTCTTCTTTCTTTCCCTTCTCTTCTTCTCTCGGTTTTCCCTTCTCATTTCTCATTTCTCTTATTTTCTTTTTCTTCCCCTTTTAATTCTTTCTTTTCTTCTCCTCGCTTTCGGTTTTCCTTCTCCTCTCCATTTTCTTTCTTTTTTCTTCTATTCTCTCTTCCTTTTCTCTTCCTCACGTTTTTCTTCCTTTTTGGTTTCTCTTCTTGTTTTTTCTTTTTAAACCTTGAATTTACTATACATGTATCAAACATTCTAGAAAATGGGCCCCCATTTTCAATAATTTTGGGCCATAAGATTTTATTTTTGTTTTATTGCCTCATATTACTAACAATTTACTTATTTTCCCCCACTTATCATGATTTAGCACATTGACCCCTTAAGTTTAGAAAAATTTTCATTCTAGTCACCAATATCCTATGATATTTATTATGAAAAAATTTCGGGCCATTACACACAACTTCTATAATTGTTACATATTTAACATATTTAGTAGACAACGCAAATATAGACTGCAAAATAGACTTTCAACTCACATGTGCTTTTGCTAAACAAAATACATAACTAGTAGTAGATTTTTGTCTATCCAAACCCCCAGCATAATCAAAATCAACATAACCAAAGTACTTTGATCACATTTATCATCTTGCTCAAAAAGCAATCTAATATCTACAATTTTTGACAAATACCGTAAAATCCATTTCACAACTTGTCAATGTCTTTTACCAGGATTGTGCATATACTTGCTTACCACTCCAACTGCATGTGAAATGTTAGGCCTCGTGCATACTATAGCATACATTAAACTACCAACAACATTAGAATACAGAACTTTTGACATATATTATCAATCTTTATCTCTACTTGAAGATAAGGAAGCACCAAGCTTAAAATGAGGGGCAAATGGGGTACTTACAGTTTTAATTTTTCAGCCATGCCAAAACATTATAGTACATTCTTCAGTTATTGTTTCTAAGACAAACAAAACTTGCCTTTCTTTCAATCCATGCTTATTTCTATTCTAAGTATCTTCCTCGCTTTACCTAGATTGTTCATTTCAAACTCCTGATTCAACTGTGCTTTTAATATTCCAATTTCTTCTTTATTCTTTGAAGCTATCAACATATCATTAACATAAAATAAAAGATATATGAAAATCCATTTTGAAGCTTGCGAAAATACACACAATGATCAAAATTGCTTCGTGTGTACTTTTGTTTTGCCATAAACTTATCAAATCACTTATACCACTGTCTTGGAGATTGCTTTAATCCATACAATGACTTGTTCAGCTTACATGCCCAATTATCTTGACTAACCTCCTTAAAACATTCTGGCTGAGTCATATAGATTTATTATTCCAAATTACCATATAAGAATGTCATCTTTACATCTAACTGAACTAGTTCTAAATCAAATTACGCCACCAATGCTAATAAAATATCTCTTTGCAGTCATTTTTTTCCTTCTAAGTATAATTTTTTGCTACCAATTTAGCCTTGTAGCGGACCTCATTCTTACCAGGAAATCCATCTTCCTTTACAAATACCTATTTACAACCAATTACCTTCTTGCCCTTTGGTAACAAAGTTAGCTCTCAGGTTTGATTCTTTTGAAGGGACTACATTTCCTCATCCATGGCTATATTCTACTTCTCTACTTCTGAACTATTAATTTCTTAACGATAAGTGCTAGGGATGCTAATATCTACAACTAAAAATGCATACGATACCGTATTATTTAAATGAATAAGCTTTCTTATCTCTTTTTTTCTTTACGGAGCGCAATTAGTAGGTCAAGATCTGAAGGTTCTTGAGTTGAAATCTCCTCCTCTTGTTCCATTGGTTCAACTTCATCTTTTTCCATTGAAGTATATATAGTAGTAACCTTAAGCTCCACGTACTCCAAGTGCTACGGAGTACACTTCACATGCTTCCAACTTGAATTCTTTCACATGATAATATGAAGAAGAACCAAATATATGTAAAGAATCATAATTATTTGCAGGATTTTCAAACCATAACTCTAAGGGTGTTTTGTTCTCAATTATAGCTGATGGCAAACGGTTAATGAGATGGCGCGCATACATAACAGTTTTAGCTTATAACTGCTTGCCTAACTCAACATTGGACAACATACAACGAATCTTCTTTCCTAACAACATTCGATTCATGCAATCAATCACCCCATTTTGTTGTGGTGTATCTCAGACAGTAAAATGGTGAATAATACCCTCATTTTTGCAAAATTAGGAGAATAAGGCTTTTCGGTATCCCATGCCATTATCTGATTGAAATTTCTTGATCCTTTTTTCAGTCTGATTCTCCATCATTTTATTCCAAGTAAGAAAAATCCTTAATACTTCATCTTTTGACTTCATAGTATATACCCAAACTCTTATTAAGAAGTCATCAACAAATGTAACAAAATAGTATTTACTTCTAAAGAAGTTACCTTAGTAGGTCCGCACACATCTGAGTGAATATAATCCATAATGCCTTCTGTATTATGAATAACAGTGTCAAACTTTACTCTTGTCTACTTTCCCATAACACATTCTTCACAGAAACCTAACTTGTCAACATTTACTCCTTTCAACAAGCCTTACTTAGCTAATGTTTGCAAAGCTTTCACCTTTGCATGTCCCAAGCACAAATATCATAATCTCATCATTTCTGCATATGCATCTTCATCGGTGGCTGTTGTAGCTATCCCAACAATTGTGCTTTATTGGAAGTGATACAAATTATTTCTCCATACTCTTTTCATCACCACTAATGTTCCTAAGATAGTTTTCAGAGTCTCATCTCGCATCATTACAGTGAAACCTTTAAATTCTAAAGTTCCAAAAAAATGAGATTTTTACCAAACTCTAGTGGATCCATCATGATTCTTCAAGCGAATGGAGCCAACCCCAGTTACTTTAAAAGTTTTGTTGTTAGCCATGAAGACAATTCTATCATTAATTTCTTCAAAGTTGAAAAAAACATTCATTCTTGGGACTCATTTGAAAATAACATGCTGAATCAAACAACCACTCATTAAGATGTGTTGCTGAAGAAGAAAAAGAAAAGGCAAAATCTAACTTGTCATCATCATATTCTGCTACATATACATCTACTACAACTTTATCTCTTTTTTCTTTTTTTAAACTTAGGATAATCTTTCTTCCAGTGACATTTCTCATGAAAAAAGGTAGATTCATCTTCGCCTGGTCTAGCTTTTGACTAAGATCTCCATCTTCCTAGCTTACAGTTATAGGGTTTGGGCTATATGTAATTTGTACATATTAACAATTAATCTTGAATAATTACTTATTTATTATTAACGATATGACAATATTCACCATTTTATGGTGGTTACTGCAATTATATAAATTTACAAAATAGGGTCTCAAGATGTATTATGTCTTAGAGACTTTATTTACAAAGAGTTGTAAATATGAGTGAGTCTCTGATTAAATACATCTAAATATGTTCTCGGTTGAGGTAATGTCATTAGAGATAATAACGTTGTATGACAATATTTGGATGCAGCCAATAATTAGTATTGGATGCTAACAGTTGAGTGACGAGTGTCATGTCACAAGAGTATAAACATAGATAATATATTAGAGAACTTATTACTGAACATGATGAATTACATGGGTGAATATCTATAGTCAATCATTCATCACACAGCCATACTAGTGTACCAATAATCATTTGACCTAAGATATCACTGCTGTCTTTTGCACTGAGGCACATCGTTTACTTGTGTATATCGCACTAGGCTATCCACGCCTGGTGAAAGAAGTTTAATGACAATGTGTTCTTATTGTATGAGGACAGATGGTGATCAATATAGAATCTACTGACTCAGATATTTAAGCTTGAGATCTTAAGCAGGATTGTCATGAACAGGAATAAAATCTTTGGCCAGAGTACGAGGTTTCTAAAAATGAGTTTTGTGGATACGTAAATCTTGTATATAATTAAGTTTCTGATCATATGATCGAGTTAAGAGTTTGAAGACACCATGGCCTGCACTTGATCGGGAGTCGACAGTAGAAAGACTTTATTATACGTAAGTGCAACTATACGAGCTTATTTGAAAATATATTCACTATATTCTGGGGGTTATGATATCTTACTAAAGGTCACTCATGATCATTGAAAA
This sequence comes from Cedrela odorata, assembly GCA_035584115.1. Lineage (NCBI taxonomy): Eukaryota > Viridiplantae > Streptophyta > Magnoliopsida > Sapindales > Meliaceae > Cedrela > Cedrela odorata. The sequence goes on from JAXCLQ010000011.1 coordinate 6,235,610, forward strand.
CTTCAGTTACAATGACTTGTACCGAAGTGATGCGAAATGATCCGTATTACTCATGATAGATAAAATAAATATCATTAAGTCAGTTAATAAAGTTTTGTATTGACAAAAATTAAATTGCTCTAATAAGTTGATCGAAAAATAATTTTATTCTTTAAAAAGTAAATAATAAATTTCTCGATAATAATGTGCTAACATTCGTAAGTTGGAAAAATGTTTCGATAATTTATTAATACCGTAAATATGATTTACAGATATATAAGAGACTGATTGATATATTATTTGCTTTATATATTAATAAATAAACTAGTTTATTTAATAAATGTTATTGTAAATCAAATAAATACTTAATTGACAAGTGACACTATAAGATATTGTCAAATGATAAAATCAAATGTTGTCAAGTGTCAAAATCTTCTTCATACTTATCTATTAAGATGCAAATAAAGGGTGTAGATTATGATACATAATATTTATGAATTAAATATTTTAAAAATATTTAATTAACAACTTGTTTGACAAATAGTATCATGTAAAGTAGTCAAGTGTCAAAATCTTGTTAATGTTGATCCATAATAATGAAAATCAATAGTAAGGATTTTGACACCTAAATTTTTTATTTTATTATTACTTAATTATTAAGTAATTTGATAAAATCAAAAACTTTAATGAATGAATTAAATTTCATAAATTTTGGAATCCACTAATAAAAAATTGTTAAGTTTATTTTCATTTATGTATTTTGATACATGTGTAGGAATGAAACAAAAATTAAGATAATATAAAAAGAAGAAAGATACGACAATTTTTAAGAAGAGAGGAATAAATATTGTCCTTAGAAAATCTTGACATTTTCTAAGGAAAATAGGAAAGAAAAAGAAGAAAGAAAAGAGAGAAAACTGTTTTCTCTTGTAATTAATCTTAATCACGTCTCTCAATACATAAATATTAAATATCGTCAACAAATTGGCGTATGGATACGCTTGGAGGTAATTGGAGACAGTTTGTTTTTCCAGATTACAACGTGAGGTATAATTCCTATATTCTTGTTATTATTTTTGTTTAAATTTGTTAAAAAATTTAAAGTTTGCATAATTTTCAATTACGATTCTCTGAGAGTTTTTCGCACAACTGTATGAGATGATCATATTTATCGGAAGAGAAGCTAATAATACAAAGCTTTTTCAATATCTTCTACATTCTCATCCAAATTCAATAGATCAGTCACTTGTAAATCAAATCTATTGATATGATGACTCATAGTAGTACTTGACACATATTAGAAACGGTACAACATTATTTTCATGTAGAGCTTATTTTAACTGCTCTTTTTTATGAACTTGTTTTCCAACTCTTTCCACAACTTTCTTGCACATGTCTCTCTCATAAACAAATACTTCTATTGTTTGGTGAGACATAATTGAATTGTTTCACATATTAATCTATTAATCTTGGTCTTTTCTTTTTCACTAATCTCATCTGACTTTTCTTTTTCTAGACCAATATTTAACTCTTATTAGACAAGAACATTGAGAACTTCATGCTACTATATGCTGAAATTGTTGTTGTCGTTAAACTTTTTCACATCAACTTTTGTATTTGTTATCATTGATCTTGATGATGATGAAAGCGCCAAAGTAGATGAGGAGGTTATAAGTGAACTCGAAGATGCGACGGTATCTGAAATTAATTCTGCCATCACTACTATTAATTATTGTATTTCAAAAACTTACAAAATAGAAGTCTTATTTCACGTTAGTAGTATACTAGAAAAATTCACAGAAAAAACTAGAAGATCACAACGGCCCACTTAAAACTAAGACTCCTTAGACAATTTTGGTTCTTTTGCTATAATTTTTCAATGCACATATCTACAGTACTTTATAACTTTCTACTCTGATACCAATTATTGAAAAAATCGAGCCCAATGTTTTTCCTCAAACAAATGCTTTGGAAATATAATAATTATAAAATTTTACGTCATTGGCGCATTGGCGCAGTGCTGAAAATTTTACTATCTTTAACTTGAGCAAATTATAAAAATTCGGGCTAATTTCAAAACCCAAAAAGTAAGTGGAACATAAAAAGAAATTTTCAATTATAAAGTTTTATTCGAAATAGATCTTCAATGACTCAATCGAATTTTTTTAATTTAATGAACTCAATTAAAATTTTTCAACTTCATTCAAAATCAAAACTCAAACTTTCTTTTATAAACCAAACCGGAGGAGGAGAAATAAATTCTCACTGATGTAGGATTTTTATGTTTGACTATGAAGCCACAACCAACAGACTTTCACTGAAGATCCAAAGTCACTGTTGTTTGCCAAATAGAACCATACAATTTCAAATTCAAAATATTATTCAAATAATAAAAATAATAATATTTTAATTTTTCCAATCAAATTATGAAAAATTAATTTCATTATTTTTGAATAGTTACGTTGAATTCATGCACATAATTAATTATGTCAACATGTACATATATTTAAAAATTTCATATACATACGCTTGAATTTTAAATAAAATAAACACCCTATTTTCCAATTTTTAAAACCAAAATTATTACAATTGCATATAACCATTTATTTTGAAATTCTAATAATGGATGACTTTCTTCCTTCGCCGATTTATCTTCCTCTTTAAAATTAATTCCTAAACAAAATTAACAATAACATTTACTAACTCAAATGATAACAATTAAGTCATTCACTTACAACAATTTCATAACCTATAATTTTTTTTAAAAAAAAAATAGACATGACCCTTAAGATAAAAAAATAAATTCTCTAAAAATTATTAATCAATAAATATAACCTTGTATTTAGTAATATTATTATAAACTAATCATACCGGTTGGAATAAATAAATATAATATATATACTATTGTGGATGGATAATATCAGTAAGGCCTCAAACTATTTGTGATTTATATAATGGTAAAAAAATCTTTAGTAAATTCAAAATATAAGCTAATATAATTCTAAATAACTATTATGATCTATTTCTAACCAAAAGCGTAAATAAACCCTAACTAAATACACCCTAACTAAATAGAAATTTTTCACAACTATAAACTAATATAACAAAAAACCTACATCTAATATTTAATTCAAAAATCATTCTTTTTCATCTTAATTACTGAAATTAAAATACACTTATATATACTTTATCAAAATTTAATTTATAAAATACAAAAAATTTTCAATTAACTAATATATTTAAAACTTATAGTGAACAATTTATCACAAAATGAAAATTTTATCAATTTTTTTACAAATATACAATTACAAATAGAAATTAGAACAAAATTAGAACAAAGGAAAAACATATTTATATATTGTTTATAGTATTATTAACTCTTAATTATAATTGTGTATATATATATCTATAGAGAGAGAGAGAGAGAGAGAGAGAGAGAACTTGAGTAAAATAAACTTACAAAAAATTTGACTTTGCTGAGTAAAATCCTCTTTTGATGGTTTTCTTTTTTTATTTTGTTTTGCAATCAAATTCAAAGATAAAAAGAAATGAATTTTTTGCTGCCAGCCATGTGTCATATTTCCATTCTTCGTGCATTCCTAATGCCACAATATTGCTACACCTAATCCCTACTATGTCCAATTTCATGCCACGTTTTTCTTGCACAAGCACTTTTGCCATTTCAATTTCTATTATCCTCCACCAACCGTTCTAACTTCATTGTCTTCTACTAACCAAAATAATAATTATAATATAATATAATATAACAATATAACTATTAATGTTACATTGAGCCCTTTTAACTTTATATAATTCTTTTTACATTAAATTCTCATTTATTAAATTAATACACTTTCAATGGTTAAGATTAAATTTAACATATGTGATCAATATATCAAATTGATACATATATAAAATATAATATCAATTATTTAAATACGATTAATTTGATGATATATAAATTGTATAAAAAATTATGTAAAAAAATTATTAACACTTTTTTAATATATACAAAAAATTCAAAAAAAAAATAAGATAAGAGTTGTTATTTCATATAAGAATCATGATTCTTTTTTAGTATTTTTTATCGTTAACTTTTAAACAAATATAAATGCGTAATATAATTAATAATTAATAGTCTGAATTTTATCTTAAAAAAATTTATTAATTAATTTTATATTTTATAATATAAATTAAAAGTATTAATATACAATTTAAACCGTTGATTATATAGCGTTAATGAGTGGGATGTTGTTGTATATAAAGTGAACGAAATATTAAAAGTGAGTGGGATGTTGTTATATAAAAGGTGAGAGTGAAATATTATCGCCCTAAATAAATAAAAGAACAAATTTGTTGAATAATGTGTGTGTGGTGGCCATGGCCCTGTATATAATACTCGACTCATAAATTGAACCCATTTCTTGCATTTTTCATTTACTGAAATGGACTTTTACAACTAGCTCGGGGCTTTACGTCACGACTTGAGAAAAGAAATTATATATATTTTTTGTAATAATATTAAAATATAATATAATACTACGATATAAGTTTACAAAGATAAAATTTATATAAGTTTTGTCGGTAATAATACTAATATGTGTAGTAGAAACGTGTAGATCCGTAAATGTCCACGTAGTTGGCATTGAAGGGGATGAGCGATGTGTAACTCGCGAATCCCAGGGTCGTCGGAGGGATGTTTCTAAGCTCCAGGAACTCAATTTTCGCGAAGTGACAAGAGGGAATGAAGCGATTTTGGTCTGTTAGCTTCGAAGTCTCCGTCTCCGGTATTTTCCCTGCAACCTGCCAGTAGCAGTAGCGCTTTCTACATCATAGGAGCACATCTCTATATTAGACATGCATAATGCATGCGTACTAAAATGGGCAAAAGAAAAACTTATGTCTACATAATTATTTGATTAACAATACGTTTGAAATAGAATTAATTTATAGTTATAAAATAAAATTGAAAATGTAAATATAAATGAGTGAGTAATTAGATAATTAATAATTTTAAGCTATAATTTAATAGTATCTTTTTATTTCAATTGAAAATAAGAAATGTAAACAATCGATTATGGGGCAAGAGAATAACCTGCAATTGTTTGTTAATTTCAAAACATAATTAAAATGCACTTAAATAAATAAATTAATAATATCTTCCTACTTTTAAGCTATTAATTCTTTTCTACTATAAATTGAAAACAGAATAAAAGATTGATAACAAAATTGTGGCATTATATCATTAAACACTTCTCCACGCACACAACAACATGCATCAACTACTCTTTCATTAACCTTTCACCATACGTACGGACATCATGTGATTGAACACTTCTCCACATACACAGCAACGTGCTCCACTACTCTTGGTTTACGAGTTCTTTTACTTCGTCTAACTCCGTCATAATTTGATATATTAACAAGTGTGACGTAATAAAGTTAAGTAATAAAATTTTTATTTAGTTGTAATATGTGTATACAAAAGTAAAATTGTAATTAACATAAAGCATGACAAATATGTAATTTTAAAATTATAATCATCGTTAATTAAAAAATATAATTATGGTACAATAGAATCATCGAATATTAAATACAAATAAATAATTAATAAATAATTTTAATTCTTATTTTTTAAAAATAAAATAGAAACATGATTATTAAAATTCAATAAAAATATAATAGTTAATTAAAGTGTTTGATAAATATTAATTTTTAATAATTACATTTTATAAAATTTAATTTTAAAATCGCAATAACTAGATTTCATCTCTTAAATAATTTAAAAGTCTTATTAGTATATTAATTGTATTTCACTTCTTTTCAAGGTCCCTAGTGAATAAGTCAACAAACCAACCTAACCCTGCAACAATAAACAAAGATTATGCAATGCCAACCAGTAGTAAACAATTCAATTCATTAAATTAAAAAAAAAATCACAATCATTGACACATGTACCAATATTTTTGACCATTTGGCATGGGAACATGAATTAAAAATATATATTATTATTTAATAATTGAATTACATTTTAATATAATCATCACCCATTTCATTTGTATAATAAATTAATTATCACAACACAAACATTAAAAAGTCAATTTATGAATATATCTTTTTGACCTTTATGGATATTGTCTTCGATTTGCTACAACTATAGTCGTACACTTAAGAGTTATTATTTTATTTACAAACTAAGTAACCCACTAACCAACATTACAAATAAAATAATAAAAGTTAGATAAACCTTTGGATGGTAATAGAGTTTTACCATCTAATAGATTAGTGGTAAAATTTACAAAGAGTAATGTAAAAATGAAACAATAGTATGGTATCGTATCGTATTGTATTCTCGTTCTATTTTAGTTGTTAGATAATTATATATGTGTGTATATGTATAATCTATGGATTTTTGTTGTTATATTTATTGTAATTATACGATGATACGATTGTTGTAATGTGGTCTCCGAGACCAAAATGATGCTAAAGATAGTAATATAAGCAGTAGATTTGGATAATTAATACTTTTACTTTTTAAAATTTTATTTTCGTAAGGTAAAATTTATAAAAATCTCCCCAAAATTGGACCAACGAGAAAATAACGGGAGGAGTGGAAGCAGCAAATATAAAAGTGGTGAGTAGTAAAAACTACGTAAATGAAATGATCGTGTATACATGGCGGTAAAGTTGAAAACCACGCAATTACTAAAAACAAAAATATAAAACAGCACACCCAACAAAAAAAAAAAAAAAGAGCAATGAAAATATAAAATAAATAATAAATAAAATTAAGAAAAACGAAGCTCTATTTCTTCCTACTTGCTGCGTTGGTGGAGCGAAATCGAGGGCTCTCCCTTCCCCTATTCCGTGTCTTTGATTCTCTCTGCAATTTATCTCCTTAATCCGTAAGTTATTTTTTCTATTTTAATTGAAACCGTTGTTATTCTCTATAATTTGGTTTCGTCAAAAATTCATTCTTTTTTGTAGGTTTTTTTTTTTTTTTTGAAGTGTTTAGATTTTAGAATTAGATAGATCTCAAAAACCTAGATCTTGTTCTTTTGCTGCTTATGTATCTCTGATTTAGGGATCTTGAGGTTCGTGCAATCATACAGCTCGAGGTTTGAGGTATTTGTGTAATTATTTTATAATAAAGAGGGAATTTAGGCTTTGATTTGTGTAGATCGCGAGGACTGGGGATTATCAGGTTATAGTTCGATCGATAATTCGATATGGCTTCGAATCCTCCGCAATATCAGGTGGAGGATCAGACGGATGAGGATTTCTTTGACAATTTGGTAAATGAAGAAGACGATTTCGGTGGGCCTAACAAAACCACCACCTCCACAACCTCCACCTCCGAATCCGCTGCCAAAAATGACATCGTGGCGGATTCGAATGAGTCCGACTCCGACGACGCAAAAGCTTTTGGGAATCTGACTGTAGACGATAGTGGAATTGATTCTAAACAAAAAATTGGTACAGAGTCTGTTGCGGAAAATCATAATGAGTTGGATGATTCGAAACAAAAAATTGATTCAGAATCGATTGCAGATAATAAGAGTGATTTGAGTGCTGATAGAGCGTTTGACCCAAGTAATAAGAGTGATATTAAGAATGTGATTGGATTGGAGGATGTAACTGATTCTCTTGATCAGAGCAGTGGATCTGTGGTTAAGGAGATCGGGTGGAGTTCTTTTTATGCGGATTCTACTGAGCAAAATGTGAATCATGGGTTTGGTTCTTATTCGGATTTTTTCACCGATTTGGGGCTAAATTCTGTGGAATTTCCTGGAAAGGTGGAGGAGAATGTGAATTTAGCTCTGAATGCAAATGGTGAAGTGAATAATTTCTCTGGAAGTCAAGAATCTAAAGCCGATGGTGTTATACAAAACTCAAATGATTATGGTAATTATGGTCAATATCAAGAAAGTCAAGTTTATAGAGCTGAAGAAAAAGCAAATGGGCATGATTTGAGCAATAGTGAGTATTGGGAGAGTTTGTATCCGGGATGGAAGTATGATACAAACACCGGGCAATGGTATCAGGTGGATGCGACAGCAAGCATTCAGCAAGAATGCTCTGATGCAGCTTCAGGGAGTGATTGGAATGCTCTTTCAGAGAAATCTGAAGTTGCATACTTGAAGCAAGGTGCACCGTCTGTTGTGGGCAAGGTGATGGAGACTAGTACGGCTGAGAGTGTGTCTAATTGGAATAGTCAGGTTTCTCAAAGGGATAATAATGGTTACCCGGAACATATGATTTTTGATCCTCAATATCCTGGTTGGTATTATTGTACAATTGCTCAAGAATGGCGCTCATTGGAGAGTTATAATTCATCAGAAGGATCAACATTTCAAGCTCATGATCAGCAGAGTCAGAATGGATTCGCTTCTGGAGATACATATTTGAACAATAGTAACAGTTTGTATGGTGAATTTCCGCAATCTGATAATTATGGGTCACAACATGATGGTAGCCAAAGTCTACATGACAAGCAAGCTGATAATTATGGGTCTCAAGGCCTTGGGAACCTAAGTCAGCATGGAACTTGGACTGAGTCTCATCATAATTACAATAAGCAGGGTTTCAATATGTGGCAACCTGAGACTGTTGCTAACCCTATGGCTGTTCCAAATCTTGGTCAAAACCAGCAAGTGGATAATTTTTATGGTTCCAAGGCTTCTGTGAACAACCATTTGGATCAACTTAACACTTTCAGTTCCATGCAGTCTATTCCATCGTATGACAATGCAAGACAAGGTAATGGTCAGGCTAACGGGATTACTGGGTTTCAAAGCTTTGTTCCCAGCGGTGGGGACTTTAATCAACAGTTTAATCAAGCCTATGTGAAGCAGAATGAACAAATGCAGCTGTCAAATGACTATTATGTTAGTCAGAAACGTGCTACTGTTCTGCAGCAATCTTTTCAGAGTGATTATCAGAACTCTTATGCTCCAAACATTGGAAGATCATCTGCTGGGCGTCCTCCACATGCCCTGGTTACTTTTGGGTTTGGTGGAAAACTCATAGTAATGAAAGATCATAGTTCTCTCCAGAACTCAACTTATGGAAGCCAGGTTAGGACTTAAATGTTCTCTCACTGTATATTTTAAAGATTCAGTAGATTGCTAAAAATTGGGGAGGCAAAAGAAAAGTTAAGTTGCTGAGCATTTTTCCTGATTTCCATACTCAAAATAAAAAGAAAAACAATAGTCTGTTTAGTTAAAGTGACCAAGTAGGAAATTCTTGTGCTGCAACTTTGATCTCTATGAAGGGCTAATCACTTATGTTTATTTTTTGTGAAGGGTCATGTAGGAGGGTCTATTAGTGTTCTGAACATGATGGAAATTGTGACGGGAAACACTGATGCTTCTAGTACTGGAGTGGGTGCTTATGATTACTTTCGTGCTTTGTACCAACAATCCTTTCCGGGTCCATTGGTTGGTGGGAATGTGGGAAGTAGGGATTTGAACAAGTGGATCGACGAGAGGATTGCTTACTGTGAATCTCCTGACATGGATTATAGAAAGGGTGAAGTTTTGAAGTTGCTTCTCTCATTACTTAAAATAGCTTGTCAGCATTACGGAAAACTTAGATCTCCTTTTGGCAGTGAGACTACATTGAGGGTAATATTTTATTTTATTTTATTTTTTCTCTTGATTATGAACTTATTTTCTTTCGTTAAACAGTCATATTGACCGTGGTTTAAATATTTGAATTTTAATACATCTTTCACAGTACTTCCCACTTTCCAATGCCCTTTTGAATGTGACCCTAGATTATGACCTCGCTTTATGCTGCATTTGGTATCTCTATATGCTCCATTTGGCCGACCAGTAGCTTATTCACCCGTATAGGTTGGCAGAAATGCATCTATATTTCCATCATTTGCTTTATTGTATGCAATTTAACAGACCAGTAGTACCGTACACTAAACGCAATTAATGATTCTTAGGAGGCCAGTGGTGAAATTTCAATGATATAAATTCCAATGCCTCTGCCCTGGATTTCTTTATTTATTTATGGTACTGATATATTGTAAGAAGACTAGCAGTGTCACATTTTCTAAGGTGTTTAACCTTTGTATCGGAAAACAGTAGGGGCTTGCGTGTAGTTACAGAAATTCAAGGGATACTTGAAGTGCTTATGCCAATCTACTGGAAATATGCTACTGATGTGTTTATAAATAAATAAACAAATAAGTAATCTTTAAATGAGGATGTTGTAGTTTAGTGGTCAGTTCTTCTGGTTATATATTTCAAGATTAATTTAGTTTTTCATTTTGTGATGATTGAGCTCTAGATCCTTGCCTTCTGTCGTTTAAATCTTCATGGAGGTTGATTATGGTGTTTGCTTTGCCTTTTTAACAATTTAATTTTTGCTTAGTTCACCAAGTCTTTTAGCACAATTATGAGAAATAAATTAATTTGGCATTTTTATCTTTGTTGCTTTTTAATATTAATAGGAGAGTGATACTCCAGAATCAGCAGTTGCAAAACTCTTTTCATCTGCCAAGAGGAATGGCACACAATACAGTGCTCTTAATCACTGCTTGCAGAATCTACCATCAGAAGGACAGATTCGGGTAGGCTATGAATTACCATTGTTTCACCGTAGGCAATATCATCATTTTTCTGAAATAAAAAGTTTTCAACGTATATTCCAGGCAACTGCTTCTGAGGTTCAGAATCTTTTAGTCTCTGGTCGGAAAAAGGATGCTCTGTTATGTGCACAAGAAGGTCAGCTGTGGGGACCAGCACTTATCATTGCATCACAACTTGGCGAACAGGTTTGGCTTTTGCTTCACATAATTAACTTGGGAGATAGGAAGACTCAAATTTTACTGAAGCTTGCACCTCTTTCTCTGCCTCTATCTCTGTCTCTGTCTCTGTCTATGTCTCACACATTTTCATATTCATGGGAATGCTGACATTGGATTATTGCAGTTCTATATTGACACTGTGAAGCAAATGGCACTTCGTCAGCTGGTAGCAGGATCTCCTTTGCGGACATTATGCCTGCTAATAGCTGGGCAACCAGCAGATGTGTTTTCTGCAGATATGCTGGCTGATAGTGGTCTTCCTGGAGCTGTTAATATGTCTCATCGGTCAAAACAAGTAAGATATTGACCACATAAGCATCTGTTCTAATACTTTGCAATTAAATTAATTTGTCTTTTCTGTGTTGGAGATTCGTATAGAAAGAAATTATTTATCCTTGAAATAAAAATAAAGGGAATATGCATTGGATGAAGGAAAGTTTCATGTAAGAACTAATCTGAGAGAGGAGCATTTTGTGTCTGATCATTTGGATAGGAGTGCTGTTTGTAGTTCCTTGAAACAACAATAGAGGTTGATTGTGAGCTAGAAGAATTAATAGCCTGTCCTAGGGCCAGGTTACCTCGTTCTTGAGATCTTGTGGCTTTTAGTGAGCTGATGTATCATTTTATCTTTATTGATTTTATGATACCTTTGATGCGGAAGATTCAATGTTTTTTTTTTTTTTTTGCCTTCAGTTTGTGGCTAATGGCATGCTTGATGATTGGGAGGAAAATTTGGCTGTAATAACTGCAAACAGAACAAAAGATGATGAACTTGTGATTATTCATCTCGGTGATTGCTTATGGAAGGACAGAAGTGAGGTATATTTCTTACATTGCTTATTTACCTTACCTTTTGATGAAATTTTTTATTCCTAGTTCACACTTGAGAGTTATACGTCAGATCATTGCTGCCCATATCTGCTACTTAGTTGCGGAAGCAAACTTTGAGTCCTATTCAGATAGTGCAAGACTTTGTCTTATTGGAGCAGATCACTGGAAATTTCCTCGAACATATGCCAGTCCAGAAGCTATTCAGGTGCTCTTTAATGCTTTTTGGCTCTTATCGGTTGCTCATTTACAATTTTATGAACTTCTTATATAAAACATAAAAATTCTGCAGATTTCAGTTGCTTTTTGTGGATGCTATTATTGCAAATCCAGTAGTAGCTCTGGACTTTTAACAATAGCTAGATTGCTGTAGTTTTATTTTCATAGTTGGGCATATTTTCTCAAGTTATAGGAATTTTTGACTGATTTCAATCCTTGAGTTATCTTGAGTATGATTTTATTCCTGTGGTTGCAAGGCTCAGCCTCCTGCCAATTCTCTCCCCAAAGGGCACTGCACATGCACACAGCACAAATAAACAAGGCACCTCTTTTGTAATATATTTTGTAAATGATGCTTCTTAGGGAAATCCTAATGGATTTGATTGAATGGTGTATGGACAGAGGACAGAGTTATATGAATATTCGAAGGTGCTTGGGAACTCTCAATTTATGCTGCTACCTTTTCAGCCATATAAGCTCCTATATGCGTACATGCTTGTTGAAGTGGGGAAAGTTTCAGATTCTCTAAAGTATGTTGAAGTTTTTTGTCTTTGATGTTTCAGCTAGTTACTGCTTTCAGTTCTCTAACATGATGAAATGAATTCAGGTACTGTCAAGCAGTATTAAAATCACTGAAAACTGGTCGAACCCCTGAAGTAGAAACATGGAGGCAATTAGTATTATCTCTTGAGGAGAGGATCAGAATCCATCAACAGGTATTTTCGCGGATTCCAGTTATTAATTTCGTCGACCTTTTAGTTGTTTTATCCTGGTCCTAGTGAATGAGATATTCGCACAGGGTGGATACACTGCAAATCTGGCTCCTGCAAAATTAGTCGGCAAATTGCTGAACTTTTTTGATAGTACTGCACATCGTGTTGTTGGTGGTCTACCTCCGCCTGCACCATCAACATCTCACGGAAGTGGTCATAGTAATGACTATTATCACCAACCTGTGGGTCCCAGAGTATCAGGTAGTCAATCAACGATGGCCATGTCATCATTAATGCCTTCTGCTTCAATGGAGCCCATAAGTGATTGGGCAGCTGATGGCAGCAGAATGACAATGTCTAATAGAAGTGCGTCAGAGCCAGACTTTGGTAGAACCCCAAGACAGGTGCATAGTTACCATAAAACATAAAACATAAAACTTGATATTTATTTTTTAACTGTTTGATGTGTATTCACTGGTCTTATGCAACATTTTTTTGAGTTTTTTCTGACTTCTGGTAGAACCAGGTCGGTTCATCAATGGAAGCAACCTCTTCTAGTGCAGAAGGCAAAGCATCTGGCTCAGGTGGAACATCTCGCTTCTCTCGTTTTGGTTTTGGCTCAGGGCTTTTGCAAAAGACTGTGGGTCTAGTGTTAAGGCCTCGCTCAGATAAACAGGTAAGTTCTTGAGGTGTATTTTCATATTGTATGAGGTTTAAGTCCATGATGTTTTCATGGAAGAATATTTGAAAATGTTTATTACTACAGTTGATTGTTTGTTTGTTTGTTTGAATTTCATTCCTAATGAAGGCTAAATTGGGCGAAAAGAATAAATTCTACTTTGATGAAAAGCTTAAGAGATGGGTAGAGGAAGGTGCTGAAACCCAAGCTGAAGAACCATCCCTGGCGCCCCCTCCAACAGCCGCAGCCTTCCAGAATGGAATGTCCGACTACAATTTGCAATCTGCGTTGAAAAGTGACAGTTCTCCAAGTAATGGAAGCCCAATAATTAAAAGTCCAGCTCCTTCCGAACATACTTCAGGTATCCCGCCAATTCCAACCAGCACAAATCAATTTTCTGCTCGTGGACGTATGGGTGTTCGATCAAGGTAAGTCACATTTTTTATTTATTTAGAAAAGTTCTGTTGATGCTTGTTAAAGTAAGCATGCTTATTGCTTAGTTATCTAATAAAAGAATTAAATGGTTGAAAACAAGTTGGAAATTTAGTATAAATATAAATTTATTGCTTTTGTGAATGGTTCAAAGTTCACCAATTCATTGGGTCAGTGGGAACTGGTGCTTTCTATCTAAGATTTGCTGTGGATCTGATTGGGAAATTTTTATGCTTCTTAGGGCTTTGTTTGCAATATTGTGTATTTGGTTTAAATGGCGTGATTCTGTTCTCATCTCTATTGAGAGGTCTAAAAGCGTAGACCACCAAGTTTTATACTAAATGCTAAATGTTGTTTGGTTTATCAAAGGTTTTGAAACTACAGCCTTTGTTTCTGCCAACTGTGAATTATGCTGTGTATTATTTATTTCTGCCATAATAGATAAACCCCCTTGAGTTCTATGTTGGATGGGTTTACCTTTCAAATTTCCCAACTTAACCCTTGGATATTTGGCTACTTATAAATCTTGTTAGAAGAATAATCAAATGGAGATTTTTCTAATAATAGAGCTTTCTTCTATTGGCAGTGAGATTCAAAACAGTTTGTTTGATTAATTGCCATGACTGGCCACTTCTCAGAAACTGGGATGATAAAAATTATGCTTGAAGTTTTGTTTGCTTTACTTTTTCTTCATTCTTTGAGCTATCAATCATGTGTTGTGACACTTTTTTATCTATCTATATATATATATATATATTTTTTTTTATTTCTTTTGTGTAGCCAATCTTTCTAAGGTGGTTATGTTAATGGTTTTGGACAGGTATGTGGACACCTTCAACCAAGGTAAAGCAAACCCAGCAAAATCATTCCAATCACCTTCTGTACCATCTGTTAAACCGGCTGTTGCTGCAAATGCAAAGTTTTTTGTTCCCACCCCTGCATCATCTACTGAACAACCAATGGAGGCTATTGCAGAAAATGTTCAAGAAGAGAATGTAACTAATGAAAAGCCTTCAACATCAACTATGAATGACTCTATCCAATCTCTTGCTTCACCAATGACTAAACAAAGGTTCCCAAGCATGGATAATATCCCAAGTGGGTTCATGACCAATGGCAATGGCTCCCACTCTGTTCCGGTTCACTCTAGACGGACAGCATCATGGAGTGGGAGCTTTACTGATGACGCATTCAACCCTAATATGACAGCAACGAAACCTCTAGGGGAGGCAATAGGCATGCCTCCATCATCATTCATGCCTATTCCAATGAACGGTGGCAGTTTTGGGGATGAGCTTGATGAGGTGGAACTTTGATCCAGACTAATGATGTAAATATCAAAGTTTTGTTCCTTTTGGTATATCAGGTAATATGTTCTTATGCATCTCTCAAATGTATATGAAATGGTGGTGGCTGCTGGGATCGGCAATCCCATGGAAAAGTAAAAAAAGCATGCTTTTCCTTGCGGCAAATGCTGAAATGTCTGGCACTTTGTAACTTAATAGTTTTGAGTGATATTTCACTTGTGTGCTTAAGCAGTTGCCACCATCTGATGATTGAGGAGCAGCCTTTTTTTTTTTTTTGTCTATTTTTTTTTTTGGTTTTTGACTATAAGGGAAAGAAGTCTTAATAGGTGCACCATTGTACAGTTCATTTGTTCATTTGTTCTAAAACAGAAAGTGCCCCTTCAGGTAGAAAACAAGCCTTAGAAAAGATAACTTCTCGAGGGGAAAGGATAATGTACTGATTTGCAGGAAATAAGACACTTTTTTTTTCTGTTTTTTGTACTGCCACCAACGCATTGCGAAGTGCATTAAATTCATGGACGCTCAATTCTTTAGTTAACCGTGTTTTCGCTTAATTACAGAGAAACCACGAGATTTAAGAGGAAAATTGGATGTAAAATCATTTTGAATTGGCTGGCCATGCACACTAAAAGCGTGATGAGGTTTGTAAAAGCCATCTTTTATTGTGTTTTGCTCCGCTTCAGTCTCAACCTATCCTCTTAAACATCTTAATAGTTTCATTGTTCTAGTTTAATTCAGTATTTAGTGTAACTCTTCAACGCATGAATTTGAATTTGCTGGGCATTATTTGTAATGTCTTTTAAGAGTGACGCTTGATATATTGTCAGACTTCAAGTAGACAAGATAACAGTATAAAGGTGTAATAATCATATATAATATAGAATATTTGCACATTAAAAAAATGGATAAAATTTCATGGCTAAAAGTAATAAAGCTAAAATAGAGCACCCTTTACACTACTTAAAACTAGTGTGAAACTGAAAAATGCAAAGAGAGAAGAATAAAAAAAGAAAAAGGAAAAGATAAGCCTAGCGGATAATTGGAGAACAAATAAATCAACGTTTATGCGTGCCATTAAAATTCAGCAGAACAGGGTGTTCGCGGGAATGGAATAGCGTCTCGTGTATTCTCTATTCCAGTTGCAAATTGCACAAGCCTTTCAAAGCCCAGTCCAAAGCCCGCATGAGGAACTGGCAAAACATAAATCACGAGATCAAGATATTGGAACAATACAAATGATTTCAATCATTGAGAAATGTACATGTTGATCAATGCATAAGATACAGAATATTAGTCTTTTCTTCCTCCCCCAATACACAACAATGTACTGTAATATGCAATCCATCTACAAACCTGCCTACCATCCTATCAACATGTTGATCCAATGTAGCAGTCAAACCACTCAAACCCACTAGTGTATTTGGTAACAGTGTTATAGAGGCAGGCCAACTATACTCTAGGATAATAATAAGCTACTTCCCTCGGTTAATTTGTTAAAAGATTCGACTTTTTTACTACCAATAATTCCACTCTAATATTCTCTAGTGCAGTCAACAGAAAATAATTACTTATATCTGTTCTTAGTTATCACATCATGAGATAAACTCGAATGTGTTTGATATGCTGGCATATTAAATGTCTACAGGGAAGTATCTATAGGAGGCTAACATCTCCCCAATTGATTGATGCCAGATTGAGAAATTACACGCAACTACATAACAATAACTCAAAACCCATCATGGAATTGCCGCGGCCACAACAGTTACCAAGGCAGGATGGCTAGATATCACCCTTCAACCAAGTCAAGTCTATCAAACCTGCTCCACCCTTTAGGGGTTCCAAACCCCATGATTTTGATTGAAGTGGACCAGGAAACCTAATTACAGCAACTCGTTGCCATCTTAGCAAACCCCATGCAAGTAAACATGAATGATAGAAACCAGCATCTTTCAATTATTTTGAATTTTTACCTCAATGACTCTTCAAACATATAGAAAACTTAATACACAACAAAAATTCATTCAAAAACTGTAGCACTTCTAGCAATTTAAGAGAAATTAGTGACTTTATCAAGTTGAACCTCATACCTGACCCATAACAACGCAGATCAAGATACCACCAATAGTCGTCTCTATTCAGGTTTGATTCATCCAATCAATCTTCTAGATATTCAAGCCTTTCTTCTCTTTGGCTTCCACCAATAAGCTCCCCAACCTGACAAAAGAAAACTATAACAAAAATAAGGTCACCGGCTTAATAGAAGTATATAAGTGAACAGAACTATCTTCACAGAAGAACAGCACTCAAGTTCAAAAAACTCATTCTTTACTTCCACACATTAATATGAGAGTACAAAATACATTAATTTTTACTGCCAAATAACTGCATATACCAAGACTCGCCTAGTCATCCCCAGATGCCTTAATCACACAAGTTTCCTAAAGACCACAAACATTTCTGGGTCTTCTTGGTGGTCAATTATCTTTCTGCCAATTTTGTGGTTTTCACAATCTTACTAACCCAAGTATCACATATTTCTTCTATATTCAAGACACAACATGCATCATACAAATAAATATTTGGTATGAGAAAAGACATAACATAGCATCATTTTACTATCTTGACTTGTTAAAACAATTTTAGGTTTCACTCATTGTGGCTATTAAAACTTGTAATTTGATTCAAAATAAAAAATGGACACAATCCATTAAATACCCTTTATCTTTATAGTTCAACGATTTTGTACACGTTATGCTCTTCAATCACAGTGGCTCCTTTTCAGTTTTCATGTGCTATCCAAAGATGGAAGAGGTCATCAGATGTTTTAGAACCTTGTTGTATTAAAATGATGGAGCAGAATAAGATAATGGGAAAAGGATATGCAATCATGATGCCTCTGAGTTAGGGAAAACGACATCTAGACCCATAACAATACAAAAATAACCTACTAGAGCCTGTTTTTGTTAGCGAGTTCCGTTATTTAATGGTTTATCCATTTTTACCATTACAATTACTGTGAACCCCTCTGAAGCATAGTTTAAACTAAAAAGTGAATTTGAACTTAAAATAAAAGTGATACATCAATAACAAATGGCACAATCTGGCCCACTTATGATATAAAATGCATATTAAATGAAACAAATACAAACATAATTACTGTCTTTTTAATTGACATGATATCAGGAAATGGAGCCAGTCCATGTGTGGTGTCAACATTACGGCTGACGGAAGTATCAGTGCACTGTAACTCGCACCTCCATATCTCAATAGGCAAAATTGATTCTGTCATCACGTAGATTGAGAAATTTAGGGTTTGAAGGTGTCAAATTTGTAGCCAACTGGTCGTTGTACCGATGATGGTACCAACCATGCCCAATAGATTTTTTCTTTTTATTTTATTCAATTACTTTATATTTTAGTTGAATATGTGTGCGTGTGTGTGTGGAATCCACCAAATTGTTCCAATTATCAGCACATTTGAATGTTAAAAGACTCCCTAAGGGTAACTGTACCACAATATCCTTTTGTCCGTCCAAAAAAAATACACTAACAAATGGGGTCCGATTGGGTATTTTGAGAGTTTGGGGGTCTAAAGGTCCCTTTCTCCAAACTCGGAGTGCAAATGTCCATATAGTTTAGTATACGCAAGCATTCATGTAAGCTCACCAAGGACAGAAAAACATAATGTCTTATCATGTGAATAGTTGGATATCAAAGGTGAAAAGCTTGATTGCTACTGATCTGTGAATTCAAATCTGTACTTCTAATTTGCAAGCCTTAATATTTTGATTAAATCTAACATGTAAACATAAAATAAGATAAGAATATCATTACCCGAGGAACCAGCATATCCATGGCTGCAACAGTTCTCCCATCTTCGTTCTGCCGCATATAGAATGCCTTGATCTCCTGAGAGTTTCAAATCGAGGAACTTTAGAATATTAGTTCCACGCAAGGTGAAAATTCCCAACATATAATCTCCCATTTTCTTCTAAAAAGGAAACAGAAAGAGGGCAAGGGTTGCATGCTTTTGGATAGTCTCTGACTATGACTGGACATCCACCAAATGCCTCTTCGGTTAAATAACGTTCATGCTCACTCGGCAAATCACATCCCCACTTCACCTAGAGGAACATGCATGACCATTATGTAATAAGCTTTTATCCATAGAACAATATTAATATAACGACATAACACAGAAAAAAATTTTTTTAAGCCTAATTGCACAATATTAACACTTCGGCAGAACATTATCAACATATCAAGCAAAAAGGGAAGCAAACCAGAATCTCAGCAGAGCCACAGTCAATGATCAAGATAGGGGAGATTATACTTGCATTACTTCAAAAGAGACAAGGAGAGAGAAGTAGCTCAATAAAGTTTACGGTCAGGAAAAAAAAAAATCGATTATAACTTGTGTCATTGTGAATCCTCTGTTAGAGATTTCTGTTGAACATCAACATAAACTTTTTCTTTTTCAATAAAAAAATGAGGTATTAGGGTAACCCGGAGATCTATAATGTTGTACTGAAATATGAGTGATTGGCACAATTTGAACCAAAGCATTGAGCATGGAAGAATGAGAGAACTCAACTATCTCCAGTGGAGGCCAATGAATATCATTGATTACAATTAACAAAGCTCATCTGTCTAAGTTAATGGCAAATGACACCTTGTATCGTCAATAAAACATAAAACAACTGATTTTATTCCATAAGTAGTTCAGATGGATAGAAAATTAGCACCCAATTGCTATCACAGAGGTTTAAATGGAATGAAAAATATGCATTACCGGGAATTCAAATTTCTTATTTGCTCTTAGAAGGAGCTCAATTGCATCAGTATAAGTCAACTGAACAAAGTCCCTCTCAGCCACAGCCTATTAATCAGTCAAATATCACCAAATATCAGGGAATTAACAAAGATATAGTAATTTTGAAAAACGGAGATTTAAAGCTGGGAAGGATTAACATATTGCAGAAAGGTTTAAGAAAGATACGTTACACTGAGAGTACATACACTCAATCGATCAATGATTCCTTTCTCAATCCAAGTGTTGAAAAATTCCATGTCTTCCTTGCAAATATCAAGAATATGTCTCACCTTCCATACATAAAACATTAAAGTCACTCTTTCATTCAAAATAATAAACTCAAATATTTTAATGCAAGC
This sequence comes from Cedrela odorata, assembly GCA_035584115.1. Taxonomy (NCBI): domain Eukaryota; kingdom Viridiplantae; phylum Streptophyta; class Magnoliopsida; order Sapindales; family Meliaceae; genus Cedrela; species Cedrela odorata. The sequence goes on from JAXCLQ010000011.1 coordinate 6,255,761, forward strand.
AAGAATACAGTCACTACTCATCGAGTTGAATTGACTGTAGATGTGACAGGTAACATACTACGTACTGGAGATAGGCAGTTGCACAGGCCATGTCATCATTCAGATTAGCAAATGCTAGTTCTGGTTCAATCATCTATAATAAAACAAAAAATATGGTTCTCGAAGTATTCAATAAAGAATAATTGGAAGGACTACGCTTGAAAAGCCTATATAAATAAATATGAAGTTAGAAAATATTACAAAATAAAATGAAGACGCCTTACCCAATATTCAGCTAAGTGCCTAGAAGTGTTAGAATTTTCTACTCAAAACGTGGGACCAAATGTATACACCTGATAAGTACAGAAAATATATTTATTTAAAACTAAATAGATTATTTGCTCAATTTGTGATTAAAATGAGGACAAGTATGAGACAGAAAAGAGATACATCAGAAAGAGCAGTAGCATATGTTTCAGCATTAAGTTGGCCCAAAACTGTCAAGAAGGCTGGTTTTCCAAAATAATCCTGACACATGAGAATAAGAGATGAATATTAAATTAATAGCAACTAAAAACATCACATGTTTCTTCAAAGTATCAAGTGGAAATAACTTTAGATGTTGAATAGAGCTCAACAAAAACAATTTTCTTACTAAAATTTTTTAATCATAAATTCATAATATACAACAGAACTAGAGAACTGCCAAGAGGCATGCAAGCATGTCATTTCAAGATTTACACTGTTCATGTGCTATTTTGCTGTTTGATGAGTAGGATAACTGTTTTCTCAATTGATAATTTGGACTGCATATGTTCTTCAAAGTTTAAAAATTCAATAGTGTCCAGACATTGTCCTTATTTATCACATAAGCACTCCATTGCCTTGCATTTGCTGGTAAGCAAAACTGAGTTTAAAAATCAGACATGCTCACCTGTGACCAATCGATTAACCCATCCTTTGTTTTTGGAATGGCATCCACAAGGGATTCTGCAGCTTCTCCAGAGTTTGGAACCTATCAATGTAAACATAATTTATACTAGAGATATACAGAAAAAACTAATGCAAAGGCAGAGCATAAGACCTATTGTAACAATAATTGGTGGCAACCTCTCATTTAATTTCTGTGAACACAGTGAGACACTAATTGGCAAAGCAAACAAGGAAGCACATAAATGATCAAGCACACAAAGAAATGGTCACCCTAAAAGACACACATGCTACATACGTAAACCTGCATCAATGCAAAAGAAAATTGGAATTCATGGACCGCAGGTATGACATAACTAAAAGTAATTTATATATGCACCAATAATTTATTTTCTGGTGAATTATAACAAACTTTAAGTATATGACAAATTAACCATCGCAGAAAGCTATATTATTTTAAGCTCCATAGCATACCAATGTAGTCACACAGAACTGTTCACCTGCTCCTTCAATATCTGAAGCAGTAATAATAGGACTTGAGATCCAAACAAACCCATTTTCTTCAAAGAACTTGTGCGTAGCATAGGCCAAAGCATTTCTTACTCTTGCAACCTAAAACCAACTTCTGCCATTTATTAAAGGGAGAGATCACAGAAACAACAATAAATAGATAAATTAATAGGGACCCCATTGTCACTTCAAAGATGATAATTAAAATGCCATTACATATATGTAACTGCATGCTTTAAGCACACCAAAGAAAAAGAAGCCTAATGATGACTATACCATATTAAATGAAGAACATACTGCACCAAATGTGACGAAGATGAGCTTTAGTTCTCAAGAATTCCCTGCTGACCCTTTTCTTCTGAATGGGAAAGGAAGGATCACTTTTGCTAACCTATGAAAAGGAAAAAGGGAATGGATGGACGAAATCAATACTAAATCTGGCAGTCAAAAATACATAATCCACATGATATGCAATGCAAATATAAATATTCAACTAGTACGTCAAGAATAGCATTTTTTCTGTTTCAGGCCATCCATTATATCTCGTTACAACAGAAACTTTGTCTCAGCTTATGTCTTAATTCCAAGCTTAAATTAGGACGTGTAAATTACATGGGGCAAGGGACCTGAACCAGCAAAAAATCATTTACTAGATAACTGACAAAATGAATAAATAAATCTGTGTAAACCTACTGAAACTTATAACGGTGCTTCAAGGTCAAATTACACAGGTCTGTTGAACCTACAATCAGTGGAGATATCTAAAAAGAAAATTCACTACGAATAAAATATAAACAAGTCTGAAAGGAAGGTGGAAAGAGGTAAAAGCCCTTATCATATTGAACCGAGAAAATAGTCTTATTCAACTAGAAGAACAAGCAATACCGTACCAATACAATCTTGTTGACCTTCAATTCCACTTTCTGTTTTGATCCTTGGCTTGCTACCACAGTCCCTTGTATCCATATTGATGCACCCGTAGCGATGAAGCCAGATTCTACCTATTAATAAGCACCAAAGCTTGACATAAATAGACATTTCATAACAAACATACCAAAAATAACTTCTAAAAGTCACTAATAAAAGTATCAAATTTGACTGGCACAAGTACAAAATGAAGATTATGTTTATTGCTCATAGTGATACCTGATCATAACCTTCAGCATTAGAGGTCATCACACATTGCATATTTGAAAAACATGAACCTTCATTAACCTATACATTTATTATAGCAAAAAAATACACATTAGCAAATGTCATAAAGTTGTAAATGGGAGTTCTTTTGACGCTGCCAAAAGCGCTTTCAATAAGCCAACAACCGCTTTTGCATCTACGTAAGTTTTGGTTGAAATCGACAAAAGTGCTTCTGGGATTAAGAAAGCACTAAATACTTGAATTGCCTTTTAAAAATGCGCTTAGATAAACCCTTTTGTAGACATATTAGCAGCAAGAAAATGGAGGCCTCTACTTCACTGCTTGAATTGTCGTTACCTCGATAAATGTGACGCTGGTCTGGGCCCGAAGAGTCCGTACCCAGCCCATGACAGCAAGCGTCTGCCCGACCCGATCCAAACCTTCATCGGCCCCACCCTTTATATCAACAATCTTCAACTTCTTTCTGTACCCCCCAACTTCACTTCCCATTTCGCCAGTCTGCTTTTCCAAAATTTCCGATTTTGTCCTCTCACCGGAGTGCAAGGCTCCGGAAATCACGGAGGAGAATAATCTATGTCGAGGAATCGGCGAGCAGTGGAGAAGTGGCTGGAAAACATGATGCGGTTTTGCTATGGTCTTTGGGTAGAAAGAGAGGAACCGGAGAGTAGAGTAGGGCCGGAACCTGAGGGGAGTGGCTGGTGCAAAAGCTGCAGCCATTTTTCCGTTTTGGCGGTAGAGGATTGAATTCTGTCTACTGTTGATTTACGCTGTTATCTCGAGTGACGGAGTCGAGGACCTCAACTGAGGTTTTTTTTTTAATTATAATTTCACTAAGGTCCCTTAGATTAGGTGTATTGTTAGGTATAACTGTATTTTCATTGGAATGTTTTGAATGCCCTCCATATTTTAAAATAATTGCGATTTAGTCCCACACTTTGGCACGCCAAGAGCTGCTCGGGTACAGGGTGGCCAAAAATCCAAGAATGAAAACGGACACATCAAATTAAATTAATCACTTCAGTTTAGTTTTAAATGATTTTGATTCAATCTTCAGTGCAAAAAATTAAAAATTGAATTTTTTATTCAATTTATAATTTGAGTCATCAAAATTACAAATCAAATTAAATCAGCAAAATTTTTCATTAATTTTTATTTATTTTTATAAAAATATAAGGTATATAATAATGATACAATACCGTTAATTTTGGTTCATTATAAGCTAACGTCGTATTTATTTGATTTTTGCTCACACGAGATATATAACCAAAAAATAATGTCTTAATTTTAATAATAATAATAATAATACATGCTATTTTATTTGGGTATTATTATAACTACAAAATTTATAGTGTAGAATTTATAAAATTAAATAAATTATACAAAATATTATAGATTTTAAGTTATAAAAATTTCACATTTATAACAACAATTATATGAAAAAAAAAATTTACAGGTGACTATATTTACACCATAATTGCATTTGTTTAGCCTTTTATTGTTGTTTTTTTTTCATTTATTTTTTCGATAATTGCATTTTATTTTATTTTGTTTTGTTTTAAGCTTGCTCGTTTTTATTCTATATCGCGTAATTTTCGAAGCATTGAAGAGAAAATTTGTTAAAACTAATATTACATAATATATATAATTATTTAAATTTTTTTAAAAAAAATTATTATTTTCGTATAAATGTCAATATTTATTAAATGTGAGGATGAATTAGATTTGACGTGAAGAAGAAAAGGTTGGGAATTTAAGATAAATTATTATATATTAAATGAATGTTATTATTTCATTTATTTAGTAAAATTGTCCCTAATTATATACTTATATGTATTTTTCTAATAAATTTTTTTTATTAAAATAAAAAAAATTATTTAAAAATATATTACATTAAAAAACAAATGTTCAAGATTATATTTTAAGAGTGTAAATTCAGTCGGTACTAAATCTGAATTCTCAATTCATCATACAGAATGCATGTATTAAAATCAACGGTGGAAATTAACGCAGCATCAGATACTACATGCATTTTAATGGAAATGTAGTATTAAAAAATTTGATTGCATCTGATGCTGGAATCGAAATGTCGAGTAATCACCAGATCCTCCACTTGGCGGCCAAACACATATATGGGCCCAGTTGTTGAATTGTCCTAGTTGAGCACATGCCATTACACCACGTCAACACAACGCATGGCAGGACTTCTTAGTGTCCGTATATTATCATTCCCTCCCTAGTACCCAACAGTAACCCAACCGCCGTTTCCCTCCTCTCACGAACTGAAAAGCAAAACAAAATCACCAGAGTATCATCCTCCAATACATACGAGACCATACCCATGCGATGGACCTCTCCTCTTTCTCAGATACCCAACAACAACAACACCAAGCTCAACAGAAAAATCAGGATTAAGCTTCTCAATCTTATGATCCAACACAAATTCAATCCTACAATCAATCGTATTATTCCCATTACCAACAACAATACGCTTACTACCCACAATCTGATTAATCCACCACATATCAGAGTGTGCTGCAGCAGCAGTATCCTGAGACGGGGACGTTAAATCCGCCGGGAGTTTCGGTTTCTGCAAATGAAGTGGCACAAATTTCGTACGCCGGTGGGGCCAAACAGGGTCAACAGCAGCAGAGCGCGTATTATCCGGGGCTGAACCCGGCGGGGCTGAACCCGGCGGGAGTGGCAGCGGTGGCTGCTTTGTCACAGCTGGCGCAGTTTGCGGGGACGATGCAGGCGGCGGAGAGAGCGATGGCCGGATATCAGCCCATGGTGGCGCCGATGCCAATGCATATGTCGGTACGTTTCTTCCTTGGAATTTTTAAGAATTTTGACTTCTGTGTAATTATATTACTGCTCTGATTCAGTCGTTGGCAAATTATACAATTATTGTATTCTATGTTTCCCGTAATATTAGAAGCAAATCAATTAGGGAACCTATTGTTTGGATATAAATCGGGTTTATAACAGTACTGGTGCTTGTTCCATAATCTTTAATGGAACACTCGATTTGTCCACTGCAATATGAACGGAGAGAGAGCTTCACTTCATTTTTAATTTGAGAATGAGCTCAAATGTAAGATTGGCAGACGTCTGAGGGCCATTCTACACTGCCGAGATAAACTCCAGTATTGATACTGCTCTGTTATGGATCACAGGTAAGGGTTACTTCATCTTTATCTAAGGGTTCATAAGTATCCAGTATCAATACAGGAAGTAATTGTGGAAATTCACATAGTGTATACTATTGGACTCAGTCAAGTGAGCTTGAGCTTATTCAATTGGGAATCTGTGTTGTGAGCTCAGTGTAAATACGATGAACTTAAGCCTTTGGCCGATTAGTGTAGCAATTATGAGTCCGAGCCAAATTGAAGACCTTTGATTATCACGTTGCTCTAGGCATGAGCTATTCTATTACACTGAACTAATAGTTGCCTTAAATTTTGTTGATATTGGTAGAATGTTAATTCTCAGTAAGAAATGGAGTTGCTGTGAGAATGCAAATCAGGAGCCCCCTTGTCTTGTACGTTGTTCATCGCATTATTGTTTGAATTCTCGTTGGACTGGGTTCTTTGCCGGAAAGAATAGGTATGGATCTTTCGATTCCCTTGTTTTGCTTTTAGTATGTGTTTTGAAAATTGTTTTGTGTTGAGAACCAACTTGGATCTCACAGAAGTTTACTATTCTGACAAGTATCACGGTTCCTGAGGGTGGGATTCAGAAATTGTGAAGGCTTATTTACTTAAATCAACTCACCTGATTATAACTGTAATAGATTACATGTTGGTCTGCCTAGCCAATTCTACTGAGAACTTTGCATTTATAAGGGGTTTGCTTGAGTTGCAGTCACAGTTGTTGATGGCAAATAGAGTTTGCCCCTTTAAAAAATTATATTCCAAAGCATGTGCTTAAGAGGTAGAGTTTCTAAATCTTAGATTCTTCATTCTTTGTCAAACTAAAAGCATTGAGCTTGAAGAATTCATCTGTTTGTTCCATATATCTTTTATAGGGTCTTACTTCCATCTTATTGTATTGAGCAAGCCCCTTTGCTGTTTTATGTGTCTAATAGCTTTAAGAGGTGACATAGTGTAGTCCATTTCATTCTCTCCTATTATATGTAATCAGTACTGATATCTTAATATGTATGTTTTAATGTTGGGTTCTTTCTGATTTTTAGAACTATTTTAGCCTCTGCATGTAAATATGGTCTTAGTTCTGTCATTATTATTGTCGTTTAGAATTTTATTTTTATTTTTGAACTTTTATTTGCATATAACTTGTTCGTAGATTTGAATGGGACATTTTCTGCAGCCTGTGATGAGCACATTGTTGGCTGCTTAGGCTTTTAATACTCTTGCAAACAATTTAATCTATTTTGCAGGTTGGCAAACGGGGTGGTAGGCCATTTCGAGGTGGAGGTCGTAAAAATTTTGGCCACTGTCATCCCTACTCTGCTATATCTGGCCGATCTTTCCGGGGAAGAGGGCATGGTCGAGAACACTACCTAGCACGTGGTGCATTGTCAACATCTTCACATCCTGAATCTTCCGCTGCTGAGGGTGCAGAACTGGCAGCTCAATTGCTACCTGAGCCATCACCATCTGCTACAGAACCAGGGAAGGTTGAGCCAAGCCAGTGACCCCAAAAGGCTGCATGGTGTGAACTTTGTAGAGTTGATTGCAATAGTTTGCAAATTCTTGAACAACACAAGAATGGAAAGCGACATAAAAAGAATTTGCTGAGAATTGAGGAGTTGAGAAAAGCTGTCAAACCAATGGCTGAAATACAGAATGAACAGAAACCTATAGCTGATTCCAAGATAGAAATGTCTCAGCAGCCTGAATTTGCTCATGAGGGTGAAGGAATAGAGGCAGCAGTTAATGTACCGATTGAAACTGTTAGTGATGGAAAAGAAATGCAGGCTGGGCATCAAAATAATGCTGATGAACAACCTGAAATTTCTGCGAATGAATCTTCCAATCTTCAAACAGGGAAACTTAGTAACAGAACACTGGAGTTGAGCTTCATTTCCTGAATATGGAGTAACTGCCAGTGATATCGCCTTGACATTCCAGCAAATGCCCTGGAGCTGGCTTAAGCATATACTAGCGACATGCTTTCTGTAAATCAGAATTTTCTCCTTCCCAGTTATTTCCTTGCTAGTCACCACTGATAGTTTTTGATAATCTTTTACTATGGTTTTAAGGTTCCAAAATATATTGATGCTTCAATTATATATACTGTGCATTTGGCTTCTGATACACCATCAGCAACCATGTTTGTTATTATTTTGGACTTACCTTGGGAAGAGATAAGACTCGAAGCCACATTTTGAAAATTTTGACTGCATAATTAATTTTGAGGAATCATTTAAAATTTAATTCAATATTATATTTGAGAGATACTATTGCCATTTGCATTTTATTCAAGAAAACAACTGTAAATGATGATAAGAGCTTTTAGTTCACAAATGCCTGTAATTATTATTATTTGGCTGGCTCGCCTCTTAGGGTCAAATAGTCAAATGCCATTGGATATTCGTTGCTGATTCAATCGATCCATTGAGTCTTCACGTTGTTTACACCGCCCAATCATAACGCTACGTCATTTTCTACAGCTGAAGCTTTTCCTTCCCCACCCTTGAATTAGCCTAGCCTAGTGTTGCGCGAGCGCTTCTTATCTACCAAAAGACAACGCTGCTTATTCATCCTTACTAGATAAAATTAAGATCGAGTAACGTTCTTCCTCCTTAAATTACATAATTACGCGACATTCTCGTCAATTCAAGATCGATTTATGTTAATTCGATGTGAAACATGAATTTTTACTCACCTAATTACCTGATTAATTTTAAATTATCTTTTTAACGTGTGATGTAATATTTTTATCTAACTAAATTAATTTAAAATTAGTTTATATTTTATCTAGTGTGTCATATAATATTCTTATCCTTTTAATCAAGTTACCTTATCGTCACGCAAAACTCATTAATCATGACTCATCTTATTCAAACCAAAATTTTTTGTAATTTTTTAAAAACTTATGTTACATGTATGATAATTTTTTATAATAGTATAAAATTTTATGATTATTTTTATTTTTATTTTATAAATTTAGATATAAAATATGTCCTTTATTATTTTATCAAAATTAAACTCATAAAATATAAAATATATATTTATAATATAAAATAATAAAATAATTTAAAATTATTTTATCTATTTTACAAAATAAATTATAAAATATATTATAAAAATTATAAAATACTCTTCTTATTTAAATTAAACTCTTTTTTTTTTATTGTATAATTTTTAAAATATAATACTCAACGTATTATTGTATTACTCAAAACTCAATAACTAAAAAATATTATTTTTATTTTTATTTTATAAAAGTAACAGTTTAAAAAAAAATCTGTCTAATATGTTGCGTTTATAAGCCCAACATGACGCATGTTTAATTGTGGAATGTGACACAAGACTAACCTACGAATACGTATACGTACAGGTACAGGAAGACAACAGTATTTACTTCGCTTGGAATTTGAAGCGAGGGAACTAAAGAACGAACGAGAGAGAGAGTTTCAGTTGATGTAATGGCCGGCCACTCCGATGATTTAGACGAACTTCTCGACAGTAATTCTCCATAGTTTCTATCTCTATAACTCTCTCTCTCTCTCTCTAATTCTATTCTCCAATTGAAGATTTCTGAATTCAATCACTTTCAGGTGCTTTGGATGATTTCCAGTATCTCAATCTCACTCCTCCCTCTCAAAGGTTTCTATATCTTTTTCAAGTTTTTTGTTTACAAAATTTTAGGCAGGTTGTATGTAAATATGCGTGTATCTGTAACTCTATACGGCTCTAAAGTTCTCTCCTTGTTCCCAATTTTGTTCCAAAGGCTGACCTTGATTGAAATTTCTGATTGTTTTTCTTTTACGTGCTCGGTTACTCGTAAATATATGTATAATTTGGTGTGTATGCATTCATGTCTTTTTAACCGGCATGCTCCATAGGATTGGTCATTGTTATATATACAAGCTCCAAATTCTTTTCTTTTCGGTTAGAATGATTCTTAGCTGTCGTTTGCTTGTAGGAGTGGAGAAGGTAATGGCTCAGAGAAGAAGAAAGAATCTGCTTCTTTTCCATCTGGAGTACAAGGGTTGGGCATGGGATTACCTGACTTGAAAAGCAAGAAAAAGGGAAAACAAAAGGTTTTAAAGGAATCCCATGTCACAGAGGCCCTTGATAAGCTAAGGGAACAGACTAGGGAGGCCGTTAAGGGATTGGAATCGATGGCAAAACCAGGTGAATTTGATTTGGGTAAGGATGCTATGGTTGAGGATTGGGTTAAGCAGTTTGAGGAGCTTGCTGGGTCTCAGGTAATTTTTTTTTTCCCTGAATGTTGCTCCTCTGAATTGGGTTTCTGGGTTTTGTCCAATCCGTTGAGTTTTCATTGTGGATTGTTTTGTGAATATTAATTGAAATATAATAGTACTTCGTTTGGATGATTATTATGACTTTGTTTATGGATACCTGCCGTTTAGTTTTATTGTAATCTTGTTGAAAGAGGGCCAGAAACTGAGGAATCTTTGGAGATATTAGAGATTCTTATTGGAATTGTGTGGCACAGTATTCAGTACTGAGGCTAACTTGATCCATCTATTTTTCTTGCCTTGCTTGGTGCCTTTACAGCTTGTTGCTTGTGCATCTTATCTTTATTTAATTAGGAGAATAATGATCTCCTTCATATGTACTTAAATGTATGAAAGCTTTTAAAACACATTGCACATGAACTTTTTGATCTGGGATTGGAATTGTTTGCACGAGATTGATTTGTAACATGTGGTGTTTTCTATTCACAGTCTTGGTTATAGTTGGCCAGAGACTGAAGCTTAACTTTCCCAAATGGACAATATAGTATCTCGATGGTGTGTAATGTGTTATCATCTAGCAGCTAGGAAGAGGAAATGCATTGAGCCTTTTTCCTACAATTGCATGTCTCCAATGTAATAACATTTACCTCTATATTTACCGAGTTTCCAACTATCAACAAAAAGTCTGTATATAGTCAGTTGCTCTTGTTAGTTTAGTGATACTTTTATTATGTTATTTGCATGCCATTCTGTTGGAAGAGTGCTCAAAATAGATAATTTGCTACTTGCTCTGATGTTCATTTTATGATGCATAGGAGGGTTTAAAGTGCGTTATCAAGTTATAATGCTGCATTTCTCCAATGTAATAGCATTAATCATTGTCTGGGGATTGTTGAAATGATTTAAATTGAGTTGGAGAGATGTTATCATGATTCTGTAAATCTGACATCAGCGAGAGCGACACAGTCAACATTGTCATGACCTGAATTTGAGCTCTTATGGCTGAAATGTGATTCTGTTAAATGCTAGAGTTCACTTGCTTCACTTTAGAATTGAGATAAGAGCATAGATTGACACTTGATCTACTATGTATGCACTTAATTATGTATTTTCGTTATATATTTGGGCACTGGCTTTGATTTGGTTCATGTTCTATTTTAAATATAGATTATTAGATTTTAGATTCACTTCTCATAAGCAAATATTCTTCCTTTCATATAACTGCTAAATATATTAGATGTCTGTAGGTTGTGATTAGAAAGATCTTGAAAATAAGCAGTAATATTTTTTTTCTTTCCTTCATACGAATAGGACATGGAATCAATTGTGGAGACCATGATGCAACAACTGTTGTCTAAGGACATTCTTCATGAACCCATGAAGGAAATTGGAGAAAGATATCCTAAGTGGTTGGAAGACCACAAAACCAGTTTAAGCAAAGAAGAATATGATCGTTACTTCCACCAATATGAACTCATAAAACAGCTTAATGGTGTTTATGAAAATGATCCCAGTAACTTCACCATGATTGTTGACCTTATGCAGAAAATGCAAGAATGTGGCCAACCGCCAAATGATATTGTGCAAGAGCTTGCCCCTGATTTTGATTTAGCTAGTCTTGGCCAGCTGTAAGTACTCTTCTTTTGTTATTATAACAATCAAAATCATATGCATATACGGTTTACTGGTGCAAGTGTCAGCTTATACTTTTCTTTTGTATGCTAATAAACAAGATTTATAATTGTTGTTATTATTTTATCTCACTTACCCAATTTGTGTCTGCCATGATGGAGTGCAAGCTATGAGGATAATATGACATTAGGGAATTAGACTTTGATGGATATATTATGAAGTATTGAACTTTGGGTGTTGACTGTTTTCGCATTACAAAGTAAACAATTTGCTGAAATGTTATATTTGTTTGGTTTTAATTTGACACGAAGAAGCTGCCTCTTCCTCAACTTGAACTTCCTCCGGGCTTGGGTTGAGGGTAGGTCTTATCATAGGTTAGGATGTTTGCTTATCCAAAAAATGAAGATAACGGTGTTGGTTTTGAGAATTTGGACATTGAATTTTTGCTGCCAAAACTTTTGAGAAAACTTTAAATTGACGTAACTGTTAAGATAACCTGGAGGAGTATTCATACCATTGGCATGTCTGAGATATTTATTATCAATGTTAAGTAAATGGGAATTGATATTGCCTTTATTCTGAACATGAAAAATGTCTATATTGTTATTACTTATGTGTATGAGTAACCCGTAGTACCTCACTCATGCAGGTCTTCAGAGATGGTCGATTCTCAGTCGAATTGTTGTATAATGTGAAGCAACTTCTTCTAGTTGCCTGTCCCGGCCGATGTCTTACTTTATCCTATATACATATTCTTTTTAATGTATTTGCTATAACTAAAGTAATTTAACTTTGAATATCAGTCCATTTTCCTGGAAAATTGGGTGATACAATTGGGTTGATAATAAAATTTCGGGAAGATGTTCGGATGGCTGCAAAAGTTCAGTTTACATAAAAAAAAAAAAATAATTGGTGATTTTTAAAAAATAGTCGTTATCGTCGAAAGAGGTTATAGTGAAACAAAATTATGTCCGTTGCAAAACATCCTTGATTTTCTAATTCATGGTTGTACTTATCCCACAGAATTATAAAATTCTTTTGGAGATTGGTCTTACCAAATCTACGGTAATGGTTGATAATCAAATATTTGGCAATACTTTTGGTCTCCAAGAATCAACAAATAAATCAAATAGGACAGTTAATTGTTACAATTTTATTTGTTTTTTGTAGTCGATGTAAGAAATTGAATGAATGAATTATGAAGAAGAAGAAGAAGAAGAAAGAGGAAGGACAACTGTCTGAATGTGGATGTGCTAATTAGCTATGCGTCCGAGGGTGCAATCCGGTGCCTGCCATTGACAAAGCTCTTTCTTCAAATCGATGGGAGTCGAAATCCAGCTCTCTAGCCCATGACACACCTCGCACATTTACTGCTCCAGGTCCCCGGCACTTAATGCCACTAATTACACTCATAAAGTAGAGTAGATTATTGGGACGATTCTCATTATTGTGCCACGTGGGATGTAAAAATGGACAACATGTTTCGACTACATCATTTTTTAAAAATAAAATATGCATGCTGTTATGGGATGTGATAATATTATTAATTAAAAACTTTAGGGAACATACATACACTTTACAGTTAATGATGAACTATAATTGCACTAAATGGTGTATTGAGTATTGACTACCAAAGAGAAAAAAGATAATGATAAAATCTCATATACGTTAATTAACTTTTAATTCATGCATGTCTATGAACATGTTGGCCCTTAGCCATAGACTAGCATGTATGCCTTTTCTGCATTTCTTCTTCTTTCTCTGTCATTTTTTGTCAAGTTGGGTACACCACTATTACTGAATAGTGACACAAAACACGTTATAAACAAAGCTCTCTTCCTTTTTTTTTTTTTTTTAACTTGGTACGCCAAAGTCATAGATAAATTAGCAAAATGAATCTGATACATCATTTTCACCCATTAAAGAGTGACCATACATCCTGTTGTTGTTGCTTCTGGGTCGGTTTTGTTTTATTTGTTTCAAAATAATTAAGACAGTGATTCACAGTTCACGAGCACTCGTAGTCGTAGAGGATAATGTAATTAAGAAAACTTAAATTGTAACATGTGCTTACTTTGTACATGGACCGGCCGTTCCCAAAAATGAAGTCTATAGAGGCTTCAATGTAGCATTCCTTGAAGTAATGCCGCCCTGCATCGTTGCAAAGAGTGTCTTGTGCGCTATAAAATCCACAGCCGGAGAAGTACGTCTTGTCACCTGATACCCGAAACGCCACCGCTTGCTTCCTTTGCATTCAGGGAAGCGGTGCTGGCGCTGTGTTCTACACAAACCATTCATATCGTAATTTCGTATAAGAAAAATATGGCATGCATGGCTACAGTTTATACATTTGATGTCCCTTTTGTACCTTTTTATTAGATAACAGTATACACACTAATGGCAGTGTGTACTTTCAATCTGTACCAGGCTGAGGATTATATTTAAGATAAGGAATTGAAGGGTTTTAACATCATACCTTGAAGCTAATATTCCTAGCAGAGAAATAATTAGCATAAACAGTTACAGAAGCTGTTTGGTAAGTACGTAGCTGCTGGCCATCGAGCCCACGATCACATGCTCGATCACCGTAAAATCCCTCCCTGCACCTTGAAACGTGATGTACGGTTTTGTCACTGGCACCACCACCTTCTCTCTGCACCGCAGCCACACCATATCAGTCATAATTACTCATAAGGACACATAATTCATGCATTAGATAATTAGCATTATATATTGATAAAGTAATTTTCTTGCTGGAGAATATTAATTACATGTAATATCCAGCGGTAATTTGAATAAGTACGTTCATTCTGTTGTTTTCCGGGACAGAATCAACTGCAGCTTGGACGGATTTGAATTTGCCTAACCCATTAACATCGACGGTGATTACACGGTGGCCGAAGGGTCCAATCCACTTGTGGTGGTGCTTAGTTGCGTTGGTAGAAGAAGCATTGGCTACAGCGACCGAGCTTGTAACCTGAAATAGAACAAGAGACAAGAAAGAAGTAGCAATGTAGAAGTGAATGAACAACAAACAAGTAATAGACGCCATTAAAATAACAATAAAATGGTCAGAGAATAGAATGAAACATAGAGAAGAACGCTGTAGAGACAATGTCTATTTGCTTCGAAAGAACTTCCAGAAATTAATTAATACATGGCAATTAAGAAAGAGTATGGTTTTATAAGCTGAACAAAGAGTATACATTTAATAAAATATTATAATACAGTGGCTTCTCCAGGGAATGAAATTATTTGGGTGATTATTGGTTGTAATGGTCATTTTTTTGTTCCCTCGCTCTAAGGGAGAGTATAGTTTATGACGGCCAAAGCTAGGTTTATTGTAGCTCTTTGGCTAGATTGTACACAAGTCTCCATGTGGGGGGGCAGTATCCTTAAGGCCTTGCATTACTTTATTAAGATCCCTCTAATTGCTTGCTAGATTGTCTTTGATTTTTTTGAGTGTTACATAGATCTCTCGCTACTGCCAATAACTTTAGCAGTTTTAGTTGTTTACTTTTCCTAGTCTTTTCTCCAATTTTCTTCAAATGAAATACATTAGCCTGTCATACAAAAATCATGCAAGCTATTTTCCATCAACATGAACAAGCGTGTGATTAATTGACAGTCCCCCAAAGAAAGAATAACAATAGATGATGATGACCATATTACGATGATTATAGCTTAAAATATTCCGGACAACAAATGTATACCATGTCTGTTACTAGCACGTCCTTCTATTCGATCCCTAGTGTGAGAGCTGATATTCGAGGCTCATCATTCTTAGGGTTTGGCATGAATGAATGAGGATTCCCACTAGTTTTTAAAAGCTCATCCCTTGATATGTATATTATATATATATATATATATATATCAACTCGCAATGAAACGATAACTTCTAAAATGTCAAAGCAATTAATTAGTGGCGGGTGCATGGTGCATGATGGTCCAGGCATGGCTTAATGCTATTTTATATTCTTCTTAGTAATCTCAAGTCTCAACTCGTCTATTTTCTGGTCCCGAAACGGGTCCCACCGGTTTTTTTTTGAAAAATCTGGTTTTGAACGTTGGGACCATGAAACCTTCCCCAATCAGGGCAAGAGACAAAAATCAGCCAAAATCGTAAACAGTTTCCTTTTGTGGCGAATGCCGCTGAACCATGCTGCAAAAGTCATTTGTGTATTGTCGATTGTACTGTTATGATTGCAGCGATCTCAGGTCCCGCATAATTCAGTAAAATCAGGCCCCATTCCGTGGATATCGTGTGGTGATCCAGTGTAGTTGCAGTTTCTGTAGAACCGCGCTTTCCTCTCCTCGTTCTAGTAAGAAGGTATTGTGGATCGACCGTACATTTATTTAACGATCACGTGAAGGTAGTGGTGCTTGAGGTTTGGACATCAGCCGATTGGTTATAAAATTATAATTGGGCCCAAGAGTTAACCCACTCCGAAGAAAATCATGATACGACAATTGAGCACTCAATTGATCCTGCGGATTAGTTTAATAAATTCTTGTTTTTAACACTATATCTAGAAGATATTGGAGTGCATATAATAATTGTCATATGAAATTCTTGTATATATCTCTGGAACATTATAATAATTGTCATATGAAATTCTTGTATATATCTCTGGAACATTTTATTTGTTTTAAAAATCATGAGCTTTTATAGAAAAAAATACTTATCATATGGTCAGAGTTTCCTGGCTAGTGATTCCTGATTCCTCCGAGTTTCTTCATTTATATAACCTGATAATCACATTTGTATAACCCATGTAAAGAAGTGAAGCACTCGGCATTTACTGGGGACACAAGCTGTAGGCCATGGAACATATATGGATGATTAATGAAGCAATTTTTGTATTACAAAGCTATTTTTCCCTAGAGGGAGTGACTCAAGTGTTCTGTATTCGTAATTCTAACCAGTGTTATACAAAGAATTATACAAGAATTACGATATCCCAGGAAAAGTCAACCTGGCCAATCAGCTTTTCTTCCTGCGCCAAAAATCAAGCTGCTCCAGGATCTGTCAAGACCTCTGAAAACAGAGCACGAGCAGCCTTCTATCCAGACTCGTCGCCATATCTCATGATCAATAGTAAGGCTGGTTTCTCTCAGTACAACTTGTTGAAGACAGAAGGTGGTGAAGATTCACCCAATCTTGGAAAAAATACTTCCCTTTCAAGTGAGACTTGAAGACAAGACATAACCTTAGTTAATGATACCCAAACAATAGGTGCTGAACAGAAAGCGTAGAAAAATACAGCTAAAGCTCTTACAACACCATTTGAGTACCAGGGATATGCCATGGTCAAAAGTGAGCCCAATATCAGTAGCAATGGAGCCAAAACAGGGAGCACCGGCAAGAAAAATGAATTGATTGCTACGCAGGAAAGTGCAAAAGTGCCAAGAAAATATAATGGCCAGGCTAGTAATGGATGAAGTGTGCTAGGTACAAGAAAGAATGGTACTATGTAGGCAGCAAGAATTGACCAAATTGCTACTAATTTTAGGCCCGCTTGAATTAAAGAGACGTTCTTGTCTGCTCCGCGATAACACAGCTTGGGGATGTTTGGCCTTGCCAGACGTGTCACAACTATTACTCCGAGATAAATTACTGCCTGGATGAGCACCATCGGCATCTCTGCACTATACCTGTAGGGTTTTATCTATGTTAATATTATGTAGTATGAATTATAAATAGCATTGAGGAGAACAAAGAAAAAAGAAAAAAAGGTGGTCTAATTTGTATTCTGAAAATAAGTGAAATGTAGTGCATTTTTAATTTACCCGAGGGTTTGAAGACGAATTTCATGCCATGAAATGCCTAATGGCAGGACAGGCCATGACCACCAGTACCATGGCTTCATCCACGGCGCACTAGGGAAGGTAATTACGCTATTTGGCCCGCAGGGTACACTCCATCGCAGCTGAAGATCTGGAAGCCACAGAAATTGGAACATTATGTTGTCATATTAATTTTTGGATAAATATAGTAAAAAAAATTCACAAATGCGTAATTGGATGGGGAACTCAATTCAAGCAGTAACAATAATAAGTGTAAATCATATAAAAGTGAGACATTTTATCTGTTATACTTACAGTAATATGAGGCATCCATTTGATAGCCCAAAGGAAGTCTGTAGTTTCCATCAAGCTTGGTTCCATTGAGAGGAGGATGGAAAAGTGGTTGATCAAGTAAGTCAGAGAAATAGCTACCGATAAAACCCTGGTCTGCACCATCTGGGTTTTCTCTCCCATTTTCCAATCCATGTATCATATCCTTGAACACTGTCTTTGATGGCTGCAATTTCATATTCATTATATCAATGTTAGAAATGCCGCGTGGCCTTTATTTGGATGCAGTTGCAATCAGAAACAAGAAAACAAGAGTGAGTGATGGAATTTACCTGCAACACAAAGAGGCCTGTATGGAAGATGCAAGGGTTGATAAAAGCTGCACAAAATTGTCCACATTGGAACAACTCGTCAGTTTTCTGAAGAAAGAGATTATCAGAATCAAGCATGACCACCCTGTCATAATCCACCAAGTTCCATGCATAGAGTTTGTTCAATGTTAACTTGAATCTCCTTTGTTGATTCTTGTACGGATTATTAAGGTTCTCTACTCTCACAACCTTTGCTCCATCTTCCAGTTCCCTAGACCACAAAAACAAATTTGGTCATTTCACTCTCTAACTCATATTTTTGGTATGCTTACCAATGTATCAAATGTTAAAATAAAGTTAATTCTAGCTTTGTAGCACTTGCAGATTTATCTATTGAAGCAAAATTTTATTACATAATTAGCTGACAAATTGGGAATTCAATTTAGTTGAGATTTCATAACTAGTTGTTTCCGTAGCATTGGATTCGCAATGTAGAGTATATATCGTTCTCGCAGGATTAGTTGTTAGGCTCTTAAAACCTTCAATCACCAAAATCTCTTCGAATATTATAAAAAAAAATATTTGATCACGCGAGAGCAAGTGTCAGAGATTTCGTTTGACAGATATGATGCTGGACAAGAGTTGACACATCCCGTCTCAATCAAACAATTGCAAATTTCGCGTAGTTGGAAGTTAGTGTTTAGCAGACACACCGCTCCCCACGTGCTTTCCCTCAGATTCAACGGCTATAATATATCTACCAGTTTCCACGTAAAGTCCTCGAAGACCGATCGTTATGGTATGGTCAGTGGGCAGGTTGGCTAAAGACAAAGACCATAGGCCATAGCTGCTTCCTCCAATTATGTACCAAAACCAGTAATAAAAGAGTAAAATTCTTCCCTACAGGCACCTACTTGTTTAAGGCACATTACGATAAACCTAGATATCCTAATAAAGAGAGATTATTATATTAATAAGATGAAACTTACAAAGAAATTTGAGTTTGAAATGTTTAGTAAATTTCAAATTTACTTGATATTAAAAGAGGAGGTATCTACGAGCCTTTAGTTTGACTTTAAGAATGGCATGGCACTCATCTACTAAATTGATTGATGGACACACTTAAACCTACTTCCGCAATCTCTCCTGATATTAAATTAAACGTGTCATGTGCGTGAGACCGTGGGGTCAACTATACTATTAGACCACAAATAAGATTTTATATGAATGACATAATTGAAGTAAATTCAACACAAAGAATTAATTAGTATCGAAAATGACGGAGAACCTAATATGCCAAGCTGTTAAACTTTATAGGTTATTTTATATTAAAGGAACACTTGAGAAATAAAAAATCCTAAGCAACTTAATAAGATGGGCAGCTTTCATTTTCTTTTTTCCCCCTTTTGCATGCCTTTTTTTTTTTTTTTGGGGCCCAAGAGAAAGAAAGAAAGAATAGAAGAACAGTACATTATAAGCCGCAAGCCAGCACCATGGACACCATATAAAGTAATTTCTTTAAAAATGTAACTCCAAAAGTAAGACAATTTTTTATAATTAAAAACATTAAAAACAGTAACGACCATCGTATTCCATTTGGGTACAAGACGGTCCGTCCATGTCAAGCGAATCATGACAAATGAGACTTCACAAGCACAAGGACCATCACAAAATGTGCATTTTTGGACGACACATGGACTTCACTATCTGGGTACAGTGACACTCTAATACGGCTATTAATCGAAACAGAAAGACCAATATTATAAAGCCAAAAAATCAATGAAGAAGCCTAGAAACTACCGTTTACAACTCACGAGACGAGAACAAGGTTCTTTGAAACTAACGTTCTATACCTAAATAAAGTGTGAGCACTGGATGGATCAAAAATCAATATATATGTATATATATATATATATATATATTCACAAACGGTCTAATCCAAAAACTTCATCTATTTAACATAAAAACGCTTTTCAAGACTCCGAAAATTAACGAAGAATTAGCCACCCACGTGCCATTTAAAGCATAATCCAGCATATATATAATATATATCAAAGCTATGTAAACAGACAAGGGCAAGTTGCACTTTCCTTTTTCTTTTTTTAATGATTAACAAGACAATCTGACCAATGTGGCACTAGTGGCTATTCATAATAGTAATACCCATTTACAGGTTTGTTAATATATATATATATATATATATATAAATGTGGACTTTTTCGTTGCACACATATATTCTTACTTCTAATGCTCTTAATCTTAGCATCACCTTATTCTAATTCTATTGACCGGTTAAAATCAGCAAATTTTACAAGTTACACAGGGTCGCCAAACAGCAAAAACCGTCAAAAAACGATAAAATCAAAATAAATAAAAAAATAATAAAAATTTAAAAAAAATGGAAGAACGAAGCCCAGAAAGAGCAAAAAGGAAGAGGCAGATCACTTACATAGCTTGAACCCATCGAAGAGGAACGTCTAGAGAAGCAATGACAACAAGATCGGCGTCCACTTGGAGCTTAACAAGCGATCTGAGCATGACACGTGTAGCTACGTAGAATTCGTAGTCCCTCGGCGTTCCCATATACATCATGGTGGCATACGCATTCCTGTGCTGTTGCTGTTGCTGCTGCGTGGTTTCATCGGCCGTCGTGGCAACAAATACAAAAAAAAATAATAAAACCCTCAAGAACCAAAACCCAGAAGCGGTTTTTCGCTTCTCTATCCAAGCCATTTGTTCTTCCCGGCCCTCTTGGTTTCAAGCGTTAAACAATCAATAAATGAACACGAGAAAAGACGATAAGAATGAATCTAGGAGTAAATGCACTTGCTCTGTTTTGAGAATTACCTTAATTTCTCTCCTTATAACACTGCTAGCTCATCTACGATATATATAGAAAGGAGAGAAGAGAGATAAATTTGTTTTGAAAGTTAGCTGAGAACGAAAGCTCCTTGCAAGAGTATAGTTCACGAAGAGTCGTTCATATACTTTACTAATCCTTTATTTTTATCTAATTTAAACCTATTGCCTACCTTAAGATCTCGGCC
Source organism: Cedrela odorata (assembly GCA_035584115.1). Taxonomy (NCBI): domain Eukaryota; kingdom Viridiplantae; phylum Streptophyta; class Magnoliopsida; order Sapindales; family Meliaceae; genus Cedrela; species Cedrela odorata. Next base: position 6,276,793 of record JAXCLQ010000011.1, read on the forward strand.
GCTGATTTAAGAACTGGCTTATTTAAAAGAAAATGTAGTTCAATCGTACGGTCGATGTTTTACTGTATGATTTCATTGAGAGATAGTACGGTAATTAATTATTTTGTGGGTGGAAGATAATTTACCGTTGGAAAATATCTACACTTTTATCAAGAAAATATATATTTTTTAAGAGATGTGTTGGCCAGAGATTGGGTCAAGTGGGAGGTAACGAGAAGTTTGAAAATAATGAAAGTATGCCACATGGCATATGTCGGGAAGTTAATGTTAACGCGTTAAGAATTTCAAAGCAACGAATTAAGGGAGAGATGGGATGAGCTGACTCCTCTTGGCTGCTCAAATTACAAGTTATTATACTGATTACCTTGTTTTTGTTCTGAATGATTCAACCATAGCTTCAGCTACTACTGATCACCTTCTTCCAGTTTTCCTGCTGGCGTGAAAGCCTGAAACAGTGAAATGCGTCTTTCAAATTTTCTAATTCTCCAATTGGAAGTTGTACACGTGGGAGGAGAAGAGGAATATTCATTGTTCAATACGAAATTAGGCATTGCTTCAATTTATCTACAATAAAAAGTTGTCTTCTTAATAATATAAAGTTTTTGTTGTATGAAATAATGTGACATACAACACTAGTATTTAAAAAAATGAATAAGCGCAGATACAATCAAAAGGACTCTTCTCATTTCTTATATTTGGCTTGTGATTATAAAATATCATCATTTAAAAATGCTACAGATGTACTAATTAAATAACCATTATTCGGTATTATACGATGACTTCAGATTCTACTAGCTACATACCAGTACTAATAAGTTAACATATACTTGCACATCAAACTGTTAGATGCCACTTTTGGTTTCATGTATCGTGCCGATTATTTACCCCACCACAAGCTATCAAAAACTATACGAAACCATGATTGGTACATGGTTATCGTGGATAAGCAGCATTTGCCAATAATCACTTTGTTAACACATGCTTAACGAAGTAATTAAGGCATCAACCGGTAGTACCTTGGAGGATATCCTTTGTACTTGCTACTACTCTCATCACCATCTTATATTAAAACACAATTAAAAAGAAAAATATTAATAATATACAATATATTGACGTAGACAGCAGCCAAGTCAAGTGGGTTTCCGTATTAATGCATTAATAATATTCCACCCACCGCTAAAACTAATACGAGTCAACCAACAGCTTGGATTTTTGCCTTGCCTGCTTCCGCGATGCAGAGATATTAGGCCAGAAACATGCGGCAAAAAATATTAATAAATACGAACAAGTCATCGTTTTAACCGAGTTTAAAATACATTAGTTTGAATTGTTTTTGGCTTAATAAACGGCGTGTTGTGAGCTGTCATGCCTAGTGGTGTGTGTGTTATTTGGGGAGAAGAAGCAAGAAGAACCCACAAAAGTTGAATTGATATTGTCAAAGGGGGAAGACTGGAGCTGGTGAACCGGTTTTCTTTCATTTTACAGATACACAGCTTTTGAGATACATGTATGGTCGTATTTGGCTGTACGTGAATAAACAAACGAGTATTGAGTCAAACGGAGACCGCCCCAACAAATAGAGGCAAACAATTTGTAGAAATCAAGGAAGCAATTTCGTTGCAAGTGCTCCTAGCTAGTGGCATTAGGTTTGTACGTGGTAGCTGGTAGGGGTAACGTGGCGGGTTGTTTGGTTTTGGTTTGGGTGACACTAGTACAAAGACCCTAAACTGTTCAATTTCAATTGGGTGGAGTCAGTCCAGGTCATTGTGTTGCCTAATTCAATTCGTGGTGGACGAGTGGGCACTATCTCGATTCATATTACTTATTACACGTGTTTGTAACGCGGATTATGAACGGGCATGAGCCAACTATTGTCGTTCGTAATTTCTCAACGTGGACGCGTCCCTTCAGTGTTCAACGCGAGTAAACCAAATTCAACAAGAGTCAGCATAAACTGAAGCCCAATTTTTTTCAAACCAAATTATCCCAATTGCAGGGCTTACACATCAATCCGTAAGGATGGTTCAATAATAATAATAGCAAGCGTGATATAGGTTGGCAAAGCTATTTGTCATAAATTTGACTCATTCCAATGTTCCCATCATATCGATGATGAAAAAGTAAGTTTCGTGTTTGATCAAAAGAAATAATGCATTGCTTAAGTTTCGTGTTTGATCATAAGAAATAATGCATTGCTTTGAATTTAGAGAATATATATTTCATGAATTATTTGATTCTAAAAGCTGTTCTCATCATTAGAAGTTACAGTAGAATGGAAATTGCAAAATTTGTTACATTACAAGTTACAGTAATCTGAGGGCTCTAAAATATAAAGTCAAAGGATATACAAGTGTTGGCCTCAATTTCGTTACAATAATTCCTTCATCCATTGGCATTTTGGTATCTCGTACTAGTAGTCCTAGAAAACTTATGCGCGTTACCGGATATTGAAAAATTAATGAAGGCTCGACTCTTTTCCTCCACATATAATGCACGGAAGAATTTACGTCCACTATTCTGTTCTTTCAGTGCTGGACTGGGCTGGGCAAGGCTCGACTTTAATATATCATAGCACTGGTTATTCAATTTTTTGTTCAGCATGAAAAGGAAAAGGTCCGTCCGATGTACTATTAAGTTTTGGACTGTTGGCAGTTCTAAACAAGGAAAAACAATGGCTCTGGATTGGTGTGTGTTGTCAAACACGCTTGACAATTTTCAATCAGTCTCCGATTGGTTATTTCAATTGCCTAATCACCAATGCAGTTTTTTTTTAAAGGCAATTACCAATGCAGTTGATGACTTGGTGTTGTGATTGTTAGTTAAGTATGATCCTGAAACAGTACTTTGAATCAAAATTTGCAGCTTAAACAGCAATACTAACATTTCACTGCAACAGTAATAAGCAAAACAGCAGCAGAAATAGCAAGACCCCAGGCTGCAGCAACTCTACTGCAATGCAATAAGAAGCATGGGAAAAAAATAGTAGAATAGAAGCTAAAATTGGGTTATAAACAGTGAAGGTGTGCGCATTAATGCAATATCCTAAAGACCAAATTCCATCCCTTCAGGATCGTGTCGGGGTGAAATTCAATTTTGTTGGTATGATATTTCTCTATGGTTTAGGAGCGATTCAAAGAAATTGCTAAGAAACTGATAATTAAATGAGAAGAGAATAACTACTCAAGTTAGCCATTATTAGCAGCATTTTACTGCCCATTTAATCACAGTTTTGAACCAACAAAACTACCGTTTTTCATTTCAAATAATTCGCCATTAAATTTCATGTTTAACACAAATGTAACAGTCATATTCTTTCAATTCAAAGTCACTAGTAACCTACACAAATTGATCATCAAAGTAAACAAATATATCATGAAATATCTCTTCTTTATATACAACAGTAGGCATATATTTTCTTGTACTACGCTGAATAGGAGTCACAAACCTCTAATGTGAATTGTCTGGAATGACAATTAGGTTTATTTTTAACATTGTGCAGGGAGTGAGATGTGTGCACAACTGCATATAATAGCTAGGTCCACTATTATAATGGCTTAATTTTGTGGGAAAATTCGTTCTTTTTATCATTAGATATAATATAAACAAATTTACACAATGTGCATGTTGATACAGTAAAATTTTTTTTTGGAGTTCTAACTTGTTGAATTACTATGTCACCTAAAATCATAAAAAAAATATTAAAAGTAAAGTCGGTGAGCCGATGAAAATCATTCGATGCTTAAGTTATAATTTTTTTTTCTTTAGTGAGAGTTTTGAGAGAAAAATGGCAGCAATTTAATAGTTAGAATTTAATATATCTCACCTAGTTGCCCTCTGTTTACTTTTTATAGACTGTTCTATTTAACTGCCATCATATCTTTCACATTCATAGATTTTCTGGGAATTATGAGATCGTGGGCCTTATTTGCAAGATATAATATAACCATCAAGCCAAGGATCTTCTTTATCTTCAAAAAAATATGTGAGGTTTGAGCTTTTCAACAGCAAAAAATAACCGTTATTAAAAGGCCTCGGAATGTTAGGTTACATCTAGAACCTCTTTTTTCAATAAAAATGGTCTTAGGTTTTGATAACTTATCCGAAATCCTTACTAATCATAGAGATTCTCATTAGGAAAAGAAATCTTAGGTTTCTACGTCTAAACTGAAACATTTATTAAACTTAAGAAGTCTCGAGTTACACGTCACACCCAAGATATTTATTGCCTCATGGTCAGGATTTCGTTGATTGAAATAGGTATCGAATTTCATTTGTATTTTATGGAATTAGGGATAACAACAGATTAAGTTTAAGACGGGTATCTTCAAACCTGCATTTGCATCCACAAAAAAAATTCAATATTATACCTATACCAAACTAGTAGCCGGTTTGATATTTTATTACCAAACTTACTTAAACGGGTACTTAATAAGAACCAAAATCACACGAATATCTACGAATTTTTAGCAGATTTATAGTAAGATTTTTGACATCAATTTAAAAGAATATGGCAAAAATGTTATAGAAAATCTATGAGCATCTCTCAATATGATTTCTCTACCTGTAACCTTAGAGAGAAACTTGGTTACAGTATAACAATCCCCACACACTGTAAAATTTTTCTTTATCCTAATCACGCTCCTCAGTCCTGAATTTAAGAGCCTAAAAACAATAGCCAGCTTCTCACTGTGCACATACAACATCTTTTCCTTTGTTTTTTCCTCCACATAATGCAATGTAAAGTTTAAATCTAGTTGTCTAATCATGTTCATCAATTTTGTCAACTCTGCATAGATTAGATCTGTTTCAAGCTGTGATCTATCTCCAGCAACAAATGTATTCACTTTGTTTAACTGTGTGGCCAGTAATTTTTCTTACTCCCTTACGTTTCATCAGAACTCTAATCCTATCAGCTTTCGCTCTTTTGCCAGACAATGCATATATATTTAACAGCTAAAAGCCTAGGTTCAATTTAAACAATTGTTAAAATAATCTTAGAATTATATTGCCCAACTTATTCCAAAAATAATCAAGTAATATAATACTGTTACTCGTACATTTTTGGTGCAAACTTCATTTCTTATTAGTCACCACAAAGAGCCAATTTCATAGGGCTTTTCTACATAATTAGTAAATGAGCAATACATTGTTACCTTTTCTTTTCCTGAGGTTGATTTATATGATTAGCCTGACTAAATTCCATTGCCTTTCCATTGCCATGGCCTGTTGAAAAGAGAAATCCATAAGTAACACTGCCCATAAAAGGTAAAAAGTAAAGATTCAGAGTTTGTTTAATTAATATGCAACTTATTATACAGATAAATTACTACACTGTTTTAGGAACAAAGACCTCAGGCAAAACTATACCAAAATGTTCCTTAGTTTGTTTCTCCAATTCTACCTACACATGAATTACCACTATATGGGACCAATGAAAACTTACTGTCACGCCCCCGCCCGTAGGGTCCACATGTGACAACCACTACAGACTCTCGAGACACATTCTTATCCTTGAACATATCATTCAGACCTGTAAGGCTGCTTTGGTACCCTGTATACTCATTTACATGCATCTTAAAACAAGTTCCAAAATAGTTCATAAACACATTCACATAAACATATCTCTCTGAGACAGTTTCTAAATCATCTCATCATGGGCATATATTTAATTTAAGATACACGTAAAATACTTATTAAATTACATCACATCTGTTTATAATTACATACATAAAATAATTTTATAAAAGATACCCAGTGAACTAATCTGTCCAAATCTGTGAGTTGAGAGTACCAACTATACTTGAGGGCATTACACCCTTTATTGATCACCACCACCTGCGCAATATACTTCTTAATCTCGAGCTCCTGAAACTTGGGAGGTGAGGGGAGTGAGTATATAGGGATATACTCCATGAGTGAACAAAAATACATTTTAATAAAACAATTATTAATGCACACAAAAAAATTATATATTGATAAAACATGACTTATTAATTATTTCACTGGGCTGGTTTCTGTTCTCGGTGGTTACCTTGGCTGTGGTAACCTCTAGACCGTCAGTGGGCTTTATGCAAAGAAAACAATATTCATTTGTTAAAATATATTCTTTTTAATATAAGGGAAGCATGCACATTTTCAAATTTGCCCACCACTAATGTTCGCTTCGAGTAGTCATGTGGTGATACTCATAACTGTCTTTGATAATCCCACAGGTAGGCAACTCCCTATCATCATATCCACCCAGATAGTTGCCTCACCTGCGACACACTCATCTAGACGGCCTCTCATAGGTCCGTCCCTAGGTTACTACCCTGTAGTTATAGTCACATACATACTTGGCCCTTCCGGCCATATCACTAATATAATGCCACAAGCAAATCCATGTACACGAACATTTACAATCATTTCATTTTCAATATCATTATAAAGCATGCATTTTCAATTTCAAATCAGGCCTCCTGGCCACTCACATTTCAAATCAATAAACAGGTGATCACATGTATTTCAACTCAATAATGTATATCTGTTTCTTATTTTATAAAACAATAAGTCCATAAAATAGTTAAAAAAACATAAAAATAAGTTTAAAATTCACTAACTGGTAACAGGAAGGCTATTCACTCTCAACACTATTCCTCGCTCTTAATGTGTTCCTCTCCTGAGTGTTTGGCGCTTATAATACACACAAACACACACACACACACACATACACATATATATGTATATAGCGTTATGAATTTCGAAATTCTAATCACTTATTATTCATGCATGAAATGCAAATATTGTGATCGTCATGTCTAAATTTTCTTAGCTTGTCACATTTAATTTCGCAAGGTTTTCTAATGAGGGTCATTTAACCAATTCCCAACAATGGAATCCCATGACTGTGAATATTATAAAGTTTTCATTTTTATCTAAGGCGACCGCGTCTATTCTCAAAAATGTTCAAAACATGTATGTGTGTGTGTATATATATATATATATATATTTATATTTATATCACTGAAAATCACTATTTATCGCAATTCAACACAATTCGCATTTTTGACAAATAACAATACAATTATTCCAATTACAATTCAACGCATATTTATATAACATTACATACTTCCTATTAGTGCAAATTAACACAAACTTCGTTTCCTACACGATTTAAATTGAAATTTTGGATTAACAGTAACCTACACCTTTTAATGTACTCAAAATTTAAAAATCATGCTTGTATTGAGTTATTTGACTTACTGGTAACTTGTTCAAACTTGTAGAAACTTCAATTTGTCATTTATATGTAAAAGCCATAATTTTCCCTCGAAACCCATTTTTCTTATTCGCTTATTTTCACATTTTTTAGCTCAAATTTAATATCAATGTGTACAGGAATGAACGAGAAGTTGATTGGTAGTGAAAATTTGACGAAAAATCAGAGAAATTTAGAGAAATCGAAGAGAGAAGTGAGAGAGAGATTTTAGAGAGAAAAAGAGAGTTTTAGGGTATTTATAGAGAGAGAAATATAAAAATAAGAGAGAGGGGTTGTATCTATATAGACAAAGGGGTGAAAAAACCAAATTACCCTTAATAAACCTTCAAAATTTTGAAAAAAAATCTATTTTCAACGCGAACCAGTCGACCGCTTCTCCGAACAGGTAGACCGCTTCCCCGAACCAATCGACCGGATGAACAGTAACTGCTACAGTGCATGCTACAATGCATGCTATAGTACCCATGTTTGAAAAACTTACAATTTGGCTCCTAAAAATCTTTTAATTTGATCTATTTTTAGATTTTTGAAAAATACTAATAAATCCATCTTAATTATTTCATTAAACCAACTTAAATTATCATAAACTTCAATAATGTGTCAATTAAATTTTGAATCATGCACGTGTGATGATAAACATCACAAAATAATAATTTTACCCTTATGTTCAAAGAACGGAGTTTACATTTACCCTATTAGGTTCATGTTGAATAGACCATTTATGACACAGAGACATTGTTCATCACATTATGCACTTGACTCTCATCAATAATATCTAACAAAATAGCTACTTTGATTGCTTCTTAACATAAGGTAATTTTATGCGTTAACTAATTATTTTCATTTTTCTTTCTAATTAGAAGTTTTAACGTTTGCTTAATTAATATAATTCTTTAGCTTTTTGATCATTGTGAAACCCAAAATTTCTCTTCGCATAATGTTTGATCATTTTAACAATATTCAAAAGTAAAAGAGACGTAACTTACAATACCTATAGACTGAAAGCCCACCAAAGAGGTCTTACACATTACTGCTTCAAGGAATTAGTAATCAATATAGCTAGGATCCCCAATATACTCCGCAATTTGTTTGAGCTTGATGGTAAGCAACTCATGCGTATCAGCATCACGAACGCCACTAGTGTCACACTTTAAACTTGGGGCCTACTCATAACAATCACCACAGACCCTCACGATATACCCTATACACCTAGAATGTATCAAGAAAGCTTGTAAAGCTTTCCTTTCAATTTCCAAAACTTGAAAACAGTTTATAAAATATAAATTCTCATCTATAGGATTATCATCAAAGAATTAATCTCCGTAATCAATTCATTCACAATGCATAACAAGTAATAAAATGTTATTTTCATTTAGGTTGAACAAACATAATCATTTATATAAATGTTTTTTTTTTACAATTTCATTACAAATCAAATGACTTTATCCAATTGAACATAATAATATATGAGTCAATATAATGACCTACCAGAGCGCCAAATGCTCTTTACGACTTTCGTTAGCCCAGCGAGAACTAAAGTACATAGCCTAAAATTTGAAATTGTGAGAGGTGAGTACACAACTATACTTAGTGAGTAAATAAAGTATATATATATATATATATACATAAATGCACACATATATCTAAATCATGATATTGAGGTTTCTATTCAACATATGCTTAAAATATATATACACATGTTCATTTAAATCAAATAACTGTAAAATGAATTATAAGTCTGCATTTAGTTTTTAAATAAACAATCAGGCTGGCCATATTTTCTCAACAGCTACCTTAGCCGAGGTAACATCGAAAATCATCAATGAATCTTTCATGCATTAAATCCATATGCAATGAATCTTTATAAAATATAAAACTATGCTCTCATACTTTTTAAAATTATTTATTTCTATAAAATATGCTTTTTATAAAAGTCAATGCCCGTCTCATTGATGTTGGTCTTGAGTAGTCACTTGGTGACACGAGTGTCTATTCTCGTAATCCGTCAAATCCAAGATAACCCTATCAAGCCGCCATGATTTTTCATAAAGTATCTATATAACTACACAAATGTGTATCGCACACAGTGGGTTTGCAGTAGACTTCTATATTATACTAGCCCCACTATGGCCCCACTCATCTATGCAGCCTTTTATAGGTCCGTCTATATGCTACTTCCCTTTATATACAGTCAATAAACTAGCTCACTGACCATATAATAGTATCTGGCCTAACTGGCTTCATCACCAATATACATGCTTAAAAACAAATCATTTACAATCATTGATTTCAATTTATTTAAAACAAACCCGGCCTCCCCAGCTATATCATTCTCAAACAAAGATTATAAAATGTATAAATCAATTTTTGGCCTTTTGGCCATTTTAACTTGTATATTAAACATATTTAAACAGTAGACCAAAATTATAAATAATTCCAATATCAACTTAAAATACATGAAACAATTTTATTTCAATTTTTGTTTTAATATGCAAATCACTTGTTCAACACACAAGTAATACTTATAAATATAACATGCATATATTTATTTATTCATATATGTATAAATTTACTCACAGTAAAGGGAGGGTAACCACTCCCACTAACAATCCTTATTCCTACTTGATCCTTTTCTCCGATCCTCGTAGCCTAATACCATACATACAAAACTTATGAATTCTTTTATTCAACTCATTAATATAATTGCACTAAATGCAATTCTCATGAAAAACGTGACCAAATTCCTTAATTTGACACACATTATGTTACAAGGCTTAACTAACGGAGCTTTTTACCCTATTCCTAACAACGGAATCCCATGATCGTAAATATTCCGAATTCACATACATTTTTATCACAGTATTTCAATTAATACCATTTAACATTTCATACACGAAATTATTGAAATTCCTAAATTCTCATTTCTGTCTAAACTGATATATGCATTCTAAGTAATATTTGATGCATATATAATATCATATGTTTCTAATTAGCTTAAATCAACACATTACCACATTTTCTACGCGAAATTTATGAAATTCCTGAGGAAATAGTAAAACTCAAATTCCAAATGTTGTAAAATCATGAAATCAAGCCTATAACGAGTTATTAGACTTACCAGTACTTCGTAGAGACTTTTAGAAACTTTGAATAGTTATTTAATCGAAAAAATTCCAAATTATCTTTAAAACCCAAATTTCATCTTTGCTCGATCTCTCCCATTTTTACCCAAAATTGTTTTAAAATGAGTAAGGAGATGTCGGGTAATTATTTGGCAACGAAAATTTTGAAAGAAATCAAAATAAATTTGAGAAATCATAAAGAAATGAAGAATGGAGAGAGTGACAACTTTCTATATAGAGGGAGAGAGTGTTTTTAAGTTTTTAGAAAGAAGAAACAATGAAAAATTATTGGGGGTAGGGTGTATATATAAAAAGAGGAAAAAAACCAAAAAGCCCTTAAAAACTTTTGAAATTTTCTCCAAAAAAAACCCATTTTCGTAGCGAACCGGTCGACCGCTTCCTTCAACTGGTCAATCGATGCTACAGTACGCTATAGTGCAACCCAACACCCACATGCCGATCAACCAGTTTCTTTATCCGATCGACCAAATTACTACAATATCCCAACACATATGATGCCAGTCAACCATTTTCTTCAACCGGTTGACCGGTTGCTACAGTGTTTTACTACAGTACTCGATTTTTACTGTTTAAAAATCTTGCGATTTAATCCTTGAAAAGTTTGCAGTTTTGTCTCTTTTTTATTTCAATTTTTGAAAAATACAAATAATTTCATATTAATCATTTCATTAAGCCAACTTAAGTTTTCATAAGTCTCGCTAATATGTCAATTAAATCTTGAATCATGCACGTGTGATAATGAATATCATTAAAAGACCATTTTACTAATATGTTCGAAGAATAGGGTCTTACAACCGATCTCTCTATCCAAAATTGTACTGTTTAAAAATCTTGCGATTTAATCCTTGAAAACTTTGCAGTTTTGTCTTTTTTTTATTTCAATTTTTGAAAAATACGAATAATTTCATATTAATCATTTCATTAAGCCAACTTAAGTTTTCATAAGTATCGCTAATATGTCAATTAAATCTTGAATTATGCATGTGTGATAATGAATATCATTAAAAGACCATTTTACTAATATGTTCTAAGAATAGGGTCTTACAACCGATTTCTCTATCCAAAATTGTATTGTTGTTTACTTGTTTAAGAATATTTAGGTTTAATATTAAAATAACGTCGTTTTGGTACTTTCAGAAAAAAATATATCTGCAGATACCTGTTGCGAATACCCGCGAATATCTATCCGCCCACGTATCCATTTAAACCCGTTGTGGGTTTTAAATTTATTTTTCAAATCCATTTCAAACCCGCTAAAAGGCATATCAAACCCGTCCCATGACAATTGGGCAGTAGCAGGTTTACTAGCAAATTGTCATCCCTATATGAGACCTTTGTTGACTTAAGAGTTCTTAAGTACTTATGTCGCTAAATGTTTTTTGGTTTTTGGATCTTAAGAAAGTCTCAAGGTCTGGGATCACACTAAAGGCTCAATGCGTTATAATGGAAAGCATCGAGATTCCATGTGGTACCTAAGACCTTTGTTGGTGACTAAAGCTTTGGTACTATGTCATACCTAGTGGGCCCAAGGCCCATTAAACTTCATCTGTACCCTGGATATTTTTTCAAACAGTGTAACTATTCAATATTTGGCTTAGATCTATTGTACTCTCTCAGTTTTAAAATTACCTTAGAATTTAAATCCATCTCAGCAACGCCGTCTTTAACCTTATTCATAAATTATCTATGGTTGCTCGTCCATGCAAGCATGTTTAGGATTGACTTCGTAACCATGAGATATGCCAACTTTTTCAGTAAACTTTCAATACTTCTTGTAAGCTTTTTTATCCTTTTTCATAAAAAAAAAAAATGTTTCCTTGTTTCTTTCTGTTACACAAGAAAGACCAGTATTCACTTAGAAAGTTACACTAACAAATAGTTCTGTAAGAATAAATCGATCAACTTTTGCATATCACATTCACATATGTTTGGAATTAAGAGTGTATGTGTTTAAAGCAAGTTATTAAGAATCAATTCACCAAGCACATAATATATCATTTTCTCACAAAGGAATGAAGCTAGAGATTCGATACCAAGACACGACCAGCCCTGACCCCTTCTTGGAGTTTGGGGTGAATCATACTAATTACTTGTACTTTCATACTTTTATATATATTTTTCATAATCTTACATAATAATAATTCACTTAATAAATATAAACGGTATCAAACCTCCATCGTTGTCACACAATAGAGGCTTTATGCCTCACCACAACATATATACATCACTTATATTACACACACACACATACATATATATGTGTGTGTGTGTGTGTTTAATAAACACATATAAATATGACATGCTCAAAGGTAATCCATGCAGTATGCATTTAGTAGTTCCAATTTCAAATTCTAAAATTGTACACTGCACGAATCATATGTGACCTGTGAAAAAATATATAGGAAAAATAGGAAAAAGTGAACTTATGGTTCAATGAGTGGTTTTAGTTTATAAAAAAAATATTTTTTTAATGAAAATCAGTAAAATTTATTAAACAATACATAAATCAGGCACTAAGCATATGCATAACATATATTATAGTACAATTCAATTCAATTTCCATCAAAAAAGTACTCAAAGAAACATATTATATTTGGTGAAAAACCTTTGTCCAAGCAAAAAAGTCATATCCTACCATGCGGCCTTATATTATCACTAGCGTGTTATAAACATAACATTATAATAATCATAATCATATTCACATAACATATTATTTCATAAATACTTTACGCATCAACATATAATATGAATATCTAAATAATCATTTTCTATTAACAATTATACACGTGAACAATTATAATCACATGAATATAATTTATTGTACTATATATATATATAATAATAATTTAAAAGTATCTACTCACATTTTGATAAATAATCTTGGATAATTTTAGGGTCTTATGAATTTTTTACCACTTTACTCTTTCTTAAATACAAATGATTAAAAAATTAATCATTAAAATTGATTAAAAAAGTAATCATTAAAATTGATTAAAAAAGTAATACATATTATAAAAATGACAAATATAACTACTATAATTTTATAATTATATTGCGTTTAACTTTTCAAACACGTTTTCCTGTAATTTTTGTTTTATCCACCTACAATTTTTTTCTTCTTCTTCTCTTTCTTTTTTTTCTTTTTCTTTCTTTCTTTTTATCCACCTAAAACTTGTTAATTATACATTAACTACCTAACCGCTTCAATTTAGGTATAGCTGTAGGCTTCATCAAAATTAATTATTTGCCATGTGTTAGCTGGCTGTTTCATATATTAGGTGTTACATACCAAGACTTTTAAAGCATTTATAAAGCTAGAAATCAATAGTGCATCACGGAGATAAAAGTAAAATTAGAAACAGAAATAAGAACAAATGTTCAATTCTCTTTGGCCAGAAAAAAAAAAAAAAAGTGAATGTGAGATAATAAATAAAATCCTCACATAATTAACAAAGGACAAGTGCTTTAAAGAGAGAGCACGGTGAGAGTACGGAAGGTATCCTCATCAGATTCTGTGGGTGGTAACGAGAGTCCTGCATGCGCTACCCTCTGGCAAACTAGCCGAATAGCTCGTTCCCATCTGGTGTTATTGCCGTTATTACCATTACCAAGAGCTGCAGCAGCTGGTTCAGATTCAAAAGCAATCTGACCCAGTTGAAAAAAGAAGAGCCTGGACGCGTACAGCACATCAATGTAAGCTTGGCGAATAACCTTGAAACTGAAGGAGAATTTCAGCACAAAGGGACATGCCAAGCCCGCGAGTGCGGCTGGACTTACACCATGAGATGCTGATGACAGTAACTTCAGCTTGGCCAGAGCCACCATGTGCAGCCCCATGAAAGCAAGCTTTTGGACCAATAGATTTTACTCAAGAAATTTTGTTTTGATTTAGTTAATTTACAGAAACACATAGAACGTTCATTGTGCTTCAAGTAAATGGAAAAGTATGAGATGAGAATAAAGAGGTTTGTATAACGATAATTTAGTCTATTTATGATTATAAAGGTTTGCTTTCCTAAAGTGAGTTTCTTCTTTTAAAGGAGAAAAATAAAATAATTATCAAATAATTGAAACGATGTCAGGTGAAGTGGTACAGTATAATTGGTTGATCTGCACGCGCATTGGATGATCTTGGGGCCCAGGGGAAGCTGCTTGGAAATTTCGCACATTTGTCATTTGCACCGAAATGATTTTAGGGTCTTTTACAAACTACAGGCCGCGAGCAACCGGACACCAAAAATTTATGAAAATGGATATATATTGGATGTGTTAAATTTTATTTTTTTAAAAAATGATAAATGAGGTGTTATTTATTTATTAATTAATTTATTATATATTTTAATTATTTATATAATTATATTGTCTTATTTGGAATATATTTTAAAATATTTAATATTATTATAAAAAAAAAGATAAAGTAATCATAAATATTACAAGTGTCGTCATCTTGTCCACCTACCTCACGTGATCATGGTCATGTCATGGTCCTTGTGGGCGCAATAATATGTACCCTGTTTGATATTTTCAATGCGATATTTTTGGCCTGTCACACCAGACGATGTCCTTTAAAGTTTTGCAATATTATTGGTGCTCCTTTTGACAGTTGTAATTAATACTCCAATTAATCAAGGATACCACTCCGGAGTTAATCAAAATAACATTTAAATAGCTCAAAATTATAGATATTTTTACTAAATATAATAAAAAATTAATTTTTTTATTAAAAAATATAAAATATTCTTCTGTTATTTTTTGTTGTTAAAATTACTAAAATAATTTTTATTATTTTTTTCTTTTCATTTTTAAATATAAAATTGACTTATTAAAAAATTGAACATATAAAATTTATATTTAAAAATATTTTTATTAATAATTTTTTAAAATAATTTATTTTTATATCCAAAAATATTTATAATATTTTATTAAAAAATATTTTTTTGAAAGTAAAATATAAAAACGTGTGCATTTTATATTTATAGGTGATAAAATATTTCAAAAAAATTATTAAGTGGATTTTATACTTTAAAAAATAAAAAAAATTAAATGAATTATTTTAATATTTTCAATAACAAAAAATAAAAGAAGATAATTTTGTATTTTTCAATAAAATTTTAATTTTTTTAATTATATTTAGGAAAAATATCTGTGATTTTCATATATAACTCTATTTACTTATTATTTTGACAAACCTTAGGGAAGATATTCTTTAATTACCCTTAATACCAAATAAATAATATGGGTCTCTTTAACACTATTAATTAGATCTATATACATAAAAAATAAAAAATATATAAGTATTTATTTATGTGTTTGATTATTTATTTAAAGATATTTATCAAATTTTATTAATACTAGAGATGGTACTCAATTTATCAATTATCTCAATCTCTCTAAATTTTAACTTCATAAAAAATTTTTTAAAAAATAAAATTAATGGTATTAAATTATAAAAGACAAAAATTGAGTAAATAAAATAAAAAAGAAATAAGTTACTGAAGATAACTGATATAAGATAAATTATTTAAAAAATAATGTATTATTATTGAAGTTAATATTGCACATCACGAAAAAAAGAAATTTTTTTTAATGATAGTACAATTATATATCTAATAATATTATACTGTGTATATATTTATTTATTATAATTGTTAACTTATTAAATAATTTTAAAATAAATACATACACATCATAATTTTATTAAATTATTATACAAATAGTTTAATAAATTAAGTTAAATAAAATATTATAAATTAATTAATTAATTAATTATGTGTAACTCAATTAATAAAGAGTATTTTTTTAATAAATTATTTGTTAAACTAAATATGAATATATTTT
This sequence comes from Cedrela odorata, assembly GCA_035584115.1. Taxonomy (NCBI): domain Eukaryota; kingdom Viridiplantae; phylum Streptophyta; class Magnoliopsida; order Sapindales; family Meliaceae; genus Cedrela; species Cedrela odorata. The sequence goes on from JAXCLQ010000011.1 coordinate 6,293,032, forward strand.
ACGTGAAAGTTGTATTTGCACAAATTTATTAATAAATTTTAACAACACGTGTTGTGTTTCAGTTGAAAGTATTTATTTGAAATTAATGAAATAATATTTTTATAATTTTAATGAAAAATTTTAAATGTTATTGTTTTATTAATTAAACAATTTATTAAATATGAATTTATATTTCTTTTACTTTCAAAAAATAAATTAAGTTATTATAAATAAATTATATAACTTTATATATATATAACTTAACGAGTTTAGAGTTTACATTTTAACCTTATATTTAATATTTGATTCTTCTTGAAATAATTTTTTATTTTTAAAATTGAACTATTATCTCATGCACCCCATTTGAAAGTGCCAAACTTTTTTTTTTATATATTTTCTTAAAATTTATTTAAAAATTAAAAAATTAAATATCCAATCATTTCACTGTTAATATAATTAATATAAAAAAGATTAGGGGCCATATATATATATATATATATATATATATATAGTAATAATAACTTTTACTTAGATCCAGTTCTTGAAAGTTCCGTATAACCAAGAACCCATGCGGCGTGCACACTTCCATTTGAAATGCCAAACCTTTTTCAAAAATATATATTTTTAAATTTATTTAAAATTAGAAAAATTAAATATCTAATCATTTCACTGTTAATATAATTAAGGATTATTTTTGCATACAAGTTTGGCAAAATTACACATAAATATAAAATTTTTTAAAACTAATAAATAGTACCCCTTAATAATAATATTGTTATATTTGATCATTAGTTAATTAACCAAAATACTGAAATAATTAAAATAATCTTATGTATATAAGTTTTATAAATTAATAGCATTTTTTACATTCTTCTCTTAAGATTTAAAAAATTAATAAAAAGTACACTTATAAATTATTTTTTAGTTTTTGACACCCAATTTAATTTAATTTGATAAATATATGTAAATTAGAGGTTAATTTATTGCACATATCCAATAAATTTTAAAATAGGATAATTCTTGTATATTTGAGAAACTTTTTATATTAATAATTCTTATATTTTTGTTCAATTTTAAAAACATAACATATAAAATATTTAATTTATAAATTCATATTTATAAATCAATCACAAATTTATTTATATATTTAATATTTAATGATTTTATTTTAATTAATAATTAAAAATACAATATTTTAAACTCAAACATATATTTCAATATTTTCAGTATTTTTAAATTATTAAATTATATCTCCAATAATTCAAAATCTAATAAATAAATAAAAAAGAATGAGTTTCTAACACTGTAGTATTTTTCAAAATTTAATAAGTGATCTTACAATACCTATTCAATATCATGATTATAATGACTGAAACATATTTTTTTTATGAAAAAAAAAGAGATAGAAAAAATTATAGTTAGAATATATATTTTTATTATTTTTAAATACTAATATTTACCAAAACACAGTTATAAAATTTATACAAAGACTTTTATAGTATTATAACACTTAATATTTATATCCTATTTATACGAATATTATTATAACATTTGAAATCTTTTACTAATTTATATGAGCATTATTATACTTTTGTCCAGACATATATGTTTAAAGAGAACAATTTATACTCATCGTAAGAGGGAGGAAATTGATTACCATTTCAATTTTGTGTTAGAGATTGGATATGTGTAATAAATTAGTAAATAATTTAAATATATTTATCAAATTAAATTAAATTTGATATCAAAAATTAAAAAAAAAAAACTTTTAAGAATACTTTTTTTAGTTATTTACATGGTCACCGCATTATAATAATAAAATTTATCAAACATATATAAATTATTTTTGAATTTTTCAGTATTTTTAAAATTAAATTTATCAAATACTTAACTAATTTTTTTTTTCTTACGACTATTATTTTTTGAGCACAATAAAATCAACAATAATTCCCAAAGTGGGACTAAGCAAATGTACACTGGAAAAATGTTGGACAATATTTTCATTAATGTTTCAATGTTGTTGTTGTTGTAATGAAATTGTTTTAAAGAGAAACGAATTCATGTAGTAACTGATAGATTATGTTTGTTTTAAGGAGCAAAGACTTCAAGGAACATGAAATTTTGCATTTAAAACAAACTCGTGAAAAAGATGATGCCATTGCCATATGCCATTATTCAATATAGTTATTGAATATGAAAATAAAAAAATAAAAAATTATGCGAAGCAGTGAAGCGGTATATACTCTAAGACAAAACGATGTCGCTTCATGGGAAAAGCCTGTTCAGTCTCAATTTCGGCTAGAACCAAGCCCAAGAGATCAGAATGTGCTTACCTATTGTTTGGGCCGAAGCACTTCTTTCGATTCAATACTTGGGAAAATTTTCAATTTTAATATTTATTTGAAAGTATTTGTAACTTGAATCCACCGTGCCCGTCTCACAAAAACCCCTAAACCCTCCTCCCCCTGAAACATCTCTCAGTCATTCTCTTGTCTAACATGTTGAATATTGAAGAACGAAAAGAACGGACTTTGACTCCTTGTTCAAGTTTGTAAGGAAAAAAGATGAAGGAAGGGGAGAACGGACCGCCCAACAGGGAACTGTACGCACTGTTGCATCTTTCACCGGAAGCCTCCGATGAAGAAATCAGAAAAGCTTATCGTCAGTGGGCCCAAGTCTATCACCCTGATAAATATCAAGCTCCTCAAGTATGCTTTGCTAAATCGTTTATATGCTTCTTTTTCTATTTGTTATGTAAAACTTAGTTGAACTTGTGTATAGTGTCAAATTTATTCATTTCAATTTGTGTAATTTGGTGTGCATTGTGTGTTAAAGACACAAATTCTGTTATTAGTTGATTATCTTGTGTATGTTTATGTTGATAGTCTAGAGTTATTGAGATTATTCAAATGAATAATTGTTTGTATGTTTAATTTCTTTAATCTTAAACAAAGTATATCCCATGGAGTGAAAGAATGTGTGCTTGGATTGTTGAATTTGTGGTAAACTTTAAGCATGATTCGGATTTTTGTTTAGTTTTATTTATTTATTTATTTTTTTATGTTGGCCTCTTGGTTCTTCCATACCTAGTAATTAATTGTTTTTTCTATTAATATGTTGCATTTATACATTCAAGGTTTTATCTCTACCGCTCTTCTGTGTCCAATCAATTTAATTTCCAAATATGGTTTTTAATTTTGTAAAAGAGCGATTCCCAAATTTTGATAATTTTATCTTGGTAGCTCCTTTGTGTCCCGTTGTTTTAACCCAAAAATGATTTGTTAATTTCCGTCTTCAGATGAAGGAAATTGCTACGGAGAACTTTCAAAGGATACGTGAAGCATATGAAATATTATCTGATGAGAATAAGAGGCAAATATATGACATATATGGTATGGAAGGGCTGACTTCTGGTTTGGAACTTGGTCCAAAGCTAAATAAAGTGGAAGAGTTGAAGGAAGAACTTGAAAAACTACGGCGGAGGAAGAAACAGGAGAAGACTTTAGCACATTTTCGTCCTTCTGGAACTATACTGGCCAACTTGTCTATGCCACAGTTTCTAGAGGGTGATGGCATAATGAGAGGGTGCTTCCCCTTTTTTCTCCTTCATAGTTGATATGCTAATGATTTGCATTGCTTCACAAGTTGGAAGAAAATATTCAATCTGAACTACATATAACACTGCCATTGGAGAAATACAATGGGAAATGACACAATCAATCTGAGAATATCCTCTCACAGCACAAACATGATACGCCTGTATTCTTGGTGTTTTTGCTCGCTTATAATTGTACAATTACTGTAACTAATATCTTTTGGTAATATTTCTAATGAATAAATGTAGTATATATATCCCGAGGTAGTTTAGTAATTTCATTATCACTTTTTTAAGTTAGCGCGGTCCTTTCCATCTCTTTACTCATTTAAACAATTTTCTTTATCTCTATTATAGATATCAATCACATTGATCCTTGATTTTCTAAAAAAGATTGGCAGTGATATTTCCATGCTTCTTTTATGTCTGTAGGTTTCTGCATCTTAGTGCCTATTTTGTCTGGCTACTCATTGTTTAATATACCCAAATTTCAGAATGGCTATGAGTAGCGAAGTTCGTTCTCAATTATCCAAAAGCAATACCCTTGCATTTGGTGGAAATTTGCAAGTAAATGAAAATTCTGGCGGTGGAGCTGCTTCGGTTGTGCTTAGGCATCAAATGTCTTCTGTTTCGTCCATAGAATTTTTAGCTTCAGCTGGTTTACAGGCACTAATTGGAATACAAACAACCCGGTAGGGCATTTGTTTTGATGAATCAGTTTTACTGTTTGGCATATAAACTAGATTGACATCATGCTCTTGTTTTGCAGTCATCTTTCGTTACACTCAACTGCAACAATGGCCATTGCAATGTCTTTGAGAGATGGCTCGATCAATCTTTCTAATAACTGGACGCGCCAGCTCTCCGAAACAGCAAGTGGCAATGTATACTACCTTTACATATTTGTATTTTTTTCCCTACCTTTGTTACATTAAAATGTTATGAGGATTAATTTTGAGCAACAAGGACATGAAGAAATAATTGAACTTTTGTGGCCGGTAATGTCTTCAAACATTCTTTCTTGTCTTTTCCTTTTCCAGATACAGCTCTTGTTAGGTATGGAGTCATCTATTGCTGTTGGGTGGCATAAGAAAGATGAGAGAATGTCTGCTGCTGGAGATATTAAGGTAAATTTATTGGTTCATTTATTATACAAAATGGTTGTTCTTACTACATGTTAAAGAGATCTGCTAATGTTTACTGGGTTTTTTGAGAAATGTCCATTTGTTTCTTTATTCTTTCCTTTTCATGTATGTTCCCTCACTGTAGATTGGCACAAGTTCTTTTGGGGCATCAGCTCATTATACTCGCTGCTTTTCCAAAAAATCTCACGGCCGCATATCAGGCAAGCTTGGAAGGTATATGTGCAGAATTTAATTGTTTGTAGGGGTAACTCAATATCATTATTAAATACCTTTTGTTTTGATCAATTAAAGCTTATATCTTGCGGATGTTAATATATGCATCATATAGAGTATGATTATTCTCAACAAGAACTAGAAAATGTTAATGAAGGAGCTGGAAAATTATACGTATTGCTTTAATTGTATATTTTTGGAGTTGAGTGTACCGAATGGAGAGAGATTGTTTACAACTCATAGTTTTTTCCTTCAAATTTATTGATAGCTAGTTGAAAATGCTATGATTTTTTCTCTCATGACTAGAAATACCATTGTTGTAGCACTGCACTTGAGCTTGAAATTGGCGGTGGGAGGAAAATATCTGAATTCAGCACCATCCGCATGCTGTATTCAATTGGAGTTCAGGTACCTGCTACTTATTTTGACTAAAAGCAGTTGACTTTTCATTTGTGTTGTCTATGCTTTTGCACAACTGTGCTATGGAGCAAAAACCCTGGTTGTCACAAAACCAATACAAACCTTTTGTAGTTGATTTCCACAATTCTACCCATGAGTCTCTCTAGAGGATGGGTTAGAGTTCCACCAAACACATTGTCTGGCATGTGTGATCATTTTTAATTGGTGCCAGGACTTTTCTGAGAAGGGGAGTGTTCTATTCTTTATGACAGAATTTTAGTTGGTCATTAAAGAACAGGAGGTTAAGGGTGCATAATATGTGCATGTTGAAACGTCAAAATTCAATGTGAATTCCTCACGATGCTTATTTTATTTAATGTATTTCCGACACTGCCATTTCAGGGTAATTGATTTTAATTCAATTAGTTCCTTAAAAGTAGGAGACAATGGTGCTGACCTTGATGTCCTGTGTGGTCCTGGGTTTCTTTATAACTTTTGCTTTTGGGCATTTCTTTATGGATCAAAAGCTGTGTTGACATGGCTATCTGTAATTTCTAACTTATCATTAGAATTTTTGGAATTTTATTTATGGATTGATTTGATTCTTTAGCTGTCACTTATATTCTGTATATTCATCAATCTTATAGCTTTGTTTTGTTGGCAGGGTATCTTTTGGAAATTTGAGTTGCATCGGGGGGGTCAAAAGTTAATTATTCCTGTAAGCTAATTATCATCCTTTCACTTGTTTCATGCTTGTATATGTTTCTAGGCAGGCATTTGCTTCCTACTTAAGTCTGTGTGTGCCTTTTTCATAATTGCAGTACAGTTGGGATGGGGAAGTTTACAAAAATATGGGGATTAAAATAGGTCTATTTTTTACTGCCAGTTCGTAGTTAACTTAGTTGTGGAGGGGAATATTAGATGTGATGATTTTTCTTTGACAGTTGAATGTCATCTCTTTGATTCCCTCAAATGATCATGTAAACCCTTGCTCTGTTGTATTATTGGGTAGGAATAGTCCTGTTTGTCTCACTATTTATTTTTGCTCTTGGCTCTTGATCTGTTGCTGATTGTTTGTTATATGCAGATTTTGCTTTCCAGGCATTTCAATTCTTTATTTGCAACTGGAGCAGTAATAATTCCAGCATCAATTTACTTTTCACTCAAGGTTATCACATCAAACTCTTATTTGATCAATTTGGAACAGTTTGATTGTTTGATTGTTCTTTATTCTGTAACTTTTGCAAGGATGTTGTGAGGAAATTCAGTCAATTGTACCTAGGTTGCTTTAAAACATAATACAGTTGGCATAGAGTGGTTGCTTGCGGATGCATCTTTGTGATTTGTTAGGAAAATATAATTATGCTTGGGGAACTGAACATATATGCAATGAGCAATTTTTGGCTTTTTACTTCTTTTGAGAAATATCTTTAAAAAAAACCCTTTGTGTTGTACTAAAAATAAACACGTGTTATGTTGGAATATCTGCGCCCTTTGCATGCACACTTGGAATTTGGGTTTGGATGGTATGCAGTGTGCTGGATTTTTATGTTGCAGCATTCTCTCCTGTATATATTTCGTTAACTGTGTGTGCTTGCAGAAATTCATCCTCAAACCCTACTACCTTAAGAGGGAAAAGCAGAAAGCACTTGAGAATATGGAAAAAACTTCTGCTCAGGTATGATGACCCATATGCCCAAGGTAGCTCTGTTTTATACATGCCAGATTCAGATTGTCAGTCAATCTGCTAGCAAATTCTGCAAGAATCAGATGCATTAGATTGGTCAATCTTTTCTTGCAAGAGCTATATTTTTACGTAATGCACATTAAGGAGATGCAACAAGTTTTTTATGCTGGACTGGAATTTGTAGATATTTCCTGGGATACAGAGACTAATTTACCTTTTTTTTTATCCCAAAAGAAAAAAGTTTGATTTTGGACAGTAAACTATATTAGTAGAAAATAACAGTAAGAAACCTCTGTGCACTGGCTCCTTGCAAACACTAAACAATGGAGTTATCAGCCTTTTTTTTTCTGAAAAAGAAAGGAAAAAAAAAAAACTATCTATAAATTTGATTAGGTGGTGCTTTCTAAATGAATATTTGAAGGTTCTCAGTGTCTGAAAATCTGTGTTTCTCCTTCAATATATAGGTTCAAGAGGCAAAGGCTATGGCAGAAAAAGCTCAGCAGTTATTACAAAATGTGGCCAATAGGAAAAGAAATAAGCAATTAGAAACAGGTGGATTGGTTATTACTAAAGCAGTTTATGGAGCTCGTAAAGCTTTGACAAAAGTAAGTGAATCGAGAGGATTGGTTGATGAATCAGCTTCACAATTCATAGATGTTACACTACCTCTTAATTTCCTAGTCAATGATTCTGGGCAACTCAAGGTATGTTTTTCTAAGTCCTGTTGCTTATGTTGTTCTCAAATATGAATATAGTTTACTTTCTCATCTTAATACATATAGATGGATAAATTGGTGCTTGTAATTCTATTTCAAGTTTTTGTGAAAGCCATTTGTTATATGTTAATTTTGAATAGCATGGGTGTAACTTTGAAATACTAATTAATTAAGCCGGACGGCCTGTTAAAATTACTTGTCTTAATACTGTAAACAGCCTTCTAGTCAATGTTCGGAGGGCTTCTGATAAATTGACAGGTATAAATAATTTTAAATTTGCCAATATATCAGAACCCCTCGATGAACTTACTCTACTGGCCACTTCCTCAAGTGCTTTTAGAGCCTTGAAAAACCTTTTTTGAAGCTTTCTGACAAAAGGTGTTCAGAAAAGTAGAACTTGAAAATATAAACATTAGTTTCTTTTGCAATTTTTGGAGGGAAGGTTAAAGTGAAGGAAGAAGATGTGGATTTCCGTCTATATTGCATGCAACCATATGCCTTGAACAGCTTGGTGGGATCCACACAATCACTTTGGAGGAGTTTTGTCCTAGAATTTGTATATACCCTGTCCCGTTCTCCCAAAAATCTTCCTAACGAATACCTACTAGATTGGTTTGAAAAAGTAAAAATCAAAACAACTTTACAAGAAGTAATTTGGAAATTAGAGTTGAGTGGATGATAGATTATGTTGGATTTCTTAGTCTTTTATTTTAATTTAAATTCTACAATTTTGACTTCATTGTATTTTAATTGTTCACATCATTTTGATTTAGCTTCATGAGGGTGTTAAGAAGTCGGGTATTATGGGATTCTGTGATCCATGTCCCGGAGAACCTAAGCAGTTGTATGTGGAGTACACTTACGGTGGCAATAGATATGAGGTATTACTACTCACTGTTTCTCTAGAATTGAACTGTCTCAAAGACCCTTTATTATGTATTGGCTAATTTTGCAATTTGAATCAGGTTTTGGTCGACGATTATCAAGAGTTGTTCATACCTCAGGAAGAACACAGAACTTGAATGTAATTTACGATGCAAAGATAAGATTTGGTTACATCTTGCAATTTTGCATGTATCACATGCAATTTGAGGTACTCCGTCTTCATTACCTCATTTTCCCATTTAAATAAGTACATTAATTTTGTTTTAGAATGATGAATCCAATAATGTCATTGAAGAAACCAGTTACATTTTTCCTTTTGTATTTTTTATGGTGACAAAGTGAACGGTTACATTTTCCTTTTGTATTTGTTATAGCGACAAAATGAAAAGGGCATCTGTCTATAATCTTTTGCATTCTATCTTTCGACTTCCAATGGCTCTTGAGCACTACTAGTAATTGTTTTATTACAGTAAATTATTTTCATCCTTTGTTTCCTATGGTGTGCTTAATCATGAGCTTGAGTTGGGAATCCTTCATAATTGATTCCTGGTTGACGAATTTCTAATTATGGTGTTAGAACAGGGAAATTTTGAATAACAAAAAAATTTTTAAAAAAATCTATTTTTATTTTCAAATATAAATATCCTTGTTGAATATTATATGGCTCCAAATAAATTATTTTTCTTATTGGAAGGAAGGAAATGTGATGCTGGTTAATTTTCTTCTAGCAAAGCACCAAATTTTCAGTAAAGTATTATTTGTTTAATATTAAAGTTGTGACAACTTTTAAGTCACGTGTATATGGGTTGAAGCACTATATGTTAAATATTAGTTAAAAAAATGTATCTTAATAAAAATTGGTGTTATTAGATATTTTTTTAGATTTTTTGTCTATATAATCCAATATTTAGACTTAATTATAATTTTAGATCATTCTAAATTATTATTATTATTATTATTATTATTATTATTTTATCAAAAATGGCCCTTTTAAATGATTACACGCTTGAATAGTTAATTTTGTTTTCCACTAGGATCTCTAGATAAATTATTTTATATCATGATTTGTCGAGAAAAATAATTTAATCTAGAACTATAATTTGCCTCCTAACCAAACTGTTTCTCTCCATAAATTAACAAATCTCATGATTTTTTTTGAAAGAACAACGAATAATTTGTCTTGTAGAAACAAACAAAATTAACTATTATAAGGGATATTTTTGCCAAATAAGTCTTCTTTTGGTAAAAATATAAGAAGCAAATTTGAGATAGTTTAGGATTATAATTAGACCCAAGTATTGCGCCCATATAGACATAAAATTCTTACTTTTTTAACTTCTTTCAAAGCACGGCAAAAAGCACTACAATCTCTCAAACGAAATCTTAATTCGTGAAATTTGTGAAGTGCATCCCATCCTTACATGGCTGTTTTGATAAATAAACAAAAGCCCTCGTATTAATTATTAAGTAGAAGTGCACAGAGTCAATCCAAAATTCTTACATGAAATAAAATTTCTCATCTACCAGCAACCATCAGCAAATGATATTATGAGAAAGTGTGTTTAATGTTGAGCTGCCCGTTTGATGGATCAAATGCTGCTTCGATTAGGGTAGAAAAACATACATCAGTCCCTTCAGATCCCTTGATTCCAACAGCTACAGGCTTGGCCAGAAGCTTTACTCCTTGCTTCCAATATCTTTTATCTGAAAGCATGTCATGCCACATACCGCTAATTAAAATATGCACAGACAATTCTTGTTTTTTTTTTTTTTTATTTTATTTTCGATAACCCCACGACCATCAGTTTCTGGAAAACTAAGGTAATAATAAAAATTGAGAGATTTCCATTCTTCTATTGAATAGTTTAAACCAATTTTTTAAGTGGATAAAAACTATACCTGGTCCTGTTGATATGACGATGGAATTCTCTGAATCCATCACCCAATCAATCCATAAAGCAAATCTGTGGCAGATCCCAGCTTCCGTAAATTCAACTTGCCATAAGCAAAGATGTGTTAGCGTAAGGGTAACATATATTTTGGATCATAATTACTATTCAAAACTAATCATTACTGATCCGACTTTTAGTTACAGTGTACAGAATAGTATTTGATAAATTACAAGATTTAGAATTTTAGATGAATTGTACATCTTCACTTAGCCATAACCATTTTTTTTCTATAGAAAGATAATAGTAAATGCAAGTTAATTTTCTAAAATAGATCATGGCAAAATTAGCAAGTGACCCATATTTATGAAATGTTTTTGCGTGCATGCTATATCTCTCTCGTAGATTGAGCTAGAGACATGTACATTTGGATGCACCACTACCTAGTCTAACTACTACATGTTTTGATTATAGAACAATAGGAAAGTTCTCATCTTTTGTGAGCATATTTTGAGTGGTCATATATCTGAAGTCATCATGTCAGATGCCTTCTATGGCTGAAGATGCAATAAATCAATATTTTGTGTAACTCAACCATATTAAAGGGTGTAAAGACCTCGCAAAAAGAAATGATCATCAACTAGATTACATAAAGTAAATCTGAAATGTAACACAAAAAAAACATTGCAGATTGTAGTTGTAAGAACAGTACCCATGCGATTAGTATAAGCAGATAACCAAATTTTAACATGTTGAAGACAAACAACAATCTAACTAGAAGGTGCATACCTGAACTATTCCTTCACATGGACTTACAAGTTTTGAGAAATCAAACTCCATGACTGTAAAAACCTCATTAAGTTTCTGAACATGCCCAAGATGTTACTTCTGTGTTAGTGTATAATTTTCACTCTAGCAAGCAATTTAATTTATTTTTCTATGTTCGTTAATTACCTTAATCTCTCCACATTGCCAGATAAAGAAAGGCAGGCAAGGACCTTCTTTTGGGACTGGTAAATCACCACATGCTCCTAAGGTAGTATTTACAACTGCATGGTTGAAGCCTTCGATCTTACCTAAGCTGCGACGGCTGTTCCAAAGTTCCTGTAGGAAGGATGAAATCATAACTTGATGAACATGAATTAATCTATGCAACCTAGTTTATACTAAAACATTTACAAGCATCACATGTGCACTTGCTTGTGTGTAGCAAAACTAAAGCTTTTTTTGTTGGAAAACAATATAACTTACCGAGAGAAACATGGCACAAGCCTTCAATATTCCCTTACAAGGCATTATCAACACATCTCTGGAAAGGACAGGATCAAGCATAGTCCGTTCTTTTCTAATCCAACACAAAGCAAGAGAAAAAAAAAAAATTAGAAAGCTCAGATAAGTTTCTTCAATGCAGAGTATCTTTAGGAATGATAACATTATATGCACCACCCCTTTGCAGACCCTCTTTTTTACTTTTAATTAATAAACCAACACATCATTATTTATTGATTGAATACTGCATCATTAAACATAGTCCAGCGGCAAGTAAATTAGATGTGTTAAAAAGGTCTAAACCAGTGTTACAAACATGTGAGGGTTTTTTTTTTTTTTTTTCAATAAGAAACTGAGATATGTTTTATTAAAAATCATGATAAATTCCATAAAAGTACAAAGAAAGGTGAACAGAACTTATCCATGAAGAATCAAATTAAATTTATATACCAGAACTGCAGATTCTGTCACAGAAGTGTGCCATCATTTCCATAATAGTATGGTTCTCCAATTAACAGGTCAACCTGCAGATAGAACAATTACCCCAAGTTGTTTACCGTCAATTGATAATTGGTGAAGAGCAGGCCGAAGTAATATGTTAAAGAAAAGGGTCCATGTGCGGCTCCTAGTAATAGGATAATACATATGACCAGAGTGTTCAGATACTAAAATTTGGAATTTGAAAAAACCTATTTAGTCTGATGGGAAGAGAGGACTCATGGAGTTGCTGCTTAGATTATCACTAGGACAATTTTCTAAAACATTATGCAGAAGTAAAATAGGGCCGATTTCAAAAGCATGTAACAGTCCTATAAAATTGGATTAGAGAAAATTACCTTCTTCTGTTGAGTATCATCCATAGTCAAGCATGTTTTCATCTTTTGAAGAACACGATCTATTGTGAACCCATTTGAATCAGCAACAGTTTCCAAATATCAGGCACCCTTTTCTCCCAGACCTGGGAACAATGATAATACATGTGCCGTTTTAAAAAGACGAGCAACACAAACTGCTAAGAAAACACTATCATCTGGAATGACGTATATTGGCTGATCTCTTTGCAGCAACTACAAAGAATACAGTTCAACTAAAAAAAAGATGCCAGCAAAAAATGACAGGAGAAGATAAGCAAAGAAACTCCTAGGGAAAGAAAAAAGAAATGAGAAAGAGTTTCTGTTTTTCATCATTTTGTGTCCCACCAAGGATGGTTCTCTCGGCTGCTTCATAGAGCTGAGCTATGATTCAGAATTCTAAGACAGCAAATGTTAAAATATCTAATAAACTATTTCACTGTAGAAATGTGAAGCCTTCAGATTCTGTCTCAAATTTATCAGTTTCTGCCATAGATAATCAAAGAAAACTATATAATCAGCCAAATCAGTTACAGCCTCAAGAAATGGTCTAGTTCAAAATCAGTCAAACTAATTCATTAGAAATTGGCCAAACAGAAAGGAAACTTCGAGGATCTGATTTTTCATTCCACATCATCTCTTTCCAAGAAAAAAAATTAACATAGGCCAGCCCATCAAAGAAATTTACCTACTGTGTGCATTGCTTAATAATTTAATGTTGGGTCGTATGACTATTAGGCATCGGTTCTTTTATTGTAGTGGCAATAGGTATCAAGGTTTACAAAAATAGAGAAATGATGCTCATCCCAAAAACTATCCCAAGAATTTCATGTCATCTGAAGCTTACATTTCAGTTTGACAGGAATGCTGGCCTATGGATTGGTCAGTTAGCATGAAGATATAGCCACACCTGTGTAACAATTGTTACAGACTTTGAATAGAAAAAACCAGACTAAATACCAAAAGTAGCAAGCTGGGATTAATTTCCACAAGGTAACATCAACTTGACATCCAATCTTAAATAACATTAGCTCCAGAGAAACTATCATGAAATAATTGAAAGAAATATATAAGCTCAGTTTAGTGTACTCAATATGCATGGGTGCTTGTTTACTTGTGTAAAAGAAAGTAATTTTTTAGTATGCACAAGCACACAAGGAGAGAGAAGATCTTACAGCATTTCTTATTGCCGTTAACATGGAAAGCCTCCATTCACCATCACCATAGATGGCAATTCTTTCTGGTGGTAATGTGAGATGAAAGTCCGCAGCATTTAAGGCACACTGGCTCATCTTAGTTCTCGGGAATTGAGTCTTAAGATTATATGACACACTGGTTTCAGCATGGAAAGCATGAAACACCACCTCTTCACCATTGCATATTGACATAACTTTAACAGGGACGAACCAAACACTGCTTCCAGTGATCACACCAACTCCAGTACCTAGTGAAGCATCAAACCAGCTTCATTTGTGAAATGAAAAAGAAACCAAGGCAATTATCCAAGCGAACTCAAAATATTATTTTTATTTTAGTTTAGCATTTTCAACATTTGCTTTCTTAAGGGTGTGTCTGAAAGCAACGTCAAGGATAATGCCTTACACTTCAACTTTTACAATAAAACTTTTGCAAAGCCACATAAATTTCCTAATAATGTTTTAATGAAAAAGGTAGCCAAAATATTCAACATTAATCTTTCATTTATTTCAATTCGACATATGATCAACAAAAACCAAAATCTTTAAATTGTATTGTATGCATGAAATTCTGAACATTGAATTTGAAACCAATGCATAGAACTTTCAACGTTGCACCTAAAAATAACATAAAAATGTCTTAAAAAGTTTATTTACTGCAAGCTTTGCATCACACCATACATATCATTTTTAAAAGATTTGTGAAAAATTCAACATTTTTTTCTGATGAATTGGAGAATTTGATAGAAGAAAAATATAGGTACACAGAGAGCTGCCATAATCAATGATATAATTAGCTTGTCATAGTTATTTTTATATCACAGTTATATGGGTGCTATGTAGTTGTACCATTCAGAAAAAATCAATATTGGGAAAGTAAAAGATTTAGAAAAGTTAACGCCCAACTACTATATCCACATAGAGAGACACAAACATTAAGGAAACACCAAGGTCATTTTAGATACATTTCTTCATTATATTGCTTGACTTGCTTTCAAGAAATGCCATAAGCACATGATAATTAGAAAGTGATAGTTGTGTGTATAATGGTAGGGTGACCATGGCTCACTTTTATGAATTGGCAAACTTATCGATCTAGGAGCAGTGGAATAAAAGATTGTTCCTTCTTGATCAAGCTGAAGAACCCACCTGAAAACAAAAGATAGATATTTCCAGTAACACTCTCTAGAAAATAAAATTGAGATACAAAGAGCACAAATATAATTACCATGAAACAACAGCATGGACAATACCATCATTAGTTGCCTTTATCTGCAGCTCAGTCTCTCCATGAACTGGCAGTTTCCAAAAGTCAAATTCAAATATTTTGAAGGGTTCTGACATCCGGATGAGTAGGAATTAAACTGCTGGTACTTTCCAAGAATTCTGTGGAAGAGTGGTTAATGTCATTACCAGTTTAATTTCTTTTGTTAGTGCATCACAGTGCATGGCATATTGTTGCAACTTGACATGTAAAATAGTATCCAAGCCAGTTGGAACGAGATGAATGCTGTCCAATGCTTTTGCTTCATTATTATATAAATCATGCAGCTTCCAAAAGAATGTGCTTTCAACCATCTTAAAGAAGGAAGAAGAGAGGAAAAAAAAAAACAAAAAAGAGATAAATGTATTGTATGAGCATTAAAATTACTAGAAAATATGATTCAACCAAAGGAGATTAAAATCCAAACAATAAATAGAGTAGCAACATACTAGTAAACAAAAATAACTAGCTAGCAACATCAAAGTACCCTAGTGCCCTTGGGCCATCAACTGTAAATAAAAAAAAAAAACTAGGATTATTACATATTGGGAAGGAGACAGAGCATAAAAAGTATATTAATGTAAAGGACTCCTTCATGTATTAGGCAAGACATTACAAGGAAAATCCACCAGAAGAAAAGAAAATACTTCAATATCTTCCAAGGTTTTGGAGGAAGGCATAGTGGATCAGTTGAAATTTGAGTGTTTGGTCCATGCTCAACTCAAATTTTATACTTCTTCGAGGACCAATAACCTTTTTCTCAGTTAACCAGACTTCACGTAGCCAGAAAAGACCCCAATTGATATGTTATTATCCCATGTATTCCCATCCAAGCATGGCAATGTTACCGAGAAAACTGTGATGTGTTTACTGAAAGTAAGGAAGAGAAATTGCCCTTATAATTGATGAACACAAGAAAACATGAGTTATCCAGTCGGCGTCCAGCTATCGAAAAATTTTACTAGTAATATTACATTTGACTTAAAAGACAACATAGTCTTTGAAATCTGAACAATCTTTATAATATGGGAATAGTGCCTTCAGAAGGCGTTGATTTTATACTGCATTTATTTTCAGAAGATGCCTAACAATATGCATTTGAGATGCTATGATAACAATAATAACAAGCAAACTACCCCTTGCCGTAAAAAGGAAAAAGAAGACTGAAAAGAACCAAAAAAAAGTGCCAAATACCTGGCCATAAGTAGTAGCTCGGTATGGCACTGTTAGTGGATTTTCCACCAACAGCATGTCATGTGCACGGAAAAATTGAAAACAATGTTACAGCAAGCAAATAACAATACTCACAAGAATGTCAGCACGGGAAACAATGTCAACACCAACTTCGAGTTCATCAGAACGCTTGTTAATAATTTTTATATCCCTTCCCATACCATTGACAAGCAGAACTTTCTTCATCAACTTCACCATGGGAAGGTAAGACTCAAAAGCCGTTACCATTGCTTTGGTATTAGTTGTTGCTGTTGAATCACGAGAACCCATACCCGTGCAGCATCATTGATAGCAATCCAGTTCCAGCACTGCACAATAATTTTATAGCAGATTACCTAATATATATTACATTAATAAAAAGAGTAATTTATATGACTTTAATATTAGATACTGAAGCCTCTTCTCAGTTGTAAAATTCGTTTTCTTTGAGACAACTTAACAAATTAAGGGACGAGACGACTTGACGAATTTCAGAGAACTGTCTGACAAATTTTGACATAGTTCAAGCTAGTTTTCTAACAAATTCAGAGAAGGTTTCTGATAAATTTCGCGACTTCACGATAGAGGTTCCATCAAACTTCGAAAATTTATGCCAACAGAATAAGCAAACGTTGCAGTAAACGTTACCAGATGTCAAGCACGTGACAGGGTTTTGTGACCGTCTTGTCGATGGCCAAGCGATAGGCTCTGTTTCTACACGAGTCATTGAGCATGTCAAGATACGACGTAGTAGCCATAAGTGGTTCTTGCGAACTCTCCGCAACATCCTCTTTTCCCTCGATGACGACCCACTCCGAGTTACCGGTGAGTGAGTCGAGTTTGAGCTCGAAGAGTCGCTGAGTCGACATGGTACGAGAGGGAACGATTTTGAGTGAGCGATGGATCATAGTCAAATGAGTTATGGCGCAGGAAGAAAGGGAGAGGAGGGCTATGGTTATAGGTTATAGGGAATCGAGGGCGCATCACGACAATTTTTCCCGCAAAAATGTTTTTTATCGAATTTGGGCCGAATTTAAAAAAAAAATTAAATTTGATAACGAGGACATGAAAAATATAAATATTTATAAATATTTATAATAGATATTGGTAAATAAATAATTTTTAATTTTAAAAATATTAAAAAGATATTATTTTAATGTTAAAAATATGTAAAATAATATTATTTTAATATTATAATAAAAATTATTTTTTATTTTATTTTTAAATTTATATAATTATTTTTCATATAAAAAATGTTAGTTAAAATATTAAAATAATTTATATAAATTATATTTTAAATTAATTATATATAAATTTATAAAATAATGATGTATTTTTTATAAAATTATTGTTATTAATTTTTTTATTATATGTACTTAATATTTAATATTTAATGTGAGTAATATATTTTATTTTAAATTAATACTAAAATTTATAATTTTAATATCAAAAATTTTATTTAAAAAATTAATTAAAAATTTATAAATATTCGTACAAATTTAATAAATATTAAATATTTAAATTTAATAATAAAATATTAAATTATTATAAATTTAATATTAAATTTTTTTAACAATACAAATTTAAAAATATTCATTTTAAATTCAATCCGCTGTCGCTCCTGTCAAAATAGATGAAAATGCGCTAGCTAGCGCGCGCGAGGTAATTTTGCTCCCGTTGCTGAGCCCGCGTGTTTTTTATATTAATAAATGCAACAAACGTATATGTTTGAATGATATTTTCATAAGATTGTTGGGGTTAAGTGTAACATTTTGATATTTATTGTATCCGATTGATATTAAATCAAAGTTTTGAATCTCTCACTCTCACTGGGTCAAATGATAAATTTACTTTGCTACCCTACAGATGTGTAGTTAATTACTTAATTATGTTATGTTATACCCTCTAGAAAAATATGGTGGTTAATTGAGACATTTTGATACCTGTTAAATAGTTAGATGATAATAATCAAATTTAAAATATATTTATTTATTTAGTAATATAATAATACATTGTTTCAATATTCTATTATTTTATTTAAATTTGATATATTTTAAAATAATTATAGTTAATATTGTTTATATAATTATTTATTTATTAATTTGACAAATATTAAACACGGTAACAAATTTTTTATCACATCATTGAATATTAACAAATTTTATTGTTATATATAATCACATCATAAATCACTTTAAATAGTCTGACGTTAATATTAAAATTACTATAACAATTACTTTTTCTACAGATAAATTCTGACTTGGCATCGACTTTTCCGATTAGGGCAGATGGCGGGAGCGGCCACACCAACGCCTTGTGTCTTCTGTCAGATAGCCCGCAACCCCGCTTCCACTCTGATCCTTCACTCCGTCTCTCTCTCTCTCTCTCTCTCTCTCTCTCTCTCTCTCTCTTCAAAACTTTATAGTCTTCCGTTTGGTTGCAGGAGATGACATACAACGATGGCTGGATTAATCTTACTAATGCAGGGATCTTCTTCCATTTCCTCCGCAACCAAACCGGGCGTTTCCATGAATTCACGTTCTAATTACGTTGGCTTTCTTACGTCTTGCAGGATGAGAAGGTCGTTGCATTTCAAGACATCAAGCCTGCTGCTTTCAGGTTTCACCAATTGTAACTCATTTTCTTTAAAAAAAAAAACGATAACATGATTCATCAATGAATTAGAATTGTTTAATGTTAGATTACACCTGAAAGTTTGTTGAAATCAATAGTTTGTCGTTGAATTGATTCCACTTTTGAGTGATTGATCGGATTAGCTGTCTAATTTTGATTCAGTTCGATAATTATTGAGTACTTGCAAATTGTATGCTGTTATTGCCTGTAGTACATGAACATTGAAAATACAAAGATGTTATCAAATCGATTTTGTTTGTGATTCTGTACAGTTTGAGGGAAACATTAAAAGTAAAACCAACTAACTAGTAAAAATACATGAAAAATTCACAAACATGGTACATTTTTTTTATGCCTTCACTAAAGCCACTATTTGTATTGGACAACAATTGTAGGCATTACTTGGTTATTCCTGTGGATCACGTTCCTACTGTTAGAGATCTCCAGAGGAGAGATGATGACTACTCATTGGGTAAAGAAATCTTAAAGTGTTGTGCTTAATATGCGTTATATATACCTACATATTCATACATAGATGTCATTGTTTTTCTCATCTTTATTCTTTTTTTTTTTTTGGCTATTCTTCTTGCGGTGATTTTATCTAGTGAGTCACATGCTGAATGTTGGGCAAGCACTGTTACAACGAGATGCACCTCATAAGCAGTACAGGTATTGCTTCTTTTGTATGAATATTTGGCTAAATTCTATATGCTTCTGTAACTTTCTGTAGTTATTAAGACTTGATTCAAAGAAGGTTTTGGCCACTAAAATTGCTTCCACTAACTGTTAAGTCGGCTTCCTTGTTTTATCACAGTTTGTAATTTTCTTGAGATTATGCAAATCAATATTGCAATTCAGTAGTTGACAGTTTCTGTACTGGTGTCATTCCTTTAACTCAAATGGCTTCTGTTTATAGTTGCATTGCATCACTAATGACGTGCCTTTATCCCATGTTGCATCATTCACACTCCAACTGATTCTGCTGCATTTATTCCATCTTTGTGTTTATATGGGCTTTGGTGATTTTATCACCAAATGAAGGATATGTAGTAGAAAGAGAAGTACAGAGTGACCAGAGCTTGTGTGCTTTGAGGGTACATCTTTCTTCTTTCTTGATTTGCATGCTAAAGGGTTGACAATGTTCAGTCAATGTCAATTGACTGTAACCTCCAGTCATAGACAGACCTTAGCTACTGGTTGGGCTTGCCCAGCTCTAACATATAAATAAATAAAAAGGATTTATTTTAAACCCATCCTGCCATTTTCTTAAACATACCCAGTTAATAACTTTTGAATCTTAATTATTGTTTGTGTTGCCAATGTAATTATCATCCCTTATTTCCTCTAATCTTTGAATATCTTCCTTTATGAAACCTTAAACTAAATATAAAATTTTTGTTGCTACTATTTTTGTACATCATTTTTTTTAAAGAGGGAAAAATATTCAACTTACCATGTGGTCACCATTTCAAGTGTGGGTAATACTCTCGCGTGAATTAGATTCAATTTTGACGATATCTTAATACAAACTTTATTAATTTTTGTCTATATATATAGTTGAATTGTGTTTTTTTTTGGTTAGAATTAATTATTATTAGAGGTAAAGTATATGAATATTTTGGTTTTTTGGTAGTAATTGAATTATTCTTTGTTATATATATATATATATATATATATTATTTTTCTATCAAAATCTTTTCCTACCATCAAACTTTGTTAAAAACAATCTAACTATCAAAAAATTAGTGCAGGTCAAAATTGATTTCTGGTTATCTACCTGCATCCAGCATTAGCTATTTTAATTAATGACATCTTGGTTTCTATGTTATTAGAGGGAGTTAGGTTTTTAGTTAGGCTGTGACACCTAGAATAATTGTTGACACTGAATGAAATGAAATGATCTAGATTGAGAGTCTGTGCTTGTGCACTTCTTAAATTTGAATCTCGCAATTTGGGGTAGCTTGAAGCTGTTTGTACTTCTTAAGGAATATTGTGGACATAAATTTTGTTATGAGAACAATTACTAGATTGTGTGATCCTCTGCTGCACTTATGACAGATTTGGGTTTCATCAGCCTCCACTGAACAGTGTTGACCATCTTCACCTACATTGTTTGGCTCAGCCCTATATACCCAGGCAAGTCATTGTCTTCAGCACCATTACGTTATTTGTCTTTCTGTAATTGGAACCATCCATTGAACTTGCAAAAATACCTTATTTTGATCTCAATGAGCTTGAACAGATGGAAACATGTAAAATACTTGTCTCTGGGACCCTTTGGTGGATTCATTGAAGCTGAGAAGTTGCTGCAGAAGATAAAACCTTTTTCTCCAATTCTTTCATAGGTGTGGTTGTATTCCATCAGCCTAATTTTTCTTTATTTTTAAGTTAACATAGGATTTGTTCTTTCATGCAAATTGTTGATCTGTGTTTGCCTTATAAGCTAGGTAAAGTTTGTAATTTATGCATGTTTATCAGATTCTGCATTGGGTATTAATCATATATGCAGGGTGCATGGACACCTAAGATTCTGTATTCATTATGCTCTACATGGTGGTGGGGGCTCAGGAAAGATTCCCCGAGTGTTTTCTGGAACTGTTGGGAAAATTATAAAGTGAGCTTTTGCCCATTGCATGCTGATCTTGCAATAAATGGTTAGGTACGATCAGGGTAGGTATTATCTTTTGATCAGATTATAACTGATAATTTAGTATCTGAATAAATGTCCTCATGTGGATTGTATTGTTGGGCACCAATGCTGCTGAGCTTATCTTAAAATTTTGCAATAGGGAAGTTGGTGATAATATACAACTAAGATGAATAAGCTGTATCATCTTTAATGAATTCACTATGAATGCTAGTGTGCAAAGTCTGTAGTCCTAACTTAACACAATTAGCTCGCATGTGGCTTGTGTAATGTGATTGAGAACAGCTTGCAGAGCCTTTAAAGCGATCCTGTGCATTGTTTCATATAGTTAATGACCTGTGCTATTAGCTTGAAACTTTGGTCGGTGATTGAGTTGTTGAAAAGGGAAGCATGGTGGTCCATCCCTGCATCATGTAATGATGGATATGAAACTGTAGGACCTGGTGCAAAAGCAAATGATCATGGAGATCTGAACAGTCGTGTGTGTACACGCATCATTCAGTTATGTCATAGTTTTAATGATTTATGTAGGAGCTTAATAGCGAATTCATGTTATTCCTCAGTACTCTGCCATGCTTCCAACTTTGTAAGAGCCGGAAGTCATACAAAAAGAAAGTTCTCTGTTCGGGTTCTGAGATTTGGGAAGAGAACAACACTGAGTCTTGAAATGACTGTTGGATTCAGTTAATAAGTGTATAAATTTGTGAGGGGTGGAGGAGGGAATTATTGCTGTAATTTATATTCATTATGGCAGATAGAACCATGGTTTCTGAATTCCCATAGCATTTGGCTTGGCTTAACGTTATCCACATGATTATTATTTGATCTAGGCTATTAATATTTCAATATATCCACTAACACTGTATGGAGCCCTAAACGCATTTGGTTGCAGTCAAAATCCTCTCTGTTGCTTCTACCAGATAGAATGTGACAAAACCTCGCATTTTTAAGATAAGTGTCTCACCCATTAGGTAAACAATCATTTTAGCCCTTTGATATGTTTTCTAGTTAGATAGATAGAAAAATCGTTGTTTGGTTGACCAGAAAGTAGTTGTTGATTAGGTTTTTTTTTTTTTTAAAATAATTGCTACCTAAATATTGAGATATGTGAACTTAATTAGCTTAAACCTCTTTTTGAAAGAGGCTGGGGAAGTCGGGGAAAGATCCTTTTCATATTTTTATTGGCAAATGTTTGGCGACTCCATATAGCTGGCTATTACAGTAATATGAAAAGGACTGGAGTAGGAGGTAGACATCATCGACTTCTCTTCCTTGTGGCTAGGCGTCCATGATTTCCATAAAATTATGGGTATGGTTGATAGAAAGTTGTCTTTCTTCATTGTTTTTATATCGCTGTGGGTTCACAAATACAGCTATGTTATATGTTTGAACTTTGAACAAACGAATAATGCATTGCATAAAGATCGTAGTATTTGTCTGTTTGGTTGAATATACTGACAAGTGGTCCTGCCGATGATGACAAGAGTTCGTAAATATTTTTTAAGCACAACATGTTTGTTTGGCTTCTGATTATATATAGTTCTTTGGTTTTTGATAAATAAGTTTATTTATTTATTTTTATTAAAGGTTTATTTTAATGTACCGGTTCATTTAATTTTTTTAATTTTTTAATTTTAAATTTATTTTATAGAGTGTTTCAATTTTTTTCTAATTTATTACCTATTTTAACTTTACATTTATAAACTAGCGGTTCCCTGTATGTAAATTATCGGTGCGTATTATTTTCAAAAATTGTTTATGTTTACTGGTCGGTACGTGATTTTGATTGGTGGCGCGTGTGGGTTCACGAGAGAATAACTGGGATAAAAAGTTAAAAGGGTTGATAGAGATTCGACAACCGAGAGATTAATTTTGGTATCTGTGAGTCTGTGTCTTTGGCTCGCAGTTCCTCACTAGTTATGCCAGCTCATTATACACGTTTCAAGATAGTCTTGGTTTAGCTTAGCTGGCAAGTCATTGGCAATTGAATTTTGCATTGAATGCTCGAAGTATCTTCCTGAAAGCATGGTCCGTTATATGAAAATTAGTAAAACATTAATAAAAATCTGGGTTTTGCAAAATTAATGTCTATTTAGTCATGTAGTTTTTATATACTGTTTTTATGTCTTAAGCCAATTGTGTCATCTTACCTTCTTTTTCAGTAGATATTTAAGGATTGTGATTCCCTGGCGCACAAAATCAGGAGGACAGTGTTGGGTGGGCGGATTCAATGGACCATTACAGTGAAACAAGGTACACGAACTTATGTTGCTTAAGAGGGTTGCAATTGGAGCATATAATTTGCAGATTTATTGTTAAGGGGACCCTCGTGGAGTTTATACTTGGGACAAGCAAGATCCCTATCTTTTTTTTGTTGCCAAAAAGAAACCTATCTACTTTTCGGTAGAATCATGAGAGTCAAGACTCTTATCAATGAACTATTAGAACTCCTTGAAATTGTAGTATTAGCTGATGAATATAGTATAATGAGCCAAATTGGTTAGGCTTTTGTTGTTCAATCTTAACTTGTACTCTCGCGGACTTGTTTTTCTCGTACTAGCAAATCCTTGAGTTTAATTCAAGGAGACTCGACTCAAGAGAATAGAGTCTTCCCTTCACAAATTATTTCCAAAAGCCTATGAAATGAGTTGAATTAGCCTTTACAAATGGTAAATATCGTTGAACTAGTGATGTTTAAGAAAAAAACACAATCAGGTAGAATTGGGTGGTTTTAGAATTCGTCAAAAATCTATCTTAAGAGTATTAGAATTCGGTAAAAGTTCTCTTTGAAACTCGTGAGAAAAATTGTTTCCCGATGAATTTTGAAGCCGTTCGAATATGCTTGAAACTTGTTCTAAGAGTTCACAGGCAACCCCTCCTTGAGAGAACACTCTGCTACGCTTGCTTCTGCTTACTATAACTGAAATCGAGTTCTTGGATCTCCTAGTGCTTGTGCTGGAGTCCCTTA
The DNA here is from genome assembly GCA_035584115.1 of Cedrela odorata. NCBI lineage: Eukaryota > Viridiplantae > Streptophyta > Magnoliopsida > Sapindales > Meliaceae > Cedrela > Cedrela odorata. Next base: position 6,317,581 of record JAXCLQ010000011.1, read on the forward strand.
AGGTCTAATGCCACTAAAGTTTATACCAGTAGTGAAGGGGATTTGATTAAAACTTGGTTTGGTATTGAAATGTGACGATTTTAAAATTATGGCGGAGGATTTTAGTGTTTATCAAATGTATTTTTATATTTTTATATTTATTTGTAAAAGAAGCACCACACAATCATAAATCAAACTTAAAAAGCCAAATAAATTAATGTAAAATGCACCACGAGCCCATGATTAACTTCTCCATTAGAATAATCTGCTAATGCATTAAGGACTCCATTGAGTTATCTTAGGCGTGAAAGAATACCAAACTTGCAATTCCTACAAATATTTGTAAAGCATTGAGCAGCTTTTCATTAAATTGATCAGGCCATAGTGCAGAGTATTTAATCTCCAATAAGACAAAAATTCCATAAATTCCTTTCACTCCCAATTGCAAATATTATCACTCCGGAGAATACAATGTTAAATTTCAAAAAATTTATACCAGTAACATTTCTCTTGCAGACTTCTGGCAAACAGAGCCTTATCACTGCCCCTAGGATGCTTGTCCTACACACCTGGCACAACTTAAGGCTTTAACTAGTTGAGGATACTTGGCCACTCGGATAAAGAAAGAGAAGTAGACTTCTTATGCCTCACAGTTGTCACCTCCTAACTATGATTATCACAAACTTAAAACTTAATTAAATTGATAACATTTAGATAAATAATAACACAGTAACATTCCCCACATGAATCATAAACCACCAGAGGCTTCCCTCTCCCTCCTATAAACGCGCCCTCCTCTGTTCGGCTTTACAACTTCAAATTCTTCCTCTGCCCGCTGCTTTTCACGTTTCGTACATGGCTTTCATGTTTCACTTATTGATTTTATTATCAGCATTCTTCTCTGCGTCGTCGTCTGAATTTGTACTACCTTTAACACACTCTCTTTCCAAAACCGAATTCACCTCCACCCACCATCTCCTCAAATCCACCACCACCCGCTCCGCAGCCCGCTTCCACCAACGTCACCGCCGCCAACAAGTCTCCCTCCCTCTCTCCCCTGGTAGTGACTATACTATTTCTTTTTCCCTTGGCGAATCCTCCTCTGTTTCTCTGTACCTTGATACCGGCTCCGACCTGGTTTGGCTCCCTTGCCACCCTTTTGAATGCATTCTGTGTGAATCTAAACAAGAAAAACCCACCCCACCTCTCAACTTATCTTCAACTGCCTCGAAAGTTTCATGCAAATCCCCTGCATGTTCCGCAGCTCACTCTTCTCTTCCAACATCCGACTTGTGTGCTATTGCCAAATGCCGTTTGGATTCTATCGAAACTTCTGATTGCAAATCTTTCTCTTGCCCGCCTTTCTATTACGCTTATGGTGATGGCAGCTTGATTGCTAAGCTTTATAAAGATTCTTTGTCTATGCCTATTACTTCAAGAAAATCTTTAGTTATTCACAACTTCACTTTTGGGTGCGCCCACAAAACTCTGGCTGAACCCGTTGGTGTTGCTGGGTTCGGTCGTGGTGTGCTCTCTTTTCCGGCTCAGCTCACTTCTTTATCTCCTCAGCTTGGGAACAGATTTTCCTACTGTCTAGTTTCTCACTCGTTTAACTCGGACCGTGTTCGTCTCCCGAGTCCGCTCATTCTTGGTCGTTATGAAGATAAAGAGAAGCGTGTAAACAGTGAAGAAGCTGAATTTGTGTATACGAACATGTTAGACAATCCTAAACATCCTTATTTTTATTCTGTCGGGCTTGAGGGAATTTCTGTCGGAAAGAAGAATATTCCGGCACCTGGGTTTTTGCGGAGTGTCGACGGAAACGGCATTGGAGGGATGGTGGTGGATTCAGGGACTACTTTTACAATGTTGCCCGCAAGTTTGTACCAGAAAGTAGTGACTGAGTTCGATCGCCGATTGGGGCGAGTCCATGAGCGGGCCAGTCAGATTGAGGAGAAGACAGGACTGAGTCCGTGTTATTACTTTGACAAGGTGGTGAATGCGCCTACCGTGGAACTGCATTTTGTGGGGAGTAATTCTAGTGTGGTGTTACCTAGGAAGAACTACTTTTACGAGTTTTTAGACGCCGGAGATGGGAAGCAGAAGAAGAGAAAAGTGGGGTGTTTGATGCTGATGAACGGTGGTGATGATGAGGAATTGAGTGATGGGCCAGGTGCCACACTCGGTAATTACCAGCAGCAGGGTTTTGAGGTGGTTTATGATTTGGAGAAGGGTATGGTTGGATTTGCAAGGAGGCAATGCGCATCTTTGTGGGAAAGCTTGAATAAAAACTAACATGCGCCGGGTTGACTTTTTGTTGTGGATTTTGAATAGAGTCTGAATTAGGTGGAATTGGAAGTTGAATTGGTTGTCTTTTGTGAGTGGATAAAGGTTAAGGTTAATTAGCACTTCGCTTTACGTTCTCTACAAATAATGTACATTAAAAAATGTTTATACTTTGACCTTGTCGATAAGTTGGGTTTGTGAAGCAAAACATGAGTGCAGATGCAGATGGAACTAGTCTATAATAAGTTTGTGTAAGTTGCAATCTGAATATAAATGATTCGATGTGTTTATATTGTAAAACGCTTGCTGTGAATCTGTGATATTTGTTTTGAATAACTTTGCTTCAAATGGATTCTTTACTGGTACAAATCTTTGATTTTTATGGCTTAACCCCATTGCAAGCAAAAGCCTTTAGGAAGGGAATTTGTGTGGAAAGCATCCGTTCAGTTTCTGCAGAAGTGCTTCTTATGTCGAAATAGTAGTATTTCTTTCATATCATTCAGCCATGGCAGACTTGCAAACCTGAAAAGCATTAGTTTAGTTTTTCCTCACTGATTAAGACGGGGCCGGGGACGCCATAAAATTTTTCAGATTTTTATCTTCTGATAGAGTAAGAGTACTCTCTTTCGTATGTGGTGTTGATTGGATTCCTTTCAGGCTAGCCTTGTTTGCCCTGCCATCAATGTGATGCTGCAGACTGGGGGCCTCGGAAATATTCCATCGCGGGACCAACTTTGATTCTTGGTTAAAAATTTACTGTTAAGTAAAGCTTGAACTTGAAACATCGTACATAACTGTTAATTTAGACATCTTTTAGACTGTAGTTTTAATTAAGGTGTTAATTAACAATATTTTATGATTACAATTTTTTTTTAATTTTAAAATTCGTTATACGTTCCTTCGAATTTGTCATTCACCTCTTATTGATGTATATACACTGGCCCTCGAACGGAGAGGATCATTTAAAGCAAATAAAGCAAACCCTAGCCCAAGAAATGAACACTGCATGAATCTTTTTTCCATGACTAGACTATTCTGGCTTGATTTCATTTCAGTTGTTGAATTGTCATTCACGCTACACCAGATCTTGAATCTTGATGGCTTTCACTATTCATAGATTGCATGCTTTAGTTGGACTTGGACGAGGTCTCAACGCTCCATCATACAAAATCAATCACTGTTTTCCAATTGGTTGAAGGAACTGTTGTGAAGTGGAGTACGAATTGGCTTCTCCCCAGTCATTTCAAAATTGACTCCGTCTCTTAACTTTAGACGTCATTCAATAGCATGCCTTTGGATGGGCGGAGGAGATATATAAATATATAAGCACAATCCAAACTGAGCTTCAGCTTCTGTTGGTTCTGTTCCATGCCTGTCAACCTCAGTCATGCAAACCAGCTGTCTACAAGTACTCTCGCCCCGCCTTGTCCTTTTCAATTTCAGTAGACCCCACTTTTATTTTTTCTCACTATTTCTTTTTCCTTCCAGCTAGTCATTTCACTAATCCTGGTACTCCGTCATTCTCAATTTCTCTAATCGTACAAGTACTATAGATGAGACTATTTCAATACAGTAAGCATGTCCTGATAGAATCACTTATTTTGTTTTTGATTTTGTGCGTAAAAAGCTTTTGCTTCCCTTAAAGCTTACAAAGCGTCATTATTTGCAGCTAAATTTAGGGCAATTATTGTTTTGGTTGGTGGCGGAGGTCGGAATTTCATTTATTTTAATAAATTGTGATTAAATAATATACTTTAATAAGCTTATAGATAGCGATGAACTCCCGTCGTCTAGTTTTGACTTGCCACGTCATTTGATTAACTTTCAATGTTTACCTTTGACACGTGGCGAAAACGACGAACACGCCGCCGAGAAACCATTTTGTTTGGACATGACGTCAACTAGTTTTCAACTAGAAGAGCTAAAAAAAAAATAAAATTACAGTCGTGTCTGGACACAGCTGGCTGTCGCCCATACGTGTGCTACCAGATGCTTCTCCACGTGGGGGTCCAGATAACCCCGTGTAGGCTCCACTCGGCCTTTGCTTTCTGACAAAATCGTGGCCGTAATAACAAATTTCAATATATTTTCCGAATCATTATTAAGAATCAATAATGTTTTCAGGCAACCTTAATCATTAGAATTATATTTAAGAAGGTGGTGCTAGGTCTTAGAGAAGAAGAAGGGTTTATGTTTTAAAATAATAGAAAATTATTGGAATAATATATTAAATTGGAATACATAGAATTTGTACATTGACATAAATTGAAGACATCACATTTCTTTTTTGTGCATGAAATGGTCATGGTGGTGCGATGTGGAAGGAGTAGGACCATATCTTTAGCAATTTTAACCACCAAATTCTCTCCCGTCTTTTTCCAGAAATTGGCCCCAACAACACTGCCAGTTACAACAGATTACAGATTACAAATCCATTTGTTCATTCAGTAACTCATTCGCGTCCTTTGTTGGGCCATTGCTTCACTTGTTTTCATGTGGCAATTGCCATGCACATGTACATATAACTTGTGTGCAATGTGCATGCTAGCCGCTGATTAGATTTGATTTCAGATCTCTTGCCCAAGACAAGAAAACGTAATCATTTTGTACCTTTTACATTAATTATTATCTTCGTTTAAAATTTTCAAATCAATAGATAGGGTATCATCCTCCAACGCATTAAATTAAATATTGATCCTAGGTCTCAACTCAAAATCCAATGTTCATTCATTCATATCCTTCATACCTTACGCATGAATTTATAAATATCTTCCATGCACAGATTTATAGATGATTGCATTGAGGTTGAGTACATTTTGATTCTATTGTAGAAAGGATTGAAGATTTTTCGTTTAAAATAAAATAAAAATGTTAATTAAGAGTTATATTATAAGTATGACGCAATACTAATTTGGGCCAGGGTTCAATCCATTATATATATGAGCCCATGAAATCCCTTTCCATTCTTTCCGGCCGTAACCATTTGTTATTTTAACTTGCCCCTTCATCCATTAATAATTATTAAAACACCCTCCAACTTTATGCAAGTCATCAAATCGTCGGCTCGCCGTTAACCGTTATAATTTAATTTAATCGTTGACCATTTTTAACCAAAATAATAATAATAATAATAATAATAATCATAATTTTACAATAATATCAATAATATATATCGGTACTCGTTAAAAAAATCTCATTTGCATCTTCAAACCCGATGACACTAATTTTTCAACTTTAAAATGTTAACAAGCAAAATTTTAGTTGTTGACTTTTCGATATCTCGTCTATTGTAAAACAAAACAAATGTGAATGGTGTTGGTGTGTGGCCAATAACAATATTTCGATACTTAAATTAGTAATGTTTTGTTAGATCAACAATTACAAAAAAAAAAAAAAAAAAAAATTAGTACTTAAAAAATAAAATTAAAAATTGAGTTAAGAGAGTGTATCTGTTATATTTTTTCTTCTCCCTTTTCTTATGAGTAAACTCCTTTTTTATAGTCTCTGGTGATGCGATTATGAGGTGCGACTTCACAATAACTTTAATGTTTATGGGTGGTTACTCAAGTAGTGAGCGGTTGAATAAATTTGGGTAGTGAGCGGTTGGATAAATTTGCGTGTTCTCAAAGATAGTAGGTAGTTATATAAAAAACGTGACTTTCAACGGTTAGTCATTCTCAAGTCCCAGATACCCGTGTGTACTGGATGACAATATTCTTAAATTCTTAACACTTACATGTATTGAACGACTGGAAAGATGATGGCCGTGGAAGATCCATTCTCGGACGTTGACAAATTATGGGGTAACAAAACCCATGCATATTAAGTTTTCCAAATTTAACACTCTACAAACTAAACAAGTTACGCACCTAAAAAATCAAAACATTAACATTCACACCATCTAATCATTGACTTAAGAAAAATAAGATATAGAATGGCTGATGTAGTATGAGTATGTGAATAGATATTGGCGTTGAAGCACATAATCGAAACCAAAATATTGAAAATTGGTGCACTTACGGGTTGGTGGGGTTGAAATATTGAAAAAATTTGTACTTACATGTTGATGGGGCTGAAGAAACACCTACTTGCACCAACACTCCAACATTGATCGGTGATTGTATTTACTTAGAATACATTTGGGTTTATCAAATTATTATTGAGTATGCTCTCTGGTAATTTGGTTTTGAACGCGAAATTGAGAGTTTTCCTTGTATATTCTATGTTTTTTACTCTAATTTGAAGCTTTTTGCCACTGTACAACGACAATATATGATGTTTGATAAGACAATATTTATGTAAATAGTCTAACTTTTGGACCAATTTCTAATTATGTCCATCTTAAAAATTTGTTCTTATTTATGTTCAACAAAAATATTTTGGATGAAAATACATTGGATTATATTAAACATTCTTCTTGAACTGATTTTTTAAGATAAAATTTATTATTGAAAGAGTTGAAATTTTAGTTAAACTCAATTTTTCTAAAGCAATCGACTTTAAAAGTTTACAAAATTCCAACTCTTATATTGATATCTCTCAATAAAATTGTCTCAAAAGATAAAATTTTGCTTATATTTTTAGAGTTGATTTATCTCGATAAAATTTGTTGAGAAAGTTGAAATTTTGCTTAAACTCTTTTGATAAATTTTGCTGATAGAAATAACTTTAAAGAATTTAAGCAAAATTAACTCCTATATTGATTTATGTAAAAAAAAATTTGTCAAGAGAATTGAAATTTTATTTAAAGTATTTCAACAAATTTTGTAAGTTTAAGCAAAATTTTAATCCTTATATTGATATATCTCAATAAAATTTATTTAGAGAGTTGAAAATTTGCAATAAATTTTGCTTATACTTTTAGAGATAGATTTTTCTTGACAAAACTTGTCAAAAGAGTTGAAATTTTGTCTAAATTATTTCATCAAATTTTATTGAGAGAAATAAGTTTATATGTCGATTTTTCTCGATAAAATTTATTGAGAAGGTAATGAAAATAAGAGGAAAGAAAAATGAGAGAAATAAATTTATCAATTTCTCTCAACAAAATTTATCAATAAAGCAATGAAAATAAGAGAGGAATAATGCGGAGCTAATATAGTCCGAATTCACTCTTTTTAGACAAATCTCTCCATAAAATTTATTTAGGGAGTTGAAATTTTGCAATAAATTTTGCTTATACTTTTAGAGATAATTTATCTGAACAAATTTTGTCAGAAAGAAAAAACTTCAAAAAGTTTAAGTAAAATTAACTCTTATATTGGTTTCTCTCAACAAATTTTGTTAAAAGAGTTTAAATTTAATCTAAACTTTTTCCATAAATTTTATCTAGAGAAATAAGTTTATGTGCTAATTTTTCTTGACAAAATTTATTAGGAAAGTAATGAAAACAGACGAAAAAAAATGAGAGAAATAATTTTATGTCAATTTCTTTCGACAAAATTTATTAATAAAATAATAAAAATAAGAGAGAAAAAATTCAGAGCTAATATGGTCGGAATACAATATTTTCAGACAACATAATTAAGAATGTTTTTACAACTTCAATAAAATTAAAAATGCTCCTAAAAATAGGACTATTTATAGAGAAAAAAAAAATCCAAACATTGTTCGTGGCTCAAGGCTTTTGATTTCTTTTCATTTTTACTTGTTAAAATGTCCATTTCATTCTTAATGATTAAGTTAAACGAAACAATTAAGAGTGAGGGATGTGTTGATGACAATTACATAAAAATAAACAAAAGGGCAAGTTGAAATTAACCTTAAAATATATTATTGCTCTACAAAACTTTCTTTCGTTGTTATTTTCTATTTTCTGGTTTGATATCGGATTGAACTCGAGACTCCTACGTTGATTTCATTCAATTATACCGAGTTAGGGAGCACAGTGCACTTCCTGATAAGTAGTTGGCGCTTGTCAGTGGTTCTTTTCCCGCCTAGAGAGCAAACTCGATTCCTAAATTGTGCTAGTTTTCAATCCATTTTGTGTTGTTGCAGGAAATGGAATTATATGCTTTCTTTGTTGTTCCTTGTTACACAATCATTCGATTCTTCTCCGTTGCTTTAATCTTTTCATTTTATTTCTTTCTGGGTAAATTCGTTTCCATTTTGTTTAGTCCCTTTCATTCTTTCCTGCACAGCACTTTTGATTCTCAACTGCTCAAGTTTTCAGTTTTGGTAAACCCCTGCACTACGTATTGACATGTTTCTTTTGATGAGTCTGTGTTGATTCTGTATTTGCAAATTCTTTGGTTCACATACGCTCTTAATTCACTTGTAAGAAGTTCTTAGGTTATTTGTTCGGAAAATTCCAAAAATAATTCTATTTTAATCCTCTTTCACGTTTATTCATGACTAATCCTAAAAAATTATCATGAAACAGATAAATTTCACATATTTAAATAATTTTACTATCATAATTATTTAATACTTAAATAAAATATTAAATAATAACTAAATATTAATAAATATTAATTTAAATGATAAAAACTATTGTAGTTCAACGGTGATTATATTGTTAAGTAAGTGACTCAAATTTGATTTTCAATAATTATGTTTTTTATTTTATTTATTTTAAATATAAAATATTATTTATTTATTTTATTTTATTTATTTTATTTTAAATATACAATGTTAATATATTATTTATTAACTAATTTTTTTTAAATACACATAATAAATAATAAGTGATAAAATTAAATTTATTTATAATAAAATTTATTATAATAAAATTTACATAATATTATAAATTTTAAAAAATAAAGAAATAAAAAAGAAAAAGAAAAATTTTTATGACAAAAAAATAAAAAAAGAAAAAAAAAATTTATATGACAAAAAAATTTAAAAAAAAAATTGCCATGAGGCCATGAGCACACTCATGGCAAATTTTTATTTTTTTGCCATTAAAAATTTTCTTTTTCTTTTTTTTTTCTTTTTTTATTTTATAATTTTATATAAATTTATTATAGTAAATTGTGTTGTAAATAAATTTAATTACATTACTTATTATTTATTATATATATTTAAAAATAAAAAATAAAAAAATTTCATGACAAAAAATAAATAAATAATAAATAATTACAACAAGTAGTGTGACTTGCGACAATTTTTTTTTTATTTTTTGTCATTAAAATTTTTTTTGTTTCTTTATTTTTTTAAATTTATAATTTATATATAAAATTTTATTATAAATAAATTTAATTTTAACAGTTATTGTTTATTATATATATACTTTAAAAAATAATTAATAAATAATATATTAATATGATATATTTAAATAAATAAAATAAATAATAAATAATATTGTATATTTAAAATAAATAAAATAAAAAATATAATTGTCAAAAATAGAATTCATATTACTTAAGTGATTCAATAGTATACTCGATCTCGATGGCATATGAGATACAATAATTTTTATTATTTAAATTAATATTTACTAATATTTAATATTTTATTTAAGTGTTAAAGTTGTTGTCGTAATAAAATTGTTCAAATTTTATGAAATTGGTCTATTTGATAATTTTTTTAAAAAATTGGTCATAAATGTAAAAAAAAAAAAAAAGTTATTTTAGAAATATTTCCTAATTTGTTCTCTGCGAAGGTTTTCCACGGTGAATTTTTATTTTTTCATTTCCCTTTCTTCAAATCAACTTGTATGAAGCTTCTCTGTGACTTATTCCTTAATTATTTATTTATTTATTTTGACAACTAATGAAATCTTATGCAGTAATCTTTGCTAAGGGATAGAAACCATTGGAACTCGATGAAACTTCTTGTATGAAACTTCTCTGTGACTTCTATGGCAGTTTCTTTCTAATACTTATGTTGCTTACATGCATATTGCATTGTTGAATTGAGCAGAATACATAAATGAATAAGCCGAAGGAAAGTCACTGGGAAAAAATTATATCTAGAGGTAGTGAAGAAGGGGATAAATCAACTGAGAAGAAATCAGGGGAGAGGACTAAATCTATTCATCCACCCATTGAAACATATTGGTTTCTCCCTGCTCAGAAAGGAGACAAGCCACCTTCATCGTCAAAAGCTGGCGTCAAATTATTGTTCAATTACCCAATGAAGCTTCGAGACTCATTGAAGGAAATCGGAAGGAGCAAGAGCATGCAAATAGTCCTTGGAGGAGCTCATGATCCAAAAGATGAACAACTTGTTAAGTCATTCCGGGAATTACTATTTCTTGAGGGTCAGTTACCAGCAAACCACAATGACTATCACACGCTCTTAAGGTAAGTTTAATGGCAACATTTCTGATAGGAAACAAATTGTGTCATTTTGAGATTTATGGAGATTTCCACTTTCATTTCCGAATTCTTTGTTTTAAAAATGTCAGCAAGTCTTGCAGAATAATATATAATATCATGTTCTTGTGCATTATTTTAGTTGGTAGTTGTGTCACCAGATGTATTTTTTTTTGGTGGTTTCAGATTTCTACGAATGATGGCTTTTGATATTTCAAAATCAAAGGAGATGTTTATGAATTATCTTAAGTGGCGTGAGGATTTTGGGGTTGATGCAATTTCCAAGGTGAATTCCGAATGAACTCTTACCCTATCTTATGTTTGGATCTATGTTGACAGTAGCATATAGTATCTTTGGTTTGGTTTTAAGACATTGTATTAGAACCAAATTCTGAAGCTGTTTTTGGAATTCATTCTGCATTTGTCACATACAGTTACCAAATGGGGTTTAAAAAAGTGCTTGGAATACACTGATAATGATGCTTGATCATAACAAGTCTTCTTTAAATTGCAGGAAAGTGGCTTCCTTTGTATATTAGGGATCCCACTTTCCAGGCAATTTGCTGCATAGCGGCCCTAATAATTCAAGTTCTGCTTACTATCTTAGAGGTTTGTCTACTAATATTACAGTAGGATTGATGGAAAGGCCTTCATTTTTCTTAGAATCCATTGGAGTTTCAATATAAGAAGATATTGCATCTCTTACCTGTTTCGTGTATAGATCATATGTTTGGGGGTTGCCTAAGGTGTTACTGAGTTGTTTACTTTGTATTCTGTTCTTCTGCATAATTCATTTATTTTGAAAATTCTGCAGGAATTTAAATTTGAGGAGTACGCAGAGGTCAAAAAATGTTATCCTCAGGGATATCATGGAGTTGATAAACATGGTAGACCAATATATATTGAAAGGATTGGAATGGTAGATCTGAATGTCTTATTGCAAGTAACTACAATGGAAAGATTTGTTCGGTATCATGTGTCTGAACAAGAGAAAGCCTTAAATTTGAGATATCCTGCTTGTTCAATTGCAGCCAAGAAACATATAGCTTCAACTACAAGTATCTTAGATGTCAAAGGAGTGGTAAGCATCCATATACTTGTCTGTCTTGCAAAAATTTTCTTAGAGCAATGTTATATTTCTTGTTGATGGACCAGAGATTATTTCAAGAAATATATCCTTAATCACAGAATATATGTATGATTAATTTATTTGTATGCAGTTTTGATTTATTTATATTCTCTAAGGTTATATTGGCTCAAAGAGTAAATTGTCAAGTTCGTTAGCCATTTATGTAGATTTCTTAGTAAGTTCTAAACTTTAATAGTTATCTTTTCTTAGGGAATGTCTAATTTCTCCAAGCCAGCAAGACAACTCTTTATGGAAATTCAGAAGATTGATAGCAACTACTACCCAGAGGTATGTGGAAGTCATTATCTTCTCTGTGAAGAAGGATAGACCAGCCATATGAATAAGCATGAATTATAGATGATGCCACGTCTACTTATGAACAGTTATGGATCAATTTATAAAGTTTGGCCATTGATCTTCTTACAGACTTTAAATCGTCTATTCATAATCAATGCTGGATCTGGGTTCAGAATGCTATGGAAAGTACTCAAGGCCTTTCTTGATGCACGTACATTAACAAAAATTCAAGTATGAATTCTTACTAATTATGTTTGATTTCATGTTTAGTGGGATTGGAGTAGTATATGACTATATGTAGTTGTGGTTTCTTCTCAAATGGTTTATTTTTAGCTTCTGGGTTTATTACTATTTCAGGTGCTGGGCTACAATTACCTCAGTAACCTGCTTGAAGTTATTGATCCGAGGTAACATGTCTGGGGCAAATCTGTTTGCTTGTATGAATGAATTAGTACACGTTGCTCATGCATTCATATTTTTTCATTCTGCAGTAATTTGCCAAGTTTTCTGGGTGGAAACTGCACATGTTCTGACTATGGTGGTTGCTTGCTCAGTGACAAAGGGCCCTGGAATAATCCAGAAATTAAAGAAATTGTTCAGGTCAATTTCCCAGTTCATTTAAGGGAATTATTTACTTCTTATAATGGATGACAGATCCATAAGAATTAAATGAAAAATGTCTAACATGTTCACTTTATTGTATCATCTTGGTTGAGATGGATTTTTCCTTCTCTCTTGCAGGCAGTTTCTGCTTCAGAAGAAATGGATACTTTTGGAGGAAATGGAGGTGAGCCTTCAGAAGATGTTTTGCCCTCCAGTATGGTGAGAACCCAGAGACCTCATTTATACCTCATCAATTGACCCTCAAAAACTTTCTGCCTCAATGTTGTAAATGTATTATGCATGATATCATTTACATTTTTGAAGCCCCTAGTTCATGATAAACTATGGTCATTGTACCTAGCTAATCTTAAAGATGCCATGCGGAGGAGCAATTTACCACGGACATCTTATCAATCTTTCCTTAATGTAATATTGATTTCCAACAGGAGTTGAGGTCATCAACAGGACACAAGGTTTTCTATCTAAGGATTATTGAGGCAGTAATGACGCTTTGAAGCAGCTTTATATACACTGCATAATGTCCTAAAAGCTGCCCCTGATGATATCTTCTATTTCAGGATTTAGAAGATGTTTTATCACCCAATATGCTATACTTAAGTGTCTTGAATTTCTCCAATTATGTAGTGCACTACTTATCCTCTGTTTGGAGAAAAAATCAATGGTTTTCAGAATGAATGGCTACATTTGACATTTAAATTCCTTAGCAGAACTAGACTAGCTAGCATATCAGATGTTCATATTTCATTAGAAATTGTTGGTTGTATTGTATATCAAATGCATGGATGCAAGCTATATGCATATCAATTTGTTAATTTCTTGAATATTGTTAGCGTGACGTGTCAAAGAAAAAGAGAGGAATGATTCTCATAATCAAGAACTTAATTAGAGTTTCCATTTCTTCTTCTTTTATTAAAAGACAAAAGGTAATTGCAGTATTTAAGGCTTGATTTAACATAATGCAGGGCAATGCCCAAGATCAAGAGGATTCACAAAATGGTGAAATATCATACACAAATAAGCTTACATTGGAAAAGATCCTGGCATTGGAAGCTGCACTTAAAGACACCAAGATGGTCAGTTGCAGTAACATTCGAACTTCTGTTTCTAACAATCTAAAACCTAATGCAAGATTATGTTGATGATTTTTACATCACAGAAAATTGAGGCACTGGAAGCTGCACTTGAGGACACAAAAATGGCTAGTCAAAATGTTTATCCATGTTATAACTTGTTGCTCACATTCTACCTCAAATGATTATTTTCAAGTTTTTTCTCTCTTTTTTTTCCCACTCGCAGGTCTTGAAAGGACTTGCTCAGCATATTGAAGATCTGAAAGGTTAAGCTAATATCATGGGCAAGTTTGATCTGAAATCACTAGATCTATAGTGAATCTGTCACATAATGCTTGCTTGGATAAGAAAGCAAATGATTGAACTAACTGGAATCTTTGCTTACAAGGTAGGCCACCTACATAATCATTAATCTGTGAATAGAGTCATACATATTAGAAATAGACAATTCCTCAGAAGATTTTGGCTTGGCTTGGAATTATCTATTTCTAATAGTCTGAAAGTATTCCTTGGACACTTTAACTGCCTTAGATACTGGCCAAACTGGCGAACTGCACCTTCAAATCATGCTAAACTTTCATTACATGTTGATTATTGAATTTCATTGTCGCATTATATGAAATCTGCATTTCTCATTTCTGCCAAATTCATGGTAATGCAAAGTTGCAATAATATTTCACTGAACTTCTGGATGATGCTTTTGCTGCTGGAGACAGTCGATGACTTTTTATTATTGACGTGAAAAGGAAGAGAAAACAGAGGGAAATCGATGATCATATCTTGCATTATTGTTGGTCCCAAAGAAAGTTGGTTTGTAGGAGTCAAAATGACTTGACATTTTCCCTGCATGTACTAGCGCTGCTTTCATGTATGTTAACCAAGGAACACAAACTCTCTCAACTAATTACATTAATTCCCTCCATTGTTGACCCATCTGTTAAATTCATTTTCCAATACAAAATGAGGATCATGTGATTCTTCCCCACAATAATACAAAAATTAACTATAATTATTTGACTAAATATTATTAAAATTTTTAATTTGTTTTTAACTAAGGTTTAATTTATAATTATATATTAATGGCTCTACACCCTTTTTCCATTCACATGGCCAACTAATTGATTTCACTATTTCTTTTAAAACCCCCCCACTCAATATTTCATATTCAGCTTGTTAAATTATTAATCAATAATTAATAATTAATAATTAATAAAGAAAAGGCATCAAAGCACAGGCCAAAAAAAAAAAGGGAATAGCGAGTGAGTGATTTGATTTCCTTGAACGTTAATCGAAAACAAAAACATTTTCTCAAACACAAAACGGTTGAAACGCAGCTGTCTATAATTAAGCTATTATTATTCATCATAAATTATTTGTTCAAGTCCCCCAATTGTGTTATTATCAAACCTCTGTTTCTCGATCTCTCCGCCCAATCTTGTTTTCAAAGACTCTTTTTCAGCAACGATAAAAACAGATTCACCCGCTCTCTCGTTTTTCCGGATCTTTACTCTCCACAACAATCGAAATTGTTTTCGGAAATGAGTACGGGAAAGCTTCTCAGCATCGAGCCTTTGGAGCTGGAATTTCCCTGTAAGTTTTCTTTCTGGATCTGTTTCTGTTTTCTAGGGTTTGATTTTTTGTTTTTCATTTTTTTTTTTGGTGTGTGTTGTGATTATTAGTTGAACTGAAGAAGCAGATCTCTTGTTCTCTTCAATTATCGAATAAAACCGATAGTTATGCAGCTTTTAAGGTATGATATGATTCATCGATTTCTCTATTAAGTTTTCAATTTCAATTCCTATTCTGCAGTGAATTATGGAGTTGAAATGTTTGTTGTTAGATGCAATCTGATATCCTGTTTGGATGCTGGGAAAATGTCGGAGCATTGGAATTATAATTTGTTAAACTAACATTTCGCAATTTTATGGAATATATATATTTGATATGGCTGTAATTGGGTGAATTGTTGTTTATTGTTAATTTAAATAGTACTGACTATGAGATCGTATGGTTAATTATAGATATTTTTCATTTTTCTTCATGTTTTTCCCCTGACCAAACGGACAATCAAATTAAAATGTAGATTTTTTTTCTCTAAGTTTGTAGTTGATTATGTTCAGGTGAAAACAACAAATCCAAAGAAATATTGTGTGCGCCCAAACAGCGGGATTATCTTGCCTCATTCCACATGTGATATTATAGGTGCATGTCTTTTTTTTTTTTTTTTTTCCTATTTTATAGTTATTAGTTTTCTTATTTCAGTATTAGTTGATAATTTGTGAATGCTTTCTCTTGATTTAGTTACTATGCAAGCACAAAAAGAGGCACCTGCCGACATGCAATGCAAGGATAAGTTTCTTCTTCAGAGTGTAAAAACTAATGATGGTGCAACCGCTAAGGATATCAATGCAGAAATGGTAGTTATTTTAGGTGATATTATTGTTTATACAAGTTTCTGAGGTTTATATTTTGAAGTTTATAATTTGTGGAAGTGGGGTGTTGTAGTTCAATAAGGAGGCGGGACATGTGGTTGAGGAGTGCAAATTGAGAGTGATTTATGTTTCTCCACCCCAACCTCCATCTCCTGTTCCAGAAGGGTCAGAAGAAGGGTCTCCTCCTCGGGGTTCTGTTTCAGACAATGGTCATGTGAATGGTGCTGAGTTTGCAGCTGTTAGTACTTGAGTTTGTCTTTTTATATACTTTCTTTTAAACCTTTTTTGTTATTACTGAGGAAAATAGATAGCATACTTTTTCTTGGTGAAAACAGGCTGCCAAAGCTTTAACTGAGCAGTTTGAACCTCAAGACAAAACCATGGAGGTAAAGTTTGAAATTCATCTGTGTCCCTGTGCACATCATGCTAAATTATTTTGGCTTTCTATCGTCTGTCTTGCTTAGAAAGTTTGATATGTGTATTTTCTAGATCAGTTGAATGACTTTAAGTGTTAAGACTAAAAAGCATACGCCTGCAATAAGATGTGGCTAAGCTCATTAGTTTGTTTGGGTTATATCTGATGAGCCTCGAGTCAGCAAAGCTATGGTTTTGTTTGTATTGTTGGACATGTAGAAGAGTTTTGCTGCCACATTCCTTATTTTTGTGGCCAGGATTGATGTATAAAAGTTGATGGAAATTTCGTTGGTTGGCCAACTAGGAAACTCGTTATCTTTTGATGCAAACACTCTGCTAGTTGCAGTGCCTGCTACCAGGCTAAGTTTGGCTTCATCATTTATTTCTTTCCATTTTCTTTTTCTGTGTATGTAATGATAATGAAAATTATTATGCTTTCCGCACTGGGGTTTTCTTTTTGGCACTCAGTTACTCATTTCAGTTGCTTACTTACCACCTGTATGACAGATGTTATTTCTTGTACTTGGCTATTGTTGTTTAATGCCGAATCCTGTCATGCTTGCAACACTATTGTGCAGCAGCTCTTTCCTTTCCACTTTGAATGGGGAGAGAATTTTTCCCCCCTTAATTGCTTTCATTCACTGGCTATTATATTGCTAGCTTCTGTAGCATCAAGCAATATGCACTTCTATGTCTTACTCAGAGAGTATTTGATCTTGCAGGCAATATCTCTTATCTCAAAGCTGACCAAGGAAAAAAATAATGCAATTCAACAAAATATCAAGCTTTGTCAGGAACTGGTGTGTTTTACTGAAGCATTCGTTTGCTCATTCTTTTCATTTTCAGGTTATGGCAGGGGGTGGGCAGGGTTGGTTTCATTTTCATTTTGAGCCTTCTCTATGCTGCATGCCAAACATTTTGGAATATTTTAAAGTATGAACGTCTTTTACATAAGTTTGAACTCTTTGCAATATGGGATGACTTTATTTTCATTTTTTTTAACGGTAAGGGGGGACAAGCATGGTGAATTTTGGATGTTATTGGAAAAATACCCAATAATGTTATTGAAAATTACCCAATTGCAGTTCTTGAAACACAATGTGATGCTTTTGATATGCCCATTGTCCTGCATTCCTGTGATTTTGTTCACAAGAACTTTGAACAATGGCAATTGCTTATATGATGAAATTACAATGTGTAGGAACTCCTGAGGCGTGAAAGAAGCAAAAGCCATGCCGGTGTATCGCCCATTTTTGTCATTTTGATTTGTTTGCTTGGCGTAATTTTGGGGTACATCACGAAGAAATCGTAAGCTGATTTCCGCTACATAGTTTTGTCAGAATTTTCCTCTCAATTCCCATTTGTCCTCCGATCGAAGAATATGATGAAAGGGGAAAAAGAAAAACTAATGAGCAGATAATGGTGTTTTCTTTAGTTGTTAGATTTTGTGGAATTAGTGGACTTGTTTAGGTGGGGTCTTTAGTTGTATTATGTGGTGACTCGTGCTTTTGTTAACAAGCATTCTTTTGTAACTTAAAAGAGTATATTTCATTTTGTGGTTGGGCCTGAGAGATTCCATTAATGGAAATCCAGTGACTCTTAATAAATCTCCAGCTCAGTTTTACTGGAAAAAGAATGAAAAAAAAAAGAGTTCTCTACTCCTTTGATGATGCTACCTTGAAATGAACTGTCTGTGGACATTGGTTTTAATCTTTTATCTTCTGCAAAGCTAAATAAAGTTTAATGATTTAAAACCATTCTGGTTATGAGTCGGGTAGCGAAATTGAAGGACCATTATGAATATAGCCCCTTGTAAGTTTATCAAAGATGAAATTGCGGAAAAGTATAAACTAAATAATTTGTGTCTTGGATAATAGCAACCGAGCAAAAAGGAGATTCATTAGCTCAAATATTCTAAAAGGGTTTGGAGAGAAGAAGCAATGAATTGGAGTTTAGACAAAAGGAGTATTTTTTTTTTAATTTCTTTGAGAATAATAAAAAATAAAAATGTTCAATTGAAACATATAACTGTTACTAAATTGGTCCTAATGACTCTTTAACAATAATAAAAAATAGAAAACGTGTGAATTAGAATATGAAAACGTGACTGAGTTACTCTTGGAAAATAAAGGGGTTGGGATAGCTCATCAATCTCAAGTTTCGTGACCTCTGGAAGATCAGTTTTACAAGTAAGAAGCTAAATTTTGTGTAACAATTTTGACCAACACACTGTTGACTTACATTGTCAGTAAAAATGGGCTATAAATATATTTATTAAATTTGTATTTGCCGGGAACTGAACTCAAATCATATGAAAATCAGTTCATGGTAATTTTGACCGACACACGTAAAGAGAGAAGAAATATCTTGTGTTTCTAGAACCCTGTTCTCCTCTCCTCTTTGCTCTACAATTTTCTCCACCCTTTTCTTTCTTTCTTTCCCTTCTCTATCACCTCTCTCTCTCCTTTCCGGTACCAATACATGTATCTTCTCAAACACTTAAAACTCATCACCGAAAACCTTCTTAGAAAAAACCCACAAAGAATATGGCATCATCAATTGCACTGAAAAGGGTCTTCACCTTCAAGCTCTTCTTAAAATTTCACCTCGGATAGAATATGGATCAGTCTTGAGTTTATAAAAGCGAATAAGCATAATCAGACTAATCACCGTTCTAATAAGGGATTATCACGTTGAATGTGGGTTCTCAAAGATTGTAGGGATGAGCAATACAGGTCAGGTAGCCCAAATTGGATAGGTTTGACGGTGGGTGAGTTCCCCCAGCTTCTTCTTGTTAAAGAAACTGAAGATTGCAAGAAAATACAGCTGGTCAGTTGGTGTTTGCAAAAACAGAGTATTACAATAGATTCACTTCATCAGAACATGTTGTAACTGAAAAGAATGCATCAGCAGCTATTGAAAAACATTCCTGGTATTCAGTTGGAGGAAGTGGCAGGATAGCTGGAAGAAGATGAGCTGGCATTTGTAAAGTTAGTGGTTAGTTTGTTAATAACTTAGCTGTCAAGTAATTGTAGCTTGTAAAAGAAGTTTTAGAAATTCAGTCTACATTTCTTCTACTCGTGTATATATATTCTGTAAAGCCTTTATTTTTCAATTCATTGAAAACAATAATACAATAACAAGAATTCTCAGAATTTGTTTCTCTCTCTAGTTCTTGAACTTTCTTGCATTTTCTAGCTAAACAAACACTCTTCCTCAAGCTTTCTAACTAATCTCATGTAACTTCTTTATGATAATATATATATGTGTGTGTGTGTGTGTGTGTGTGTATATACACATATATATATTTAATGAAATATTTGTCTTCTGTTCTTTGTTCATTTTTCTTTTTACTGTTAACTTTCAAAAGTTAAAAATGTTTGATTTTGTAACTTTAACGTGACTTTGATTTGTGTATAATCTTATACAATGTCAGATCATCACTAGCTTTGGTTTTGATTCATTTTGTAAATCTGCCAAAAAGCATAGCACATACCTCGAACTTCTAATTACAATTACATTCAATTTTTTTTATGAACGTCATAAATGGATGTATTCTTCTGACACTTGAGTCATGAATTCTTGCTTAAATCTCTGTTAAATTTTGATGCTTGTATCAGCATTGCAGATGCATTTGACCATTTTTCACCGCCAAGAAGCCTGAGCCCGGGGCTGAACGTCATGGACCAATTCATGGACAACCCATTTTTGTCTGGTGGCATGGGCTCACCTTCACGCAGAAGCTGGGACGTGAAGGAGGGCGACAACACACTGTTACTACGAATGGACAAGCCTGGGCTTAGCAGAGACGACGTCAAGATTTCGGTTCAACAAAACACTTCGATTATCAAAGGAGAAGCTGAGAAAGAATCTGGTGAAGTTGATGAGGAGAGTTCTGGAAAGAGAAGGTACTCCAGCAGGCTCGTTCTTCCTCCGAATTTGTATCACGAGATCAAAGCTGAGATGAAGAACGGTGTGCTGAAAGTGGTGGTGCCTAAAGTGAAAGAGGAAGAAAAGAAGATGTTTTTCAAGTCAATATTGAGTGAGATGAGATTTTGTGAGCTCAGGAGTTAAAGGGGTTGTCTTGAAAGTGTGATGTAAGAGTTTAAGGAATTTAGCAGAAAGTTGAGCACAGTTTCGTGTTTTGTGTTCTGTTTCTGAGTTTCTGGGTTGTAATTAAATAAAGTTTCAACTCCAAGTAATGTAGTTTAATTATTGAATTGGGTAACAGCTTTAGAACATGGAAATGGTAGAACTATATCAGTTTTTGCTGCTCCTGTTTAGCTCGCTAATGTTAAACGAATGACCAACATTAATTCGGTAAATAAATTGATTCCATGCATTAAATCAACTGTGCGGAGAGACATATAGAGCAAACCAATTAAGGTGAGGGCGAAATTGATGAAAATGCCAACTTTGGAAGAAACTGTTGAGTGATGGCAATTGGTTTTGATGTGTTCTGTAGTTGGCCAGAACCAGAATATTGATCTATATAAGAGTACGAGGGGAACATCTCCTTTTGGTAGCATGTATAAAAAGTATGTAAACTAGTTAAAAGGAAGCTCTCCATTTTTGGTATGTAACTATTATACACACCTTTGACTTGGATCGTGTACCATCTGAACTCCAGATATATTGGGTCGGTCATGATTAGCACCAGATTTTGAATTATATTTGTGGTTTAATCATGTGATTCATGAGCCTAAAAAGTTAGGTAAAACAAAGCAACATGGATAGATGTTAAATAAATCAAAATTCTAACTAGTTTTCCGTTTTGATGTGAGCAACATTAGAATCTCTAACCTTTTATACAGCCTTCACGTTCAAGTCTACAACATTAAGCATAAAATAAAATGATATTAGAAACTAATATACCGCGCTTGCATTCCTTATTAAATAAATAAATAATAATAATAATAAAAGACTAACTGCTGTCTTTCTTCTCTGTTTTGAATATAATTAACTAGTATTTGAAGTTCGAGGATGTACAATAATTCCCATGGCCTTTGGATTGGTTAACGAAGAAGAAATCAGGCAGGTTTATGCTTAATCTTCCAACTCCAAGAGATGGCTGAAGCAAGTAAAGTTGCTCTGAAAGATCTGAAGAAGAATTTCACTGGATCATAACACCCACTGCCACTGCTAATCTCAGAAGAATCATCATCTTTCACATTCTTATGAAATCCGAAATCCGCTTTTACAATCACTAGTTTGTTGGGTACATCCATTGTATACTCCCTTATTCCTGAAATTACAAAATTAATAAGCACCATAGTTTTGAAACACATATCACAATTTTGAGATTGTCTACTGTTTGATCGAAAGAGCCAGACATTCATTCTTATGCTAAAACAACGGGGATTGAGTTAATCCTCACCAGTCATCTTTGAAACAATCTGGGTGACTCGTAGTCGACATTGAGCACATCCCATGTTTGCAGTCATCACTATCACCTGAAACTGAAAAATTTAACTGATAAAATAAAAAAAAAAGAATGGAATCATATGAACATATATATGAACTTGATTAATAGAAACCTACCAAAGGAAGCGTCAGATTCTCAGAAAATAAGAGAGATTGTTCGGTTAGTGTCACCATTGTAGTTGTAAGAATTGCATGCAATGTAACAGAGCTGTGTCTTAGTCTTCTTTATAACAAATGACCAGGGTGGAGCTTGTACTTCTCCTCACGTATACTGAACCAAAGTATTACATAACCAACTCAATTATACATTGAAATATAAATTCAAACTTGAAGCTCTCTGGCTCTGAATACTTCACATGTTAATTGTTCTGCAGCCTCCAGGTTCAACAGCTCATTAATTATTGTAAATTATGTTACTTCAAAAATTATTGGCTAAGCAATAAACATTGTCTTCTTCGAATTGAAGGGCAATTGTTTTGTTAGGTAGAAGAATTGTCATGTTGCGGCCAGCAAAACCTACCGATGTATGTGGTTGTGGGCTTCATGTTAAAGCCATTTTTATATTGAGGATTAGATAATTTAAATGGGAATCAAAGTTGTTCATTATTCAACAAAAGAAATGCTCGCTTTATTGATGAAATTTCAACAGGGGCGTGGGCATGGACAAATTAATACTTTAATACTTTGTGGTTAGCTTAAGCATGAACGGAACCACCAGGCTGATAAAAACAACTCCAATTAATAATTTGATTAACTAACAAAACAGGCATACATGATCTGAACGTTATCTCTGTTGTTGGATCAGGATCACAATCGGGAGAGCCGGTGACTTGGTCTGCTGTTCAAACTTCAACTACTAGGGGCGGCCAACTCTTATACCCAGTCCTGCTTGAATACACAAACAAAATTGTTCTGAAAGTACATTTTTTTTTGAAAAAAATTATTATATATAAAATGCTTATAGTGCAACAAGTTGTCTGAATACGAGATTCACGCTTGCTTGTTCGGTGTTAAGATCATGATCACGTCAATATTTAAAATAATATGATATTATTATTTTAATATAAGTATTATGGCATCAACTTATATAAATACAATTTATAATTATATCCCTAATATTTTTGAATACTTATATACAACTATACTAATGCACGAGCTCTAGTCATAAGTGGTTCATGAATTCAAAAATGTAGAAATCTCTTACAGAGACTAGGTATTTTGAAATTTGTCTTGTTAATATGGAGATGAAAATTTCTTCTACCTTGCCCTGTGCTCCTACCTTCAGATTCACAAGTCTCTTATCTTAAATTCTCTATCCAAATGCAAGTTTTTATCGAAAAGCAAATAGAAATGGTAATGCTAGATTTGAAAATAATAATAATTGTAAATTCTTTTAGGGGCTTGCAAATTTACTATAAAAATGGCTAGTAGCTTTTCTAAAATTTTCAGAATAGAAAGCATCAAAATCGTGTTAGGCTAGGCAGGTAATATTCAGCATCTGCATGACCTTGCCAGTCTCCAGTTGTATGAGCAATCCATCCAAAGTGATCCTGCAGCATATAAGAGAGAAAACCACAATATGGATGTTGAGATAAGAGTACACAGCGAAGCAAGACCATTTGATTTGAAACTTTTATTTCGCTATCCTGTCTTGCACAGTTCTGTAATGTTGCAGATTAGTAGGTGCATCCGATGAATGACCAGACAGTAATAATTTGTTATCAGGAATCCATCAGAAAATGAAATCACTAATCTGAACATGCTTATCTTTCTTGGCATTCCTACTGATAATATAAGCTCTATCTTCTACATCTGCATTTAAACAATTCATCCTGTGCCTGTAACAATAAAAAGCCATAAGCAAAGTCAATAGCTCTACGGTGTGGGAAAAAGAAATGACTGGCAGTGATGTTACTGGACTCACCACTCAAAGTGATCCTCACAGCAAATCGAATTCCAAATGACTGAAAGTCCAGCTCCTTTCCTGCAGGAAAACCATGGGCATGCAATCAATTAAGAATGAAACAAAAGCATACCATGGTCCTAGACAAGTTAAGCTAGGACTGATTTCCAAAAGGGAAACTATGAACCTCAGTTTTAAAGATAATTGGAAGTATATTCTTGAATGTTATCAAGGTAATTTAGGCAAATCAAATTGTTCATACATTTAACAAGTGCATTATGTAAGCTTGAACCAAGGAATTATGGTTACGTTAAGAGACCAAAAAGTGCTTTCCTCTCAAACAGCCCCCTCCATAAATGAAAACTTGTAATTCCAAATAAATGAGTAAATAAAATACATTAAAACACAGCATAGGACATGCTAGCATAACTCTAACAATTCTTGTAGTTTGGATCCACCTACCAAGTTGCAGTGTACATATCATTGAACTTGTCAAAGGCTTTACTAAAACAGTATTGGCAAGTCATAAGATATGTGATGTCAGTCACCTTGCATGTTGACTTACAGCATTTCACCTACATCAATTGCATTTTTTCATCATTAATAAGAAGGATGACATAAACATAAGCATCATATACCCAAACTCCAAACACACTTGAGCAGAGATGCATATGCACACACCCAAGCGTGCCCATGGATTTCTCCTAAGCTGGTAACATTATGATCTCAAGCCATGAAAAATGATGCCCAAACTAAAATGTCATCAACCCTATATTTTGTGAAGCAGCATCGAAATTCTATTGGCATCCGTAAACTATGCCCTTATTGAATTACATGTATGGGCCTTGAATTATTAAGAGAGACTACGGGACTGCAAAGGAAATAAGCAACTCTATAATGTCTGAATGTAATTGCCACCATAAATTTTGAGTATATTTGTTAGATTTTAAGTTCATATCAAACAAAAGATCACCCACTCCACTGACTTGTGTCATCGTTGAGCTTCATGTAGTTTTACTATTGTTGATGTAGGAAGATAAAATCTGGTAAAGTATTATGCTCTCTAATACTAGGACTCCACGATGCAGATCTTAAGTCAAACAGCAGTATCAGCTTTAATAAATCTATTGTAAGAAGGATCTCCATGAAAATTCTCACCAGGCGCTTGAGTTTATGAGAGTAATATTTTCGATGTGAAGAGTGGGTCTTGACGTGCTCATTCAAATGCCCTGCACTGAATTTAGGTTATCCATTAGCAAAGCTCACCAAGAAACACAAAAACAAATTAATATTTCCAGTCAAATCACAGAATGATAGGACAACACATCATCATTTTATTCCTTAATTAAAGTAAGCCCAACAAGACTTCTACTGCTTACTTGTCACAAAGAACAGCACTACAATCAAGGCAAGTGGCCAAATTCAAGGAGCCACAGCATTCACTGCAATTTGTTGTTGACACACTTTTGCCAATCTGGTGGCATCTGAATATACAAAGAGACACAGAGTGAGATCCTCATGACTTCCATGTTTTTTATCTCAAAGACAAAGCAAAGAAATATTAATCAAATTTCCATCTTATTGATGTTAGCAACAAGATTGTTAAACATTTGACAAGAAAACTGAAAAGACAGAACACTAATTCTTTATAGCTAGTACTTTTGGTGGCTAAACAAATATTCAAGCGATCAACAGAACAAAAATTAGATCTACCAGGCAGGATCCAATAATAAATGGGGTGATCATAAATAGATATGAAAAGTCAACCGTTAGTGGATATTGTCCATGAAATCCACCATGTTTCTGACTCGTCAAGGAACCTGAAAATCCCTTTATTTTGGGAAAAGAGATATAGTTTTTATACTCCATATTTTGGTGTAAAATATGAAAGAAGAAAAACATATTTCTTCTGTACAAAAGGATGAGCAAAAATAAAAGTACAAATGAAAATGACTATTACAAGAGGACAATGAATGAACCAATATATTACAGACCTTCTATACAGCTCAAGAAGATCTCTGGATATGGAATTGGTCTTGTTCTGCCCCATGGCCACCTACATGTCAGAGTAACTTTATTAAAGCTAAACTAATGTACAACAAAATATAAGTATCGTGGCACCACCAAGTGCACACTTTTTGTAATTGTGGCTAAAGCATAATTACAAACCTGACTCCTAGTCATGACCAAACAATCATCAGCAAGATGCCCGGGCCTCTTACATTTCCAGCTGTAATGACAGGTCTGTAGTCAAAATCTAGCGTATAAAAATAGAAAAAAGCATATTGAGGTTCTGATAATGATGAGATGCTAAATGTTCCATCTCAAGTAGAAATTTAGCTTGTCAACAGCTTTAGAGAAGATTTCAAACCAAAATAAATGTGATTAGCAACGGTCATTTCATCGTCAGCCGCTTCTGGAGAACAGAGAGGCAGTTGATTATTTAATTATACATTGTTCAAGTAGTCAGAGGTTTTCTTTTTGTTTGGATGGCTAACACATACGAA
Source organism: Cedrela odorata (assembly GCA_035584115.1). Lineage (NCBI taxonomy): Eukaryota > Viridiplantae > Streptophyta > Magnoliopsida > Sapindales > Meliaceae > Cedrela > Cedrela odorata. The sequence goes on from JAXCLQ010000011.1 coordinate 6,343,904, forward strand.
AGGTCATTGACTGATCTTCTGGGTAGTTGGTAAGGAATCTCAGGGAAGGAAAAGCAGATTGAGTTGTATTTGGCTAATGCCCCATTTACATTTTTGACAGTTTTGGTTTTCCAAGAGAAAAAAAATGATGGTTACACAAACATGTGCTATATTTGAGCATTCATGTTGAACTTTGTAGTTATAACAGTTTAGAGCAGGAATTTAACTGATGGTCGTGGCACATTCTTCCGGCATGCAACAAAACAACCATATTGCCATTTATAACACTTGAAAAAACTGTTTACATACATGATGCACGGATGTGGTGTTTGATAAAGAAATGTACCATTCATATGTACAAAGACTAGATACTTTTTTGGACCAGCGATTGCGATTATAATCCCAAAAGTCCTTCTCAAACTCAGGCATTGGTAGGGCACCTTCACATGTAGATGGCAAGACATCTGGTTTTTGGTTGCTTGAGGACTCCTGAAAACATTATACAGGAAATAGTAAGGAATCTGGAAAACGGTTAAAAGCAAGACATCTTTTTCTTTCTTTCCTTTTTTTTTTTGGGGGTTTTTGTTAGATAATATTGCTCAATATTACAATAAAGTTACAAGACAGGCAGTGGGTGGACAGATGCTACTAAAAATGCAATTATCACCGCTTTTAGCAAGTGCAAAGGCAACTCAGTGATTTTAAGACTTTTAAGAAGCTCAGCTTTGCACTCCAGGCTGCAGATATCATCATCAGTCTGCCAAAACATACACAAAATATGTACAAGGTCACTAGGAGTATGGACAATGGCAACAAGGCGAGCAAAGATTCACAACAAATAATACGTAGCTCACATAACCCACCTCATTGCATATATATTCTCCATATTTACCGCATACTACACAAGCAGGCTCTCCAGCAATAGGATAGCGTTGATCGCTTCTGCTCTTAATTGCTTCAACTTCACTTATATCACCTGAAAATACTATAAATCAAATCAATGCAAGCAAATTAATAGCAACACATCAATTAAAGCCTGGTTCTGTACTTGCTTTGAAAGAAATGTTCAAATTTTACCAAAAAATACCACTTAGATTTTCAGAACCATTAAATAAATGGGCATCTTTCATGTCAATTTATCCAAGCCAGTCCAATCACAACACAAAGAGATTATTAATTAATGGAGTCATCCTTTACTAATGACTGAATTTATTTTGCACACAACAATAAGCTGACGGCTAATAAAGATTGAAAAACAAACCAGAGTTTGGAGGATCCTCCTTTTCTTCACATTCTGAAGAAACACTTGCATCACCTGAGTTTTCAACATATTGTTTGGTTAACATGAAAACAAATACATTGAAATTTATTATGCTATCAAATTTTCAAGCCAATGATAAATGCCACGTACTTTCATAACCCACCAAATTGATAATTGAATTAGAAGTTCCCTGCCACAAACCAGATCAACATTTTTAATAAATAAAATAAAATATTAAAATCCACATAAACGGAGCCGCAAGCATTGCAATTACCAGAACATCAGCAGTTAATTCTTCATAGGAATGAGTTGAACTAACTTCCTTCCTGCTCAAACCAGCAAAGCAGCATATCAAATTCCCATCGTTTGTTTATAATCAATTGCAATAATAATAATTTGAAATATCAATCTTAATTAGAACCAAAAGTTTCCTTCTCTTGTCAATGTAATCCTGATGAGACATAGGCCCATCGTTCTCTTCAATTTCGGGGTTCCTATCAAGCTGTGGTTTCGACAAGCGACGTCGTTTCGCTGTGGCCTTTCTCTCTGCAGCTTGAGCTTGTTCTTCAATCGGAGAAGCATTTCCCGTGGCGACATTGTATGCTATAAAATTTTAAATTGAGTAACCAAATCATCAAACAAAGGCTAACAGACCAAAGAAAATTTTGGCGCAATTCAGTTTCAAAAGTTTTTCTCAAAACCCAAAAAAGGAAACTGAATTTAGTACCTTTCAAGTTTTGAAGAACAGAAGAGAGGCTTAAGTCCTTTCTGTAAGCGAGGGAAGGATTCTTGTAGAAATTAGTCCTCGTCGTCATTATTTACAGACTCTGTATCTGAGCATCGCGATGGATTGTATTTGGAACTATAAAATCAGAAGGTGAATCAAAACGATGCGTTTGGAGGTGAGATTAGAATCCAACTCCGCGAGGCGGCAAGGGCAAAGTCGCCTTCAGGAAAAGCATTAATAAAGCAGAAATTACTAAGTTTTAAACGACTTGTCCTCCTCAAAGTATATTTACAAATGATCAATCGTCTATAAGTGTAAAATATCAACGACAAGTCATATTTAAAGTTGAAAACTTATAACCGGTTTCAAATGAATTTTCCACAGTGATGACATGAAGTAGCTTCTACTTCGCACCAACTTTGTTGCAAAATTATTTTCCCCACAAAAGTAATTGAAAACGTGTTGAGAAGATGTTATGTCTCTTAAGGAACCTTCTATCATGAAGCTAAAATTGTTTGAATTTAATAAAGTAAGATAATATTTTTTTTATATATTTTTAATTAAAATAAAGAAATTATTATCTTAGCGGTATAATTTTTAGCGGTATAATTTTGAACCAATACGATCTTAATTATATATTGTTTATTAAGAGTTTATTAACGCACGTTTGGTAGTATTAATTAGTATTATACAAGTACTAAACAAAAAATACAATAATTTATTTATGTATTTGGCTATTAAATTTGTATAAATATTTATTAAATTTAATTAATATTTAATATGACTTTTAAATTAGTACATAATTATATATTAATTAAAAGAATATTTACAAATAACATTAAACATGTTTAATAAATTTAAAAAATGTATATATTAATAAAAAATTAAAATACATAAACTCTTATACATTTTACTCAAAAGAGTCTTTTGCTCTAATATATATATATAAGTAAAGATATGACGCATGAGGAACAATTATTTATGCATTGAATAGTTGGAACAAAGGACAATGCTTCTCTTTTAACCTATTTTTCTTTGGCAACAAACAAACAAGGTATCTCGCCACTTTTGTGCCCTTGTGATATTTTATGCTAATGTGTTGAGGTACAAATGCTAGATTATGAAATTACTGAAGTGATAATATTGTGTTACGTGCTGTAAAATTTTTAACAAGAATAACATAGTTTTAATATTTTAAGACACAAAATATAAACAAATACAAATACAATCAATGAAGGAGTAAAAATGGTCAAAATTGACTACACGTCGTATTAATTTACAATTTGACACAAAAAATAAAAATAAAAAATCTTAAGATAAAAGGTAATGATTTAAATAATAGGATTAAGTACTCTTAATAATGGGTTTAATTAATTATAATATAACAGTTATAATGTTACATTTTACTAAATTTTTTGTTAAGTAATATTTTTCAAGTTTTCGTTATATGTCTTAAATTTTTTTTTTAAATTTTGAAAAAAATGTAATTTGTAACTTGAGATGAGTCGTGGGAAATTATGAAAATCAAATAAAAAATAGAACAAACAAAATATGCAACGTAATGTTGATGGAGGCAAGCCAAGTCTACGATTCCGGTAAAGCCCAACTGTTTCAAAACAATGGACTAGAATATATGGAACCTCAAGGCCTGAAAACTTTGACCCAACTGAAAAGAATTTGAATTCTCCCTTAAAGAGTCAAGAGAGCCTCAAAGTTGAATAACAAATCTGACGGCATCGAGCACGTCAGCCACCATAAGATGACACTATCAGTAGTAATATTATAATAGTTTCTCTAATAGATAAATTGATGCCCAATAACATCATCTCATTTCTTCAAAACTTTATTCATTACAAGTGGGGATATGCTAATTAATTAAAAGCGCTTATAAATGCATGCACCACCAGGAAGGGTCACACTCACATTCAATGTCTAATAAGCTTAAAACACAAAAATCAAATGCATATGCTATGACCTTCACTCGCTGGCCGTCAAGAAATTGGTTGGTTGAAAAATGTTCTATATAATCAACCCTTCAGCAAGTAACTATAGGTCGAGCCAAGCTTCGATTTCTCTGGAAAACATCAAATTCAAGTCTATTATGTTCTTCTTGACTTCCAATAGAATATAGACAAAAAGGTTAACCTGCTCTCGAGAACTAAAATCCCATTACATCATTGGCGGGTCCAAAAAATAATTGCTTGAAATTCATCAACAGCCGTCCATTCTTGTGTCAAATGGTAATTAAGTAAAGCAAGGAACTGAATCCAATACTTTGTTCTCAAAACTAGAGACCACTTGATCATATAATTCAGGAGAAGAAACAGAACCGATAGGCGATAACTCTCACCTCTCAACCATCGAGAAAAAGGTCGTCGTTCGGAAGAAGATTGGGGGTTTGTGCAAGAAGAAGATGGGTAGACTCGGCTGTAGCATCGATGGGAACTTGAATGAAGCAAAGTTCAGTAAGCCCATGCCATGGATTGGCATCTATGTAGCAGCAGCATCTTTGGTCTGTGCAGTTCCGATGGCTATGGATGCCATTCGTGGCTTCCGCCAGAGAAAATTCTGGTTCCCTTGCAAGAGCTTCTCTCTTAATGCCACTTCCCTGACCATAATAGCTGTAGCAATCAAATTTTCAGTGGATCTGAACACTGCTATGCCTCAAAAACAGGATCAGCTTGCAAAGCTTAGCAGTGCTGTCTTGATCTGTACAATAATGGGTAATACTATGCCTTCTCTTGGAACCATGGAGACCAAAGAACTCTGGTCGAACATTATGGCTTTGGGAATTCTTGTTATTACCATGATTGTTAACATCTGCATCCAATTAGGTACCGGTGTGATCTTTACTTTCTGGAAAGAACATGCTTTTATCATGTTTCTCATGCTTGTTTTGCTTGTGATCTTGAGTTTTTCGGCTTTAACTGTGCCAATAAACAAGCAATATTTAGAAATGAAGTACAACAAGAAGTATGAATTAGCTCTCAAAGAAGGCTCAAACAAAGCTGACAGACCAGTGGTCAAGAAACTCAAAGAAGATCTAGTGAAACATTGGATGATGGCTCATACCTGCAGCCCCCAGTTTGTGATGGGGCGTTCAGTTACATGCATTGCCTCAGGTGCACTGTGTCTTCTGAGTGCCATGACTTTAGCAGAAACCATGCTGCGATCTTACTTGATGCCCTGGTCATTCAAATTTTGTATGGGGGAGTCCGACTATAAGTGGTCAACCACTGTAGTTCTCATTGCACAGACCATTGCAGTAGGAGTTGGAACTATTGCCCCAGCACTTAGATGGTTCACTGCCATAAATTTCAGGTGCCCGAGCAGAGGGAAGAAAATCTACATAGATAAAATCTTCAAAGTAGAACGGTATTGGATGCAGATGCTAGAAGAGTTGAAAGAGTGCCCAGTAGTTTTTCGAATAAAAAATCGGCAATGCAGGAAATTTTTCCATGATGCCAAAAATCAAAGTCTTAATGTGTGCATTGGACTGCAAACTGGGATTGTGTTAGTGAGCAAAGTAATTCAATTCATTTCCATTTACTTTGTAAGCCGGATTCTGTTATTCTGTGATTTTTTCACAGGGTTGAAGAAGAAGTTCAAACCCAACTACAGCAGTTCAAATGACTCAACATCAGAGTCTCAGCTCAGCTCAAAGATGGATCTTAGCTGTTATGTTCTGCATCTTGAAGGTGAAAGTGAACTAGTTCATATAATGGTAAAGAATAATTGCGATGCTACTGATCATTGGATGCGGATGGGCAAAAAGAAGCAGCCAAAACATCTCCTTAAACTGTTGAAAAAATCAAATTCACAAGGATTCAAGGGAGTGCAAGACTTTGACAGTTACCTAGTTCCCTCTCTAGAATTTGACGAACCTCCAAATTGTTGGGCTCTCCCTGTAGTGACACTGACAAGCATTGCAGTTGCACTTCCGAACATCAGAGGTAGTTTAGTTAAACAGTTGATGCATAGTGTGCAGGAGGGCCTCATGTATGTCAAACTCATAGAAGAATACCTCGATGCAAAAGGAGATCTGCTTAACATCAGGAAGGCAGCTTACTCTGTGTGGCTAGAAGTTGATCTTTATCATCAGTGGCTAGACGTGAATCTCCGTAAACTGTCCCTACAAGCAAACAGCCCAAGGGAAATACTTGAAGCACTTGCTGATGCTGCAAAGAACAGGGTTATGGAATATAAGAGGACACATGCCGATCAATGCGTATTTAAGGAAAGCCCTTCAAAGTGGCCCATCAAGGCACTGGCATCTAATTCCATGTACAGAATAAGCCGAACAATTATGCTCGATCACCAAAGCAGAAACTACCAGACAAGCGAAAGATTGTTTGAAGTACTTGCTGTCATGATCTCTGATATTATTGGTGCTTGTCTCACCAACTTACCACACGTCATATCCTTGAAGTGTTTGAGCAGCACCATTGAAGAAAGAGAAGAAAGTGTGCGAAACACAGTTTTCCTTCTTGGTAAATCTAAAAGGATTTTGAAAATTCTAGACCAAAGGGGCACCCCAACTTTACAACCTGATCAACTGGCATGTATTGATGACTGGCGTTCACCACAAAAGCTAAAAGACCATTTGCTCTCCATTCCATCTACATCAGAGAGTGATAGTGTTTCTTTCACTTCAAGCGAGCTGTGTCTAACCATTGAATAAATTATTGGAAGTATGGTGTTGATAAACACAAGTAGATTATCATTGAATGTCACTTTTAGGCTCGTTCACGAAAGAGAAAGAAGAATTCAATGACATGTGTCATGTTTGATAGTAAATATTACAAAAATCTCTATGTATAACAGAGATAAGTAATTCTGAAAGTGGGAACATGCATCCCCTAGATTTTGTGAAACTGAAAACTCAGTTGTATTCCATATTGAAGTACCCTCCACGCAGATGTATTAATGCATTAATTGCAACAGCAACGTCACAGCCACAACAAATCAATAGACTCATAGGATATGAGTGCTGCTACTTATGCATAAATCACTCAATCAAAAGCTAATAAATAATATCATTAACAACGAACTCCAATATAACGAAAAAATATGGAACTGACTGGTGAACTTCAATTAGGCTGAATAAAACAACACTGCACTTTAAGTCCAGATATCAACCAAGTTCCAGTCTTCAGTCCAATATCTAGAATTTCATGATATTTCCATTTGTTACCTAACATCTTGAATTCAATAAGGTCTATACAAAATGTATAACATTCTTATTTGGCCTGGCCTTGCTTGTTATGACCCTACGGTCAAGTAGCAGCCTGCCTCTAATATAGATATCCTAAACTCACCTTGCCCACCCTACGACTACAAAAGAGAAGACAGATCCAAGCCAATCTATTCTAAACTTCAAAACAGAAACTACACACAACCCTTACCTTACCCTCATCCCTCTTGTTATGAGGGACCAACTGCACTAGAAGCTTCTCACCAAGTTACTGTAGATGTCAATCTTCCACTAATTACAATATCACAGACTAGGCATCCTTGATTTTTCTAGGACAGGAGGTTTGCTGTCAGTATTCCCTTTTTAAATATCATTAAAAAGAAACGTAACCCTAAACATGCATCATAGGTTAGAGTCAGGATCATTATTTCCACATCAACAGTAAACAGCTGAAGTATTAAGCAAATTTTGTACAGCCACATACACACAAATACACAAAATAAGTTTGACATGCCCACAATCATTAATATGATGTGCTAATCATGAGCAAGACAAAAAGGGTCTGTAGAAATAAATAACCAGACAGACCTAGGCTTATAAAGTGGAGAATCATTGTATTCAAACTCTTTAGGTTAATAGCACTAAACAGAGTTACATACCAGGGTGCATATCTTTGAATATTGTGGTCAAGTCTTCCTGTGCAGTGATTTCTTCAGGGATAATCATCCTTATTCATCGTATTGCTGATCATTGCACAATTAGATGCATATGGTGCACGAATGTTGCTTTAGAACTGCTTCATAACTCAGGTAACAAGTTTATGTATGGAAAGTGAAAATTTGTCTCAATGAACAATAGACATTGTCTAAGCCAACCCCAAGATCAACAGGAACATTGCAATGATAGTCGGAGTAATATGGTTACTAACGAATTGCTATTGACAACATAAATACAATCAATATACCCCAATAGTGACTGCTCAAAACTTGGATTTCACAATAACTTTTCCTCTTTCTAATTAAACAATTTCAGTTGTCAACTTATCAGCATCACCCAATTAGCTTATTCTTAACATTGGCATCAATACCGTTGTTCACATCGAGTATCGAACTCAATTTCATTTGTAAATCTATTGATTGTGAGGAGTTCAAATACAGCTCAAGTGATGTACATCTTCACGCAATTGACCATGATGAATTCCAAATTTCAATTATTACATGTCTTTACTTATTTCACATTACATTCTGCTGCCCATTTCTAACTCGTTACTTGCACCTGTCCTAACATAGTCTACCCCATTGTGTCTTCTTAGCTTCTTTTTTTTTTTCCAGCAAACAGTTGAAATGACAATCAGAAAACACAACAATCAAAATAATAACGCATCCACCATTCATGAGCTCTAAATAAGTCTCAAACTGATTTCGCAACTTCAACATTCGAGAGAATATGTACCAATCAAGTTTGATAAATGTCATCGTCTCCAAGCAAGATGAGGAAAGTAAAACCAAACCACAAATCCGCAAACTATTTCTTCAAATTTCTACTAATAATTTAAAATTTCAAGGACAATCAAGCCAAGGCAGGAACTCTCACCGCCTAATTACAACAGCCATCCTTAATTTTTTAAACTAAATAAAATAAATTGAAAAAAAAAAATTACACAGAACCTAGATTATAACCTGACCTAATCGTCCCGGTCAGTCTTTTTGGGTTTGCGATAATTTTCTTCGATGTGTTTGGCCATCAACATGCCAGTGTCGGCTAGCTTCCTGATATTAGGCACGTTGTAGTTCTGCGCTACGTAGACGCCGAAAACTGTGCCTGCCATGAAGGAGAAGCAGCTCCTGATAATACCCATTTTTACTTGGTCGCTGAGCAAGTTAAGTTTCAGCCAAAATTACAGGAGTTTTATAGGGAGGTTTATTCGTTGGATTACGGTTTCATTCCTTGTCGCCCAGGGCCAAGCGTTTTTGTTTGTGTTGACTGCCTGGCCAGTTCTGTAATCTCACTCAATAGCTTGGGCTTCAAGGTTAAGCAATCAATTATTAGTGGGTCCCTGTTTAATTTGTCTATTCCCGAATCTTATTGGTTGGCTCCAGTTCGTTATGGTACGAGTTTCAAATGAAAATTATTAAAGTTGTTATATATATATATATATATATATTACAAAATATATCCTATATTGATATTATTTTTCGTTTCATTTTGCTCAGTTTAATTAAAAATTTAAAATTATTTGGAAATTATTAAATTTTATTTTATGGGATTCAATTTCTGTACCTAATTGTAACCAATCGCACCAATCTTTTTAAAATAATTATTTTTTAAAAAAATAATTTAAAAAAAGAATTATTTTATTTTAATTTGTTATCATCCTACATCAACGTATCGATTTTGAACGAAAATAAATATAAAGTTAAAAATATAAATATATTTAAACTCTGTAGCATATTTTAAAATTTAAATTTCATTAAAATTAATTTTTAAATTTTAAACATATTTAAACTTTTAATGTGCTCAGTTCAACGTTGAAGAATTTCAACATACTAAAAACTCACTTTTATATGTTTGAGGTTTTGGCTATAAAAGGAATTTTAGTTCAAAATTTATCTATTTGATTAGTTTATTAATAAATAAATAAAGTAAATTAGTTAAACGGGTAAATTAACTTTAAAAGAAAAGTGACTATTTTACAAAATTTTCCCCAAAAAATGAAAACACTGGCCTGGTGTGGAGAATTTTTCTTCCTTGTTCAACGAAATTTTCTTCACTCTTGAGTTCTCTTTGACGAAGATAACACGTCAAGAAAGTATCTTCAACTCTCTTCGCTGAAGGGAATAAATACAAGTAGTATTCATTGAAGAAAACTTCACTGACAATACTGGTTGAGAAGCTAAAAACTTTCCCAAAAGTTTGTATCGAGGCTGCAACTGTGGTAGTTGCACTAATGCCAGTATTCTTTTACTCAAATTTTTATGTTGCTTCAGACATATCTGCAGTACCAGTACTTACTACAAGCATAGTTAGTGCCAAATCCAAGACTCATAATTCTTGCTTTTAGTAATAAAATTTAGAAGCCTAAGTCTACATGATGATGTTACGGTGAAATGTTAGAGTGTAAATATTCAATACTGTAAGTAAATATTATGTAATATATTTTAAAATATATTATTCTACGTTAACAAAATAAATTTTAAAGTGTATATATTGAATGATTAAATTAAAAGTGATAATCAAGCTCATAAAAAAAAAAAATAGTTTACGTAAAGAAGAGTAAGTCATTTTAGAGTCTTTATTTTGAATCTATTTTAATTTATGAAATAATTTATGTTATAAATTTTTAATTTCAACAGTTTTAATTTATGATTCGTTTTTAATAGCCACCATATTTTTGCAAATAAAAGGACTAAAATTCTCTAACAAAAAGTAAGAAAAGAAGAGACGTGTGCTTTAACAAAATCTTCTCAACCTTCTTTGCTTGTTTTAACAGTTTAATTTATGATTTGTTGTAACAGCTGTCATGTTTTTGCAAATAAAAGGGCTGAAATTCTCGGACAAAAAGTAAGAAAAGAATAGACTTGTGTGCTTTAACAAAATCCTCTCAACCTCCTTTGCTTGCTACGTTATTGATGTTGTAGATTTTTAATGCATACATTTTGGTCCTTTCACAGGATAAATTTTGACTCGGCTCCCTGCTTGTAAGAATGTTGCAGTTCATTCTAAAGAAGACCGAGGAAAGTCTCTTGATTCTTTTACTTCTGTTAAATTTCCTTCAACATTTGATTCTGCACTGCAGACATGTCTTCCCTTTTAAATTCGTCCGGCATTTTTCAGTTCTTCCCAAGTAGACAGAACCTGGAGTCTTAACACTGCTGAATTAATTGAAAAGTTTTAACACTATCTGTGTTACTGTTGGACATATATATACATGCAATATCCTTTCTCAACTTCTAATCACTGAGTGATCTGATATTAGTTGCTGTTTCTACATTTTCTGAATCACATATTGCTCACTTGGGCTGGAATCTGGGATGCAGATAGGCCCAGTTTACGATTTAGGGTATGATCAGCTTTTATAATACTGGAAACGAGAAGCTGTTGGGTTTGGTTCCAAAATATAATTTGCATACTAGAAATTTAGTCACTGTTAATTAAGCCTTTGGAGAAACAGCATTTAGAGATGAATAACAAGTAAATGGACATTAATTAATGAATGTATAGTTGCACTTGCAGTTTGAATGTTAACAGAATTATTACTTAATGGTTTTGTAAATTAATATTAAAAGCCTATATGGGTGTGCAAGGTTCAAGGACATAGCAAATGAAAGAGTTTGACATTTTGGCTTCTATTTTATTTATAAATCAAGGGGAAGTTGACCATCTAATAGAGGGAATAAAATTGGTGCTTATTTTATATGTTTTTTTAATTATATTATTAAGTTTAATATTAATAATTATTAAGTTTATATATTATTAATTATTAACTTTATATATTATTAATAATGAGAAAGAGATAGTTATCACAACAAGTGTCACATAAATATGGAGATTTGTAAATGTATGGTCCAAAGAAAAAGAATACAAGGCCTAAGCAAGAGAACAGGATATCTTGTTGTAGTAGATAGGTGCTGCTTCACCATAGCTCTAAATTTGGCGGTAAATCGCCTTTCTGGTTTCATTACCAATTCAGAGTCGCCCTCACCAATAAACTCAAACAAAACACCGATTTATATACATTCTTGTTGTGTTTAGTTTCCGTACTTCTTATTATACATGATTAATGTGATAATGATATGTAGAAGGATATAATTATTCATAAAAGAGAAATGACACAATTGTTTAATGAATAATTATGTTCAAATGAAACCTTACATCTGCCCATGAACTGCTATTATGAAGTTTATAAACACATAAGGAGAGGTGATGAAAAAAGTATCTTAACAAATAATTTATATGTTTAGTATTTTCTAGATAGAGAAAGTAAGCGTTTAGTGTTCAATGTTTAAGAATACATCATGTTTTCGGTGTTTGAGCATCTCTGTATGTACTCACGAGTCTCACAACGGTATAACCAATATTTAACAGTGTTATTAAAGTCAGGTTTTACAAATATAGTGTCCAAATTGGCTGAATTTTCTTCATCATTTTTCTATTGATTTGATCGCTGTTTTGAAGTTTTCTTAATCCAGACGTGTTCTATTTAATAAGAGGAATCCAACGAGACCAGAATCACCGAAATTCAACGTCGAATACGGCCAAAAAACTCAAAAATTAGAAGACCTTCCGGCTCATGTACCATACGTGCCCGAAGGTTGAAAAAGTGTGGAGCCCACGTGTGGAAGGCGTGCATCACACGCACCAAACTCGGTTTGATCCCAACCAAACCCTATCCGGTCCGACCCCGACCCTGCTCAGTCTAACCCGACAACTCGATTTATATGAAAACTCAGTCCAAGCAAATCGGTCAGCTTGATCTTTTTTCAGTTGGGGTGAACCAGTAGAATTTCTCAAGCCCAGTTTAGGGCTAAACTAGCTCCGATTGAAGCAAAATTTAGTATCTTAAGGATTTTTGGCATGCCGGATTGATCTATGCCTTAGAATTTGGATTTGAGCACTCTAAATTCAGAAATATTTAGAAGTGTATGGAGGAATAAAAGAAAAACATTAACTTTACACTATTTTAGTTTGCCAACACATTAGAAAAATATTAATTTTACTATTCCTAACTTGTGTGCAAAAGAAATAAGTGCAAGATAAATCCAAGGTTCGAGACCACTTCGATTCACAAGAATACTAAAATTTTCAAAAACCGTATATATGAGACAATTGTTCAAAAAAAGAGGATTATTCCGGCTTCTGAGCAAGGGAACGTAAAGAATCCTAAGAAATCATATTTATGGTTACATCTAAACGAATATAAGATTAGGTTATTATAACATAATTAACTGTGAGTTGAAATTTACACAATTTTATTTATTTATTTGTATTTTTGTTTTACACTGTGGTTAGTAAAATTAATTCTGATTTAGCCAAGATAGAAAAATTAAATAACATGAATTATAAAGTATGAAAAAGAAGAATTTCTTATTTAATGACACATAAAAAATATTATATGTTATTAAGAAAGAAAAATTCACAGAAAATACAATCTTAGATAAGTGAGAAGAAGATAATAAATTAGCTAAGACAACAATTCTTAATAACATGCAAGATGATTTAATTCCTTTGCATGAAGGTTATAATACTATTAAGAAAGTTATAAATGTATTAGATAGTAAGTATGGACCGAAATCTGATACATATATTCAATTAAGGTTAGCATAATTCAATAGTCTTTGTATAAATGAAAATGAAAATAGAGGGGATCATATCATCAAAATATAATTACTTGCAAAAGATCTATCAAATGTTCGTCATGAAATTTTTAATAAAATACAAGTTTCAATTCTTTTCAATAGTCTACCAAAGATATAAGATCATGTTGTGACCTTAATAACATATGAGCAAAATGATTTGTCTATTACTACATTGCTTGCAATATTGACAATTGAAGAGGTCATGATAAATAGAAGAAAAGAAGATAGTCACTCCAACAGTGTTCTCTTAGCAAAAAGTTCTCAAATGACAAAATTAAATATAATAAGAAGAATTTTAAAAAAAAGAAGGGACCATGGAAGTCTTGACCGAAAAATAAAAAAATAAGAAAAATGAGTGTTTTATATATGGGGATACTGATTATTTCAAAGCCAAATGTCTAAAACGTAAAAACAAGAAGATGAAGAAAAAAAAAAATTTTTTGACTGTTTCTGAGGCACTAATTACTAAATCTCAAAATCAATGGTAAATAAATTATGGCGTTACTAAACATGTGAGTAATGATAAAAGTTAATTTCTCAACTTTGAAAAAAATGCACTAAGAGAACATCGTTATACATAGGTAATAATACATATGTTGATGTTCAAAGCATAAGAGATTGTAAAATCTCATATGCGAACGCCACCATAATATTGAAAGATATGTTATATGCTCCATCAATGAGAAAAAATATGATCTCTGTGTTTGTTCTATATAAAAAAAGTGTTTGACATTATATTTAAGTTTGGATTTGTAACCATAGGAACAAATAGTCTTGTACTTCTAAAGGGTAAAAGAATTAATGATATATACTTAATTCGATCTACAATAAATAAAACTTTCTTTTCTGATTATGCTTATGTGTTATATATAAATGATGCTTTACTTTGACATTTAAGATTATATCATATAAATACAAAGAAAATGTTTAGAATGAGCAATAAAGGAATGCTTCCTTAAGTAGATTTGAATAAATTTGACACATTTGAATCATGTGTTAAAAGTAAAATGATGAAAAAAATTTCTTGAATCATTGGCAATCATCAAATTTACTGAAGTATAGAATATTTCATCACTTTTATTGATGATTATTCTAGATATAGATGTGTGTATTTTCTAAAGCATAAATAATAGACTTTAGAAAAATTCAAAAAATATAAAAATGAAGTAAAAACAAAATTAGGTCGCTCGATCAAAGTATTAAATAGTGATTGAGGTGGAGAATATAAAACTTTTGATGATTTCTACAAAGTAAGTGGTATTAGGCATATTTATATAATGTCTTATAGTCCACAACAAAATGGAATAGCAGAAAGAAGAAATCAAACTCTATTAGATTTAACGAGATTGATTATGTCTTATTCAAAAATGTCTTTATATTTTTAGGATGAGACATTATCTACAGCAGCATATATAATAAATAGAATTTACACAAAAAATTATTAACTCCACATAAAATATAGATGGGAACCAAACCAGATTTATCAAAATTAAATGTTTGAGGAAGCAAGGTCCATGTTCTTATTCCTAAGCCCTTAAGGGATAAAATTAGTACTAAAATATAGGAGTGCAACTTCATTGGTTATGTTAAAAATGGAAGTAGTTATAAATTTTATCATTTAGACAACTTATAAAAAGTAGAAATGTTGTGTTTATGAAAATTACGGACACAAGTATTTCTAAAAAATAACTTGAGCTGCTCAACGAAAATGAGATCCATACCACTTCATTACAACTTATCAATAATTCTAATATAAGATTGTATGATATTGTTGATCCTATAATTTTCGCATAATCTAGAGAAGATGTGCAAGTTAATAAGAGAAAAAGGAAAATAGAACATCTTCAATAGTTGAAAAATCATTATGTCTTTACTATTGATGAAGAAAATTAACTAAGTGATGATCCCAAAACTTATAGTGATGTTATGAGATAGTTTGATTCCAAAGAATGACAACTAGCCATGGAAGATGAATTGGAATCTATTAAGAAAAATAAAGTTTGAGAATTAATTGATTTACCTAGAGAAAGAAAGCCCATTAGATGTAAATGGGTACTAAAGAAAAAATTAATGGCTGATGGAAGTTTAGACAAATATGAGACTAGATTAGTAGCTAAAGGCTATACTCAAAAGTTTATGATAGATTTTATTGATACTTATTCACCAATTGCTAAATTCACATCCATTCGATATATCATGACAATTGTTGTTAAATTAGATTTTGAATTGTATCAATTAAATATAAAGACAGCTTTCTTAAATGCTGAATTAAATGAAGACATTTATATGTCACAACTAGAGGATTTTTCGGTTAAAGGACATGAAAATAAAGTCTATAAGTTAAAGAAGTTTTTATATAGACTTAAGAGTCATCTAAACAATAGTATTTAAAATTCTATTAAGTAATCCTAGATTTTAGTTACAAAATAAATCCATTGTGTAAAACTTGCAAAATTTGAAATTTTATTCGATTCTGGTATTAATTATAAATTTATAAAGTTTTAAGTTCGAAGGAATCGGTCTGAGTTACGCATGAATAGTTAAATTAGAACTTAGGTAAAAAAACGTCATAGATACATATATAGAATTAAGTCTATGATTTTATTTTTCTTTTATTTTCAAGATAATTATAAACAATAGAAGAATTAGATTAAAAGGATTTTAAAACCCAAAGGGTTAAAATGCAAAATTACCAAAAATTAGGAGAAAAGGTGCAAATAAGAAAAATATGGGTCATTATTAAAATAATAATATTATGGCCCAATGAGGCGTATTACTAAGCTAAACCTATATATTTGCTGAATGAAGTCCAATGTAATTAAGTAAACTCAAGTCCACTTTATAGAAATGTTAAGCCCAAAAATTATAAAATTAAAAACAAAACCCAAGTTCATTTTTTTTTAATGTTTTACTTTCCATTTATCTAGATGTTTCTACTATTATTTAGCAAAATTGAGACAAAGAAAGGGAGCAAAAAACGTGCAAGAGAGGAGGGGCCAAAATGAAGGCCAAAAAGTGAGCAAGGGAGAAGAAATTTGGCCGAGAGAGAGATAAAGAGGAAGAAAAAGAAAGAGAAAAGGAAGAAAGGAGAGTGACATGGCCAATTAGGTGATGAAAAGAAGAAAGAGAAAGAGAGAAAATAAGGTGAAGAAGAGAGAGAGAGAGAGAGAGAAAGAAAAGAGAAGAGAGTTTGGTGGTTAACAAATGGGTAAGAGTATATGTTTATTTATTTGAAAATTTAATTTTTGTTGTTGTATTTATTTTATGTTGCAATTTATAAATAAATTGAAGATTTAATTGTAGTTGTAGTGAGGTTTATATATTGTAAAGGGGTGTAAAGATATGTGTGTGAGAGTATTTGAAGTTAATGAAATGAAATAAGAATTAACCGATGTCAATGATGTAAAAATTTGTCGGCAATGAGTTGTGACTATTGGGGCAGCCAATTGATGTTGGAAATGGTTGAGTTAAAGTGATGCTTAAGTACTGGAAAATAAAATAATATAAGTGTGTTTATAGGTAATGGTTTTGGCTAAATGGGGATGGAATATTGGGTTGTGAGTGAAGCATAAAAAGAAAAGGGTTGTAAAATTGTAGTTGAAAATTTTATTTGTAGTGTTTGTATATGCGCAATGTGGCGAACACATTTGCGAAACCAGTGAAATGTGAGCGGTCATTATGCGCTCTCATATAGGTGTTTAGAGAATGGAAAAATGAAGAAACTAAGGGTGATAGGTCGTAGCTTTAATGGTCGGAAGTTGTCAAAACCGTATGGCTAAAACAGAGCATGCTAATTGCTAAAAATTTTGAGCAAGACTTGAAAAAACAAAATATGAGAGAGTTTCTGATGTCAAATTGAGATGCTGTAAATTTCTATGAAAACTAGACATCTAGGAGCACAACATATCCAAAATTTAGCTCATTTCGCAAAGAAATGATATCACAGTAAATTTTTAAAAATGACAGCTCTGCCGATGACGTACCCTGTTTTAGTGCGTCAAATGTCAAAAACTTGGCGTAACTTGGGTAATCAGAGTTGAAATCTAAATCCTCAAAGTGCGGTAAAAACTAAACTCATAATAGAGTGTGTAACCAAAAATTTATATCAAAATACATTGCCAATTTCGAACGACACGCATTTGTCGGAAGTGTTGAATGTAAAATATTAAATAAAATGGGTTTTAAAACAAAGTTAGTTAATGACTTGGGTAAAAAATTTATATATGAGTTCAATAGAAAATTAAAACCACATTGAGATTTTATTAGGTGGCAAATCCAAGTATAATATATATATATATATATATATATTATATAAATATGTTATATTAAATCTTAACGAGAAATCGTTTAATTATAGGTTAATTATCAGAACAGTCGACGCTAACACCTTGAATTGGGTAGATTAACCATAATCGGTGAGTGGATATTTTTATTTTCAAAATGTTATTTGTACAAAATATTTGATTTACACATGTTTAGAAAAATCTATTAAAATAATTATTTTATCGTATATTTGAAAAATATTATTTAGAATAAATATTTGAGTTATACATAATTTGAAATTTAAATTGAAATGTTAAGTTATTTTTGTGAATTCAGTGTTTATAATTGTGAAATAAAAATAAATTTAATTGGGAGTAAGATTAATGTTTAAAAAATGTGTTAGAATAAGAGTAATGTTTAAAAAATGTGTTAGATATTTATGAACGATTTTTGTAGATGGATGATTTGTGATAAATTGAATTATATGATTTTATGACTTATATGATAAAAATACTTTGTGAATAATGTGTTTGAGATGATTGGTGCAAGTGCTTAGTGTGAGTATGTCCGTTCACGGAGATATTATATAATCTATAAGGGATGAACCAACACGGGTAACCCTTCGTTTTATATATATATATATATATATATATATATCTTGAGGGATAGACCATTACGGATGAGCTTCCCGAGAGGTTATTGCTGAATAAGTGGATGTTTGGCACCACATCCACTTCTCTAGGCTAACGCTAACAAAATGGCTAAATAAATTTATTTTATTTTTGGGTACAAAAAAATTCGTTAGCGTGTCTCGAAATGTCTTTAGGGGATATCTCGGGAGATAGTTTCTTGGCAAGCCCAAAAATTATACTTAAATATCCACAGATTTTTAGATTTTATATATGAAATAGTTTTATTCTATTTTATTTATTAAAATGATTGTGTTTTAAACTGTTATGAATTTATTATGTTTTAAAATTTACTCTCTTACTCCATAATATTTGATTTTGTTACTTTATTTTAATCCACTCACTAGGTCCTTAGAACTCACCTCCCTCACTTTTCAGTGTGCATGATTAACAAATAGTTGAAAAGAAAATATATTTTGGTATAGTAGAGACACAGGTGGAGAACAATGAATACACACTGCAGTCATTAGGACATATGTGTCCTTCATGCATCCAAGAGTTATATATGAATTAGACATGAGCATGTTCAATATATATATATATATATATATATAAGATGCATCATTTATTTCATCGTATCAAAATTTTGTAATATACTGAAAATTTTCTATATAATATTATTGGATTCACTGTACTAAGTAATTTATGCATTATGATTAACAGTGTTTTCTAATTTAAAAACCAAATGTATGCATTCATACATGTAGAGAGAGTGAGGCTTAAGGTGATGGTAGAATTCGTTATCTGCCAGTATAGCATATCCGAGTTGGGGGTGTTACACATTGGATCATTATTTTTATAGTTGGTAATGTCAAAATAAAATATCTATACTCTCATTATATGTGGATGATTTTTTATTGGCCAGTAATTGTATAGATATGATTGATAAAATAAAGTCATATTTTGGTACGAAGTTCGATATGAAAAACATAGGTGATACATTTTATGTTATAGAAATTAAAATTACCAGAGATAGAAAATCAAATATGTTATATCTAGTTCAAGAGAATTATTTAGAGAAAATATTTAAACGATTTAACATGAAAAATTGTAAACCGGTTAATATACCCATGTGCAAATCAACTATTTTAAGTAAAAATTTATGTCCTCAAAATAAAATCAAATTTGAAGAAATGTAAAAAGTATCTTATGCACAGATTATTGAGAGTCTAATGTATGCAATGATTAGTACAATGCCAAATATATAACATACAGTAGGAGTGATAAGTAGATATCAATCAAATCCAAGAAGAAAACATTGACAAGCATTGAAAATGGTCATAAGATACCTAAAAAGAACAAAATGTATGAAACTTTGTTTTGGTTTACATAATTTAAAACTTGTTAGATATTGTGATGCAAATTTTGCAGAAGATTTAGATGAAAGAATATCAACAAGTGGCAATGTATTTGTATATGGTGAAACAATAATTTCTTTGTTAAGTAAGAAATAAGGTTGTGTTACGAAATCTATCATGAAGGCAAAATATATCTTATGTAGTCAATGATAAGTATAAT
The DNA here is from genome assembly GCA_035584115.1 of Cedrela odorata. Taxonomy (NCBI): domain Eukaryota; kingdom Viridiplantae; phylum Streptophyta; class Magnoliopsida; order Sapindales; family Meliaceae; genus Cedrela; species Cedrela odorata. The sequence continues at coordinate 6,363,891 of JAXCLQ010000011.1, forward strand.
TATATAAAATAAGAGGTTTGTTAATAATTTACAATTATATTTATCTAAATAACATGTAGATATATTCTGTGATAATAAGTTTATTATCTATTTGATTAAAAGTTGAGGAAATAATTCCAAGAGTAAACACATTAATATTAGTTATCATTATATACAATATATAGTGAAGAAGGGTAAGATTAAAATCGATTATATCATCTCGGAAATATCAAGATGAATTTATGTAATACTTGGCGTTTAGTTTGTAAGTCACTATAAAAACTAAGTACAAAAAAAAATTTCTTAATTTCAGTGGTGGCTTCATTTTATTTCTGTAAAATGTACAAACTATAATTTTGTGGTTTAGTTATGGTATAGTAATATGATAATTGGTTGTGTGCACATGATATTCAATCATCATAAGTAAACTTAATCACTTTGATCAAGTGGGAGATTGTTATGCACAATCAATTTGACAGTGACATGCGGAGGGATGTAATGATTCATCAAGAGAAACAATAGTTCAAAAGGATGCAATTGTGAATAAAAGAAAAATGACACAATTGTTCAATGAACAATTATATCCATAAGAAACCATATATTTATCCATGAATTACCATTATGAAGTATATAAATAGACAATGAGAGACAGTGAAGAAAGTATCTTAATAAAGGATTTATATGCTTAATGTTTTCTAAAGAGAAAAAGTAAGTATTTAGTCTTCAAGGTTTAAGAACACATCCTGCTTTTAATATTTGAACATATTTTTGCATGTACCCATCAATTTATGACGGTATAATTAATATTAATGTTACAACCATCGACGTCCTGGGCAACTCTTTTATTGAATCCCCGCTTCCCCGTGACGATCGATTGCAATCTTCGTCGGAATACATTTCTCTTGTGGACGACATTCCTCAATTTGATATCTGAAAATCTCTGCATCCATTCGCTATTGAATATTCCATATAACACAGATTTCTTTTTATTAGGCGAAGGAAATATCATGGAGATAAAAGAAAATTGGTTTATTTAAAAATATTCGAAAATCTCTAGCAACCGACATTCCCCAATTCGATTGCACTCTAGGATCCGAATTACACTTATCGAATTTAGTAAAGACAAATGTAATTTTATGAAAATATTCTTAGCGCTAACGATAAAGACAGAGTAAGTAAGTGTGTTTTACGAAATATTTGTTACAAGTTAAATTATTTACAAACTTAAGGGAGGTAACTGATAATTTTCCTTCTGTTTATATAGTGTGCTGTCCAAATAAAAAAAAAATAAACAAAAATCCCTCGCTCCTAGGACTGGGACTAGGGCTAGGGCTGGGGCTGGGGCTGGGTGGGGCTAGGGCTAAGGCTAGGGCTAGGGAGAAGGCTTCTTTATAACAAAAGCACTTTCCCACTTATTAGTTTACAATAAAAAAGTGCTTTTCGATGGAATTATATATACTCCTTTTTCCAGGAGAAGTTGGAGGTAGCTTTAAGTGGCGTGCCCAGAATTAATTTGATTTGTATCTACCTGGGGAAGGTTCAGCCAGGTCCAGAATCAATTGCAATGATCTCCACTAGAACATTTGCATGCCTCAGCGTCCGTACACGTGGCATGATGTAGATGATTTGGACAACTCAAAGCAGTTGGGCCACGTCTAAAAGTGCCTAACAGATCTCTAGTCACTTTCATCTCAGCAGTCAGCAGCATGGGGCAGAGAGATGATGTCACAATTCACTTTCCTTTCACTTTCGTCATTTGATTTCATATTCTGGACATTTTGAAATAACACAAAGGGCATATTTGGTTTTCTGCAAAATAATTAAGTTTCCGAACTTGTCCTTTTAAATCTTAAAAAGACCAAAATAAGATGAGGGGTAGATATGGATTTGAGGGCATGTAAATCAATATGTCAAATGGGTCCAGGGCCCACATCCACTACCTTCTTTAAACCCACTATCTGTATTTAGTCCCACAATTACATTACATTCAAAATTATTCTTTTGTTTTTCTTTCGCTTGGTATATTAAATCTTTTTTTTTTAATTTCTCAAATTTTACATTTTACGAGTATTTTTATAATTATTGTTATTATATTACCATTTTTTTTTGTATATTTGACATTTAATTATTTTATTTTATAACAATTATAATTTTAATTATTAATTAAAATTAAAAAATCTTAATTTCAAAACATATTTTAAAATATTTTGCATGAAATTTTTTTTCCTAACTAAAATTATAAGTTTAGATATTTTGAATTATATAAATTCATATATCTTGAATTTAATTTGCATAAATTATATTAAGGGTGATGCTAAACCTTTGAGACTATATTTGTTAGACAATATTATCGAAGAATCGAACTAATTCATATTTGGAATTCTTTTTTGGGACAAGTCAAGTATTTATTCCAAATTTATGAGATTAGTTGTCTCATAAAAAAGAAAAAAATCATGAATGGCTAGTCCTATCCCATATTTATGGGACTAAAATTTAATAAAATAAATTTATATTTAATTACATAATTGATAATAAATTAGTATTGTCCAATTTAATCTTAAAAATTAGTTTAGTCTAGTCTTATGTACCAAACATAGCATAATATTACTAAAGTTTTGACGACTATAACTTAAAATCGATGTTGATGAGAAGAGATGTGGGGTTTGAATATCACCATTCATATACAAATTATAATATTTAATACAATTTAACCCAATCTTATTAAAACTTATAAGAGAAAAAAAAAAAAAAAAAAAGGCTTTGCCATAGCCATTAAAGAAAACTTGAGATGTTGATGGTGTGGACCTAGGGCTAATGTTTTGTCAAATTAAAGAGGAAGACAAATGTAATTTGGCTCATTGGATTGGATTGTATTGTATTGTGCGTGATTGAACGGCCTTACATTCAAGTGTATTTTGTAGTACAATCTTTTGGATGAAAAGAAAGAAAGCCAACATGGTCCCCTTTTCTTTATTAAAATAAAAATGGTCACAAAATCAAGACCCATGGCCATGGCATTAGTCGGGCTGGACCACTGGCGCGCACCCCCAAGCCAACTATATTAAGTGCCTCGCTACAAAATTAAAAATAAAAATGAAAAAAGTCATCCCATTGGAGTTCACACTCAAATGATATCGTGAATTTAATAGATTATTTTAATCAAATCTGAGCTCATACACAGACAGGGATTAATATAATTCATTACACCAGCCAGATAGAAAACTAAGTAGCAACAAACACCTTTAATTTTATTAATTAAATATTAACTAATTAATTATACAAAAAGCTATTGCAATAGTTACTTAATTTATGTTATTGATTAAATAATTGTTTTACTTTTAAATCTCAAACGATTATCAATGTTGTTTGCACTGCATTGCGGGGATTTTTTTTATAAATTTTATAAATTTTAATTTTTTATTAAAGTTTGTTTTCAATGAAACCGACGTTTTGGTACTATCTATTATTTTAAGACAAAAATAAATAGAGAAACCTTATAAGATTAATCTTTGTCGCTGTCCATACCCACCCCCGGCATGTTCCTTTGAATATTATAGCCACAATACAAGTTTTTCTTTTAGTACTTTGTATTATAAATTATGATAACCTTACATGAATTTCACGGACTGTCTTAGTTTTCAAATGCAACATTCATTCATTCATTAATTAAACTATATAAATATATGTGAAATAAAGTATCCAAGTGGATGGATGGATGGATGGATGGATAGGTTGAATCAAACATGACCACCCATGTGGGTAGATTAGTTGATGTCCAATAACTAATCATAAAAATAGCAAATTCAATGAACTATAAGACGAACATTGGCAGCTCTTGCAATAATCTAAAGTTTTCATATTAAGTATTATATTAATTACGTGTTCAGTGTATTGCGTACAAGGGGAAGAAAATTTCAGACACACCATGACAAAATTCAAAACAATTATGTTAATGTAACTGAGTATTATTGTTTAGAGACTTGGGCAAGGCAAGGAAATTGCAAAAACACAGTCAATCTTAGGCAAGGTTACAGCATACACGCTTGGCTTTGTTTTGTTTTTTACTAGTCAGTCAGCTGGTTAATTCTATATTAATCTTTCTTTATGCGATATCAAATCATTGAACTACTCCAAGGCAATGTATAGTCTAGGAGTTTGTCTTGTAAAGAATGCATTCTGAAACTAGAATTTGTACAGGGAATGCTAAGCTTGTCCAAGTTGATATGGAGATGAGCTAAAATGGATGAATAGAACGCAGACCATTTGATTCTACTAGCATCAGCCAAAAAACAAACTGAACAAAAACAGTTCAGTTTGCATAAGATATTTTAAAACCTACCACTTGATGTATATAATGAACTTATGCAACATTTTTCTGTATCTAACCAACTTTCAATCAAACTAGGAGCATTACAATACTCGGACAGAATGGGAAGGATCCATTTCCCACGAAACTGAAGATTAGGGTAAGTTTTAAACAATGCGGTGGCATTATATCTTGGTGGATATGTAACTGGCGTGATCTTGGAGTGCCTATTGTCTAGAGATTCTGAAGAAAAACTCATTACATACCTAGAAGCATTGTATAAAATACTCATCTATAACAACTGAAGTGAGACTTGTTGACAACTAAATTCTAAAAAATGAAGGCCTCGTACTCCTGCCATCATAACAAATCATCCTTTTACGGTGAGAAGTGCAGTGTCTTATTGATGAGGGCAGGCCATAATGGCAAGGAACAGAATTATTTCCACACTCCTATATATGCATAGCAAATTTGCAACAACCTGTATGAAACATCAAGCTGCAAGTGATGGAAGCATGGAAATGAATGTCTTTTTATCAAATATTAAAAAAAAAAGCCTTTGGACCTACCTACTCTATTAGAATGAGTCAGTACTGTAGAAAATTACTCATAAGACACGTTCATCCACAAGATAAATACAAGAGCACCATGGTTGCAGAAAATCCTTTTTAGCTAAAAACACTAGGATTGGCAACGGTGCAAGATTCCATTATGCAAGATTTTCACTACTTTGTCATCCATCATAAAATTGATAGCAACATCTGATAATTGAGGCACTTCAAAATATACAAGTCCAAAAAGAAAAACGCTCAAGCTGTATGAAAGAACGAGATGACCTCTGATGTGACAAATGCCTCTATATTGGCCAAAGAAGTAAAGAAGGGTCTATGCAGTTAACCTCAAGTAGGATTATGATCAATTAAGCCAAGTTCAGCTTAAATGTCAGTCTCTCTTCACAAAACCATAAAGATTTCAACACGAAAGCTGCACTGTAAGACTGAAGAATCAGCAAGTATTAAACTACAGCTAATAGTTAACTTGTTTTGGAGCCAGTTTTATAAAAAGACCTTCGTTCTAAAATAAATTGCCCCATAAAGTTCAATGTTCCTCTACTGTAGATAACTAAATGCTAAACGAGTAAGGTAGATACCTGTGGCAGTTATCAGCCAAATGCACTCAGCCTTGGACATATTCTCCTTGATTCCTTGTTTCAGCACCTCTTCTCTCTTTTCATTCTCCCTTCTAAATGTTAAGAAGAAGGATTAGCTTATTACAATATTGCTACCAGCTCTCTCTCCTACCTCTCTGCTATTACAGCCTTTCTGCAACAGCCAATCTGCAGTGTGCATTGCCTCAACAACTGTCAGTCCCTGCCTTGCCAAGCAGCAGTGTCACTGACCCTTCTGTCCCATCCGTAAAGTTTAACAACCTATATTGACTACCTGTTCCTTGTATTCTTTAGCCACCTCATTGTTGTACAAATCTCCTAGGGTTTCTTGATGGTCACTAAAACTTTTATATATTTGCAACATCTTAAAAGCTAAGTTTGAGCCAAAATACAAAATACAAAAACTAGGCAGTCATTGGTCTTTTGCTCTCTCTGTTCATATCAGTTGTTTTCTTAAAACTCAACTCTAAAACCTCTACATCATCAAAAGCTTATCACTACCCTAATGTAACTTTCAGGCAGAAACACAAGTAAATTTATCGGACTAAAAAAAGGAAGGTTGAGTTCTATGATAATACAACAACCAGTTCTAAACTTGGAACTAGAAAATCTACCATGATATGGAGTAAGCAATCAAATTGACGTATCAAAGCAACATGTAACACAAAGTTTACTCACAAAAATAAACTGAAATATCCAGTAAGGTCTATTCCATTAAAGTTCACATTTGTTGTCAAGTATACAACAAACTATCACTCGCTTTACCAGAAGAAAATGCAGCTTCTCATTTTGAAAACACCAAAATACCATAGGAGCAATATCCATGTCCAGAATATGTAATAATACTAAAATTTTCCAGTTAGATGATTTCTACTTTTGGGGATACGAGTCTTGTTCGTAGTAGATGGACAACAAACAGAGGACTCACAAGCACAACAATTCACAAGGATTAAGGCATAAAGAGGTACCACGACACAGTTCAATATATTTATTCACTTACTATTGAAGTAGAGCAAGTTGCAACCTCTATAGTAGATTGTGAGTCGCTAAAAACAACCCCTGCTTGCCAAATATTTGCACCTCAGCACCTCCAAGCTGAAGCCGAGATAAGTTCCCGGCGCTGCCAACAAAGCACAAGTGATGCCTGGCGCTTCTCAACATGAAACCCCCTTACTGGAGTCCTCTTCACCACACATTCTGCCTGAGTTTCAGTGAAATTACTGAATGTTACTGGGGAAAACCCAGCCGATGCAAAGAGTGTTTTCCAAAGAGGCATTCTGTCCGGGGCTCTGATTCCCCCCAATACAGTACTTTCAATCCTGGGCTGAAGAAGAAACCTCTCAATCTTATTCAGAGCGTCAGACGTCACATTAACAGCATCAAGTGATTCCAGCAGGTTTATATAAGATTGGAGGGCATGGAGAATATGTTCTGGGAATGGTAAATCACTTCTATCACATCCTCTATCCGATGTCACCACAATTTTGGGTGAAAGCTGCTTCACAAAGCGAAGGAGAAAGGGCAATGCAGACGGTTGATTTGCAGAAGACCAAATAGGAAAATTCACAGCAAGGGCTTCATTTTCACTAGATCGAAGAATGGGCAGTGTATAAGAGGTTTGATCCAAAGAATCAAAGTTAAGCACATCAAGCTCAAAACTAACACCAATCTCATTAGCAAACTGTGACAGATTCTCCCGCATAAGCCCCAGCTCCAAATGGTGATGAGTCGAAGGAGAGGCAAAGGCAGTGATTTTCAATGAAGGAGTACCCCTATTACTTCTCATTGGAAGCTCCTCCATAAATGAAGCCCACTGAGCGCCAAAACCAATATCAAAGTCCACAATATGGATTCTGTCAGCATTGTCAAGAGCCTCTAAAAGAGCCTGGTTGAAAGTAAAGTTGACAAACTGAATAAGGGGAGATACTTCAGAGAAAACCTTATAAGCTCTCATTTTAAAGATAAAATCAAATGGGGTTGGGCTACGTGGTTGTGGGTTGGTGACTGGGTTGTTCATGAGTAGTAACTGTAGAGCCTCTTTGAAGTAGAAAGCAGCCCTTTGAAGGGGCTTACCTACAGGAGACAACTGTTGATTGAGCCGCGCCAATATCCCTTGCGCGTGTGAGAAATTCCCAGTCCCCACCAACTCTGCAGCCTTATAGAGCTGGTCGAGCAAAGCATGTTGTTGACGAGCCATCTCTTCACTCCCTGGACCTAACACCCTCTGCTTTGTTGATACCATCAAATTCTTTTGATGAAGATGTTGGGGAAGAAACGGTACATTTTGAGAAAACCCCATTTGTTGTTGATGGTTTCTTAGCAAGAACTCATGGCCGGGATCAGAGAACGGTGGTTTTGGGACATGATGGGAGGAAAGGTCTAAACCTCCTCCTGAGTTGTGACGCTTTGGTTGTGGCTGAAACAAGTGGGGGTAGTGGTGGTGTTCTTGTTGCTGAGGATAAGCACCTAAAGGCAACAAAAAGTTTGGATTTTGATAGTGCTGATACTGTACCTGTTGGTGGTTCATCAATATCTGAGGATTAAGAATCTGTGGCTTCTCTTCTGGACTTTCAACAAAGTTTTGAGACTGCTGGTGAATCACACCAGGAGGCAAAGAAAATGGAGGAAGAGGCGTATTATTGTTAGCTGTTGAACCAAAAATTTCATTTTGAATATTACAATTGTTGTTGCAGCAGCTGCTATTCAAACCAACACCAGAAACTACCTTGTGATTAACCAACCCAGAAGAACAACCAATCTTTCCATTCCCATTGTTATTTGACAGAAAACCAGAACCAGAAAAAGCACCTAAATTAGTAACACCAGTAGCAATTACATTACCAGATGCGAAGCCACTACCACCAATTGACTGCAAATTTGAAGCTTGATCAACAATCCCCGAGCCACAGCCAGCATTGCCATCAAAATCAACAAGAGAGTTGTGACTATTCCCATTCCCACCACTTTGCAACAGTTGCTTTAGCCCAAGCGGCGTGTCGTCCACATCCCCCGCTATCCACCTCAAAATCGACTGATCTTGACTCGATTCTGATAACATGCTCTCCCAATCTTCCAAGCCAAGACCACATCTTCCACTTCCAGCAGTAATCACCTCTAACCCGCTTTGAATCGGCTGCAGCTCAGTTGTCCACTCGTCTCTTCTTTCATTATTAACCAAAGGAGCCACCGGTTCTTGTGGGACTGTTGGTGTTTTATCAGTGTTTGTGGTGTTGGCGGTGTTGTTGAGTGAGGAGGAAAGAGTGGAAGCGGAAGTGGGTGGGCTTTGGCTTCTTCTCATATGAAGAACAGAAGTTGGTTCGTTGATATTGGAAGAAAAAAAGCTGTTGCTGTTCACTTGTTGCTGTAGTTGTTTTTGTTTCCACTTGTCTTGAGAGCAAATCGAAGTGAAATCTTGGATTTCAAAGACACCTTTTTCTTGCAAGTGAAAGGGCATGGATATACCTCTCATAATATATTTGCTGTAAAAGTTCACCAAATCTTTGTAGAGAGATCAAGAAAAGACCAACATTTGAATAAAATGAGCTAACTCATCTGGATAGATTTGTTAGACCCACCAACTGGTTCTTGCTTGCATGCCATGAATGGTGATGAATCTCTCTTTTTTCTCAACTCAAAGTCAATAATAAGACATACCCATTTCAGTAAAACACCTGTTTAATTTTCTTCTTCACTCTTCTTAAGACCCACCAGTTCTTTCTCTTTCTCTTCAGCTCCATGATATCTTCAACTCCATTTCAGCTCCATAATTCTGTCCCTCTACGAGCTTTTCTCTTATTTATTTTCTTCAAAAAAAAAAAAAGACCTGTATGTTCGATGATGCTGTTCTTGGTTGCTGTTCTCCTTCTATAACCCTTATGTCGAAGCAGTACTCTGTCCTGCCATGGATGCGTGCATCATAAAAAAGGTAAAAAGAGTGCCATTCCCCTTCTCCGTTTCTCTCTCCAGTCCCTTTCTCTCTCTCTCTCTCTCTCTCTCTCTCTCTCTCTCTGTTCTATTTTCTTTTTTTTTTTTTTCTCGTTCTATATTTCTTTTTCTACCGTACCCATTTCTCTCTCCTTTTGTCACCCTCAAAGTGTTATACTCCATTGTCTTTCCCTCATTTGTCAAGGGTAAAATTGACAACCCACTTTTTGCATCACTCACCAAGCAAATTACACTAGAGTCCCAGGTTGCCGTTCTAAAAAAACTTATTATTATCGTAACTACTACAGTGAAAGGCTTAAAGCTTTCTCTACTTCAGGTTTTAGCTTTAGCTTTGTTTCATTTAACTAAAGTAAATTTCAAGCTACAGTCGTAGTCATTCTCTCGATTGTGTTAGCTCGGCTTTAGGCTCATAAATACAAGTGAAACATAATCTATGACTATACTAGTTCTGTCCATCATCTATGCCTGGATCTACAATCGACCTAAAGTTAGTGTCCCAAATATCAATGGTTAAAGTATACCATTTTAATATTGTTTTTCTCAGTACACAGAACATACTGCATACCCATTACACCTTCTGTAACTAAAGCAAAAGGCCAAAAAAGTAGTGTCTTTCTGTTCCTATATTGCCCACAAGTTTTCTCTTTATTACTAATCATCTGTCAGGAGACTCCCGAGACTTTGTCTTCAGTCATGTCATGTTTGTATCCCCAAAAATGAAGTCATTCATTTTGCAAAATTGATTGAAATAAAGAAAAGATTAAAACAACTTGTGTTCAGAGAATTTGATTCATTTTTTTTTACCTTTCAATTGGAATTGGGTACACTTCAAATTAGAGGTCCTAACCTGCGGCTCGAATGCAAAAGCACAAATTCCCTAAAACCGAATGTCTCAAGCTATTTTGCTGATCGGTTTTCATTTGCCTTATTATTCTTATGAAATTAGTAGTAATTTTCATGAAGTAGAAACTAAAATAGCTAAAGCCAACAAAATATTTCCAGCAGGAGACTGGCTAAAGGAGAAATCTAATTTCTTAAAGAAGAATTTTTAAGTTTTAGATCTTAAAGATTTTATATTATAATAATAGATCAATTTTTTCTATAAAATTTATAGCTCTATCAGTCAAATGAACCAACTCACGTGTGGTCGAGAGAGTTGATTTACCAGATCTTCCATCAATATGTGTGGCGTCATTTAATTTGACCATGTGACATGACATTCACGGAACACCGCAAAGGCTTATTGAACAATCGTGAATTAATCATGCACATCACAAAGGCTCGCTGAACAATCCTGAATTAATCATGCATGGATCGACCACATGCTATAATGGTATCTATCACCCGACTCCAACGCGAGAGTGTTGTGTTTATGACGGTAATCTAATATTTTCTCCATTAAATTTTGGTTTTCATCCACCACACTGGATATATTAATGTCAGACATCGACAATCGAGAGGTGACATCATATTTTTACTGTGCCTATATTTGTTAACCAATGAATAGCACTTATTTGTTTGATAATTAAAACGAGAAATAGAGGACAGTGCATTGGAATAGGCATGGGGGACAATATGTAAGTTAATGTTGAAGTATCTAGATGGTCATTGGTGACTTTGATATTATGCTTGGTGCATACGATTCCTTAGGATATCGGGGTGGTCATTTAAGAGGAAAGCGAGGTTATTTCATACAAGGCTATCAACTTTTTTTATTTTTATTTTTTGGTGATTTGTCTTATGCTAACTATCTGTTGGTTTATTCTCCATATTTTCTTGGTGGTTCGTTTTGTTTTCAATTGAGAATATTTGTTCAACAAATACATTGTATTTGTTGTTGAACGTTTATAGTCAAGAAGATACAAAATTTGTTTGTTGACTTAGTTTTGGCATTCGTGTATGTTTGTCGAAATTTTGGCATTAATAAGTTCTATTCGATAGAGTTTGAATATGGTTGTGCGCAATGCTATATTTAGAGATATGTAATAATTTTAGTTTGATAAAAAATTATTAAAAATTGAATAAAAAATTAATTTTAAATTAAAATCAATTCTTTTATGATAGATTTTAATTTTAAAAAATTAATAATTAATTTTATTTAGAGTAAATTTTAATTTTAAATATTGTGAAACTAAAATCGAATCGAATAATTAATTTGATTTTAAAAATAAAAAATTATTTTTTAAGACAAAAAATTAAACCTCACCTCCTATTTAAATACAAACTCTTAATAATTAAACTATATATATATAAAGTTACACAATTTATTAAATAATATATTATTTATTCGTTAAGTTATATAAAAAAATTAATCAATATATTTATAATATTTTATTTAACTTAATTTATTATTTTATTTGTCTAATAATTTAATAAAATCGTGATTTATATATATATTTATTTTAAAATTATCAAATAAATTAACAATTACAATAAATAAATATATGCATCTTATAATATTATTAGAGATATAATTATACTATTATAAAAAAAATTAAACTTTTTCTTTTAATGATGTGTAATATTAACTAAAATAATAATACAATATTTTTTTAATAATTTTTCATATATCAATTCACTTTAATAATTTATTTTTCTTTTATTTATTTCACTTAATTTTAATTTTTATATTTTAATTTAATTGATTTTATTTTTAAAATTTTTATTGAGTTAAAAATTAGAATAATTGATATAATTGATAAATAAAATATTATTCAAATTGAAAGTAAATCGAAACTGGAACTAAAAAAAAAATATATTTTTAAACATGATAGATTCTAATTCAAAAATTTAGAAATTAAATTATTTATTTTATGATAAATTTTAATTATGAATAAAATTAAAATCGAAACCGATTTTACACGCTTCTAATTATTTTACTAATTTTCTCAACAAGTTTTTAATAATTTGATCAACTACTTTATTGTAATAGATTTACTGTATATCGATTTTTAAGGATTATAAAGATGTTGCGGAAATATCGTTATACTTGTATGTTTTGGAATGAAAAGCTTACTGTCGTTTGGCAAAAAGAAAAATATCAAGTCTGAATGAAGGAACGACGTCGTTTGATAGGGGTAGATATTGTAGTTGTTTACTTCAATATTATGTACGGAGATGAGAAACCAAAGCAGTACCCAAGAGAGGAGATTTTACAAAACAACGGGATCAGATACTCTATGCTCTAGGTGGAGGATGAACTTTATAAGCAATCCGGGGACGTCAGTTCGACATAATTAGAGAGGCTTTATAACACGCTCCAATCAATAGTACCAAGTCTCCGATAATGGAAGGAGATGTGACACGTGAATGTGTGGGATTAACTGCGAGGCGAGCCTGTGGTTATTTTTTTTTTTTTCTTACTCTTTAATTTTTATTTTTACTACAGTAACTAAGGATAAGTTTATTCATATTATTTTTAAATTAATATTTTTACAAAATAAAAATAAATATGATAACACATTCAATATTAAATTCTAAAAATTATATTATAAAAATAAAAAATTTAATTTAAATAAAAGAAGTATTTTACAATATATTTTGTAATTTATTTTATAAAACAGATAATATAACTTTAAATTTTTTTATAATTTTAAGATATAAATGTATAATTTTTATTTTTTATTTTATAAATTTAATTTTAATAAAATAATAAAAATATAATTTATATTTAAATTTATAAAATAAAAATAAAAATAATGTCCAAAAATAATACTGAATAGGCGTAAAAGCTTATCTTTATTATCAAGGTGATCATTCAGATTTCAGCAGTACTTGTTTGTCATTTTGGAAAAACCTTGTGCATTTCTACTGATGATGTTGCTTCTCAGGGGTGTTTTGGTCTCTTAATTACTCAATAGAGGTGGAATCCGGTGCTTCGCATGCGTAGCATACCCATCTTGTAAAAAAAGAGGTGGAGTGATGGGCCCGACATTGGGCCAGCAATAAAAAATTTTACGAGGTACGCAGCATATATTTAAGATTATTTGGCAAGACTGAGACAGACAGCTAAGGTTTTGGATAAGTAATCAAAAATTAGCAAGCTAAGAAAAGTCATTAATAATCATTAACTAATAGCTTGTAATTGATAATAATGAGCATTTGTTGCGGCTAAAAGGAGAAAACAGAATGAAGAAGGATATGCAATGAAAACACAGGTGAATAAGCAAAGGCATGTTCAAGAAACTAAACACTCCCTAGTTCCAGCCCTATGGTTGGTTTAAGGGAGAAAATAAATAGTTTCCTTTGACAATATGCATGCATTATGCGTGGATTGACAACATCGATGTATATAGAGTTCATTATCCAGTAACTGTTTCACTATTATTGGAGCAATATACATATGAAAGCTTTCATTTGATCAAATCGCATGAAGAAAGCAACCTTTTACAAAGTGGAAGACACAACACATCATGTATAGGCCTTGAAAAACTTCCTTGTTCACTAAAAGTTGATTGTCATTATTAATTTGCTGATCTTATCTTCTTTATCTGTATAGATCACTGCTGCATGCTTTCATCAGTTTACTATATATGTCTTTAGCCCGTTATTAATTTGGTCTCTATGGGGTAAAAATTGTGTCAATTCATACCAAATCACACAGGGTTTGCTAGTATATTCTATATCCTTTCCAATTTAGCCAATTACGTAAGCATTTGTATAAACTTCTTACGAAATCTTTGTGTTATACATGGCAGTGACTGTGAGGGACAAGTTAGCTAACAAGATTTTATATGTTCCAAATATATGTATTCCATGAACTGGATCTACTTAATTATATCGATAGCAAAGTAGGAATGCATGAATCACCATTATATATTTTATGCGAATATGCTAATGAGCAGATAGCTAATCCGGATACAGGTTGTAAACTAGGGATGAAAAAGGGCATGAGATTTATTTTTGTTCACAGGATCAGATATGTATACTTTAGATTGTTGGCTTCATATCCTTATTCCAAAGATCTGAATTCAGTTTCAATCTAAAATTTGGGGATTCGTGTTTTTTTTTTTTGGTAAAATTGTAGTCATACATGCAAGTAAACGCAAATTATGAATTACATGCTGATGTATCATATCCAATGAGTAGTAATGTACATGACTCGCCAGCATCGTTCGGTCTTTGACAATTAATCGACATTTATAATTAATTCATTATGGATTATGGAGTAAAAGTACATAACATACAAAGAAAACAACAATAATTTCACCATTGTTAATTCATTGCTTTGCCGATCACATGTCCACTTACGTACTTTATCTTTTTTTTTTTAAAAAAAAAACCCTAGCTCTTGTATTAGAAAAACCAAAATATATATCAAGTAATTATAATGTTTTTCCATTGAAACTCTAAGAAATCAAAGATGGGTAAGAAAAAAATAAAAGGAACTCAACGAGAAAGATGTAGCTAGATAGCTTAGTGGGAAGCATGCATGGTCCCAAAAGGAGGGTGTACCCTTGTCTACTCTAGACAATATTAAAGAGAAACAAAACAATTGGGTATTAATTTTGCGTGGATGAATTGTTTAGGAAAACCATGATTTGGACAAGTCAGGGAAGATGGCTTTAGTTTATCTCCAACCCCATGTGATATCATAGCTAAGTAGTCTAACCTAAAACACAAACACCACTTTCAATTCTATATATATGTGTATATGAAGTGGAAAGTGACACAACTCAGTTCCTCTTTGCCCCCAATAATTATTAAAATATATATCATTTTCATCCCCTCTCTCTCTCTCTCTTAAACAAAATGGCAGCACTTCTCTTTTGTCTGTTATTATAATTTCTAACCAAGGAAAGGAACTGCACCTTTATCCTTGCATGCAAGTGAAAAGGAAACGAAATTAATTGAGATGGTAAAAGGATTAATGCGAATAAGAGCCACAATTTGAGCAGGCAATTTTCATTCATGGGTCACCTTTCCCTGATCGATCGATATTATCTCTTCCCCAAAGGAATGGTGCATGCATGGCGCATTCTATTTTCCATTGACTAAATGGAAACAAAACGACATCCTTCCAGTTGTTCCAGACAATATAATTTCACTGTAATTAAACTAATGAAACGTTTGCATGTTTGATATTTAAGGGTTTGATCATCTCCTTGATTTATGCCAATATTAATTAAAGAAAGAACCTATTTAATTAATTTCTAGTTCTTTGAATCTACCAAGGATGTTAACTTTATTAAACAGTGTTTTGTATTTGACCGAATTTCGCAACTGATCATCATGGACAAGGACGAATATTAATGCACGATATAATGAGATTCATAAGATATGCAATGGATTGTATAAACTGCTTACGACCCTTCATTTGAGGGGCATATACACGTAGACAACTTAAAAAATTAACGTAGAGAAATAAAAACCTTTGTTTATTAATTAAGGAAGTGGGAAGTTCCATTCTTAATTTAACAAGTCAACATATATGTAAATATAAAAGCAAATCGATCTATCAGTTTCGCTGGGGTGTTTGTAAAAGAATATAACAATAGATTTCCTAATCTAGTGGTTTAATTAGTAGATCTACCGACGTAATTAGTGGGAGGATTTGGTGGTTTTGACACGAAGACACATGATAACTTAGCACCCAAATTGTTTATTATTTGTCTTCTTTTGTAGTTTACTATATATTCAATCATACAATACAAAGAGACCATTACCAATCTAGCCTAAGACCAAGATTATCTCTTAATTACCAGCCATGGCTAACAATACAAGTAGTGGTTCTACTTCTACACTTAACAAGAGTTAAATATCATGCTTAAGAATTAATTAACGCAGGGCTTGAACTTTGAGTGAAAAGCTGAGAGATAGGGCTACAGTTATAGACCAATTAATCTATGGGGATTGTGGGTATATATTGCTTAATATTTGTTACGGATACAATTGTTGAGGATCACAGAGTCATTAAATCTGCTTACGAATCACGATCTGTCGGTTTTAACACAAGCATGACAGCAGAACCCGATTTGTGACTACATATTCGGATTCTCTGAAAAAATATCTAAACTATAATATAGATCTAATATTTTATTATCAAATCCATTCTAAGATATATATGTATTTCTTATAAAATTTGTGTGAATATTCTTTAAATTTATCGAATTTTAGGAAAGCAATTGTTTATACAAATTATAATACATATTCATTTCAAAATTTAAATTTCAACTAAATATTGCTTATTCATAAAATTATTAATGGTAATTCAAATAAGTGTCACATTGGTATTGTATTAGATAAAGGTATAATAATAATAATTTAGGTTGATATGTAATTTATTAATTATGTCAAAAACATCAAAAATTCTAATTCAATATGATTATTATGTTGTAATCATATCAATATTTAATATACTTTTATATATTTTTAAAAATAATTATGATATTATTTACTCAAACTCTAATAAAATTTAGGCTCAATATAACAAAAAACTTTTTTAAATAATTTTTTTAAAATATAAAAAATAATATATATTTATTAGATCATAAATAGTTAACATTATATTATTACACGAATTATTAATCAAGTCATAGATATTGATATGTCTATAACTATAAACTTAAATTAAATATAATTATTAAATAGATGATATAGATGTAATAATAATAATAGATAATCGTATCCTCTTAAATAAACATGAACTCTATAACTTTGTAAAAAATTATCATTTTTAATATAAATGAATTACATTGCCATATTGTCATTTGTACATTTTAGATATGAGGGGGCAATATGAGTATAACTATTGACACTGATTTTTCGACTCTAAAATGTCAACAAGCAAAATTCTTGTTCTCAACTTTTCCGTAACTTGTCTTCTAAAAAATGGATTAAACGTTAGGTGCGCTAGTGTGTAGCCAATGATAATCCTCTGATATTTAAATTAGTAGTATTTAACTAAATTAACGACGATAGATAAGAATAATGTTTAAAAAAATAGAAATTGAGTTGAGAGAGTGTATTTGTAATTTTTTTAGCAGCATAACATTTTCTTTTTCATACGTCCCTTGCTCATGGGTTATCTTCCTTTCTTATAAACTTTGACTTAGTAGTTGACTTTACAATAACTTCCATGTTTGTGGGTGATTATACGAAGAACCTGAACCTCCAATTGTTAATTATCCTCTGTACTAAATACTTGTGTATTTTGGACAATGGGACGTTGATGCATGCATATGATCTGTTATCAACTTTAGAGACAAATTATGGGATAACAATCGTGTTTTAGGTGTTGACAGATTACAAGAATGACAATAACTAAACAGACAATTTCATAAAAGTAAATAATATAACATTCTAACATTTAAACCTAGCTATATTCCTCTCAGTCAACTTGACTCTTAAGTCATCTGATACACTGATTGTAAATGGAATTTCATGTCACAAGAAGAATTATTGGAATATTTAGATGTTTAATAATTACCTCACTTTTCACATTTTATAAGTACGTTTAATTAATATATAAAATCTACCGAAAATACTATTTTTCATAATTTTTATGTAATAAAATTTCATAAAACAAACATAAACAATTTTAAGCATTTATTATTAAATATATATATGTATTTATTTAATATATATGTATAAACATGGCATACTCAAAAGGATGACTCATGTAGTATATGTATAGCGATCTCAACTTTATGTGTCAAAACTGTACAATGCATGAATCTTGTGTGACATAAAAAAAATAGAAAAAATAATGAGTTTATGGTTCATGGAATGAATATAATTTGTAAGGAAATATATTTTTATAAATAATTATAAAATTTTTTAAACCATACGTAAATCAAATATTAATCACATGTTAAAAATATTTTACAATATAATTAATCTAAAATCACACTAAACTAGTACCAAGAAAATATATTATGCTTGACGGAAACACCATCGCTGAGGTGGAAAAGTCATAATCATACCTAGCAGTCTTCTCTCATCGCCCGAATAGGTTAAGTCATAATCATACCCGGCGGCCTCATCTTAATGCCCGAAAAAAACATAAACCATTATTATTTTATACATTTATAATTACTTAATGTAACCACTAAATATTGTAGATATAATAATATCACTTTTATGCAACATACAATTTCATAAATAATTTACATATCAAATGTTTGACATGAATGTTTAAAATATCATTTCCTATCAAATTATTCATATAAGCGAATAAACATAATCACATAAAATTTAATTATAATATAATTTATTGTACTAAAATATATAATGGTTCAAAATATTCACTCATAGTCCATAGATCAATTCTAAAAATTTTCACGGTCTCATAAATTTCTTATCGTTGTATCAACTCCTAAACATGCAATATTAAAAAATTAATCGTTAAAATCGATTCAAAATCTTATTTGTATTACAAATACGAGAACATAACTATTCTAATTTTATAAATATATCACTAACTAAATTTTCGAATATAAATACAACCACTTAATTGTATTTTCTATAAAAATTTTTTTTTCTACTTTAGGAATTCTCTTTATTTTTTTTTCTCCCCTCTCCTCTCTTTGTTGCTTCTGTTTCTGTTTCCTCTCATATATATATATATATATATATATATATATATATTACACCAATCGAGACCGACTAAATTTAAAAAATAAACAGCTGATAAAGTGCATGCAATGCCATGCCGTGTTGCAGTAAAGCTGTGAACTTTTGTTCATAATTGATTTAACTTTAATAAGCTTTTACATGAGGATTGACTTTAGCTCAAATAATCACAACTATAAATCTTTCTTCCATGCAAATAATTAAAGCTCCCTATTTGAAACCTAATTAATCATATTTTAGTTTGCTATGAAATTAAAAACATGTCACTTTAGGGCAAGTCATGGCATGGGGTACTAATGTCTATTAATAGACCAATCATAAAATATATAAATAATTCATGATGAGAGATGAAATTAACCCTAATTAATTGCAGAAAATAATATGCGTAGAAGATTTGAGAACTTTAGTTTGTCATAGGCTACTTTATTGAATGATAAGGCATTAAGATTGGGTGTTGGTCGGTTGGCAAATGAAAAAGAAAAAGTGTGAAATTACAAGTCATTAGACGCTAATAATAAGCTCATATTTCATATACAACATAAAAGTAGTAAGCAGGGAGACAATGACAATCTTCGCTTTTTGCTTGGTTTGCTTGTTAATTGCTTCATTTCTATTTCCTTGCTAATTAAACGGGTGGTTATAGCCACAACCAGAAGCCATGAAAAGCAGTGCAACGACCATGTGTTCCCCCTCTAATCTAAATGAAAGCTGCTATGCTATGTATCATCTCATTAATAATTATCTTCTTGTAACTTTCTTTCCCTACAAAAAGTGATTAGACTTGACTATCATGTAATTATAATACAACTTGGCCACTAAAAATGCACTTCACTGTGTGGGTTTCTTGTTTGTTAATGTCACAAACAATTGGTACTAAAAGATTGTAACTTGAGAACAACAATACACATGGTTAAGCTGTGTGGATTAGTAGACATATGCATGTGACACACACAAGCTAATTGGAGTTTTGTGGATGGGTTGAACTCACTTTTAAGCCTAAATTTATTTTAGATAAGTAACAATTCATCGTATTCTTTTTTATAAAGTATGATAAAATGAAAGTTAATATTTGACTCTTTATATAATAAGAAATAGTTTTTGAATGGAGTGATTTCTTTCCAGTTAACTCAAATGCAATAATTGCTTAAAACATATGGGATTTTTGTAGTATGCCACTTCCAATATGAAATCATTAAGATTTGATGTTTGTAAATTATAATCAAGTTATTTTTGTGTAAATAATTAAAAAAAATCAAAAATCAAAAAATCAAATTATGTTGGCTATTCTCATTAAAAGAAATCATTATTCATATTTGGTGCCAAGTTGGGCCATGTTGCACTTTGGAGACTGTATGGAAAGTGGCTGCAGATTTGGCCATTTTTCTAGCATTTTTAGCTAGTTGCCCTGCATTTCAGAGTTAAATAAAACGCTAGAAAGCTGCCATAAAAAAAAATGTAAACAAAGAAATTATGGGACAATATATATGTAAGGGGAGAAGAAAAGTACTTGATGGGCATGATCTGATCTGATCCACGATAGTTTGGGGCAGGCAATAACATAATAGTTTGCAAAGTCTATCTAAGCTTAAATTGGGCTTGTATTGTAATGTCTTCGGCCTTTCACAAAAGATCATTACGCTTCCCAGCCCCATTGTAGCAATCTATTCTATTCCAAAAGTAGAGCATTTTGACTGATCTGCCTTGTTGTGTCACCCTTTAAAGGGCATCATAGCACTCCAATTTGGATTTAGACAAATGCCTACTAAACTATTCACATAAATGTTAGCGTTCCCAAACAACATGCATTGCAAAACCCCTTTTTTTTCCCCTATTTTTAATGTAAAATATTATTGTCAACAGGATAAATAAGAATGGAATTTTTTTTTAAAATAAACTTTTAATAATAATAAAATTATATAACATCTAGATCCCTAAGTTTTACAAAATTTTAAATATATTAATTATTTTTTAAATTTTTTTTCTCAAATTTTCAACGTTATCAGCGTGGTTAATGAATATTTAAGTATTGAACCATTTCTTTAAAAAAAAAAAATCATTAATATAAGCTATATCATCGCTTGGGATATAAATTAGGATAAGAATATATGATGTTCAATATTACCTTTCATAATATCAATCAACTGACAAAAATTTGGACAAAAATTACAAATTATATTTTTATTTATAATCTTATTAAAGATTAGGGACCTAGATGTTATTATTCAAAATAAAAAAAATTAAAATATACGAATCGTAGAGGAGAGTCCTAATCGAAGAAGGATAGAGTACTAGCGGAGAGATTGGAAAAATATAAATAGTTAACACAAACACGAAGCCCAAGTCATCGTTTATTCATATTTTAGACGCAACCATCAGAACTCTACTTTTTGGCTTCGTCTTCGCGAGGTTTTTCTCTTTCGAATCTATCGCTCCCTTAATTTATTTTTATTGTCGTATTCTTTAATTTCATTGAATACCTGTAAATCTGTTTGTTTATTTGATTTGATTGGTATTTTAGGGTTTAATTTGTTGGTTTATATGATGATTAAGATTGTTCTTTGACTGTTTCATGTGCCTTCTTTATTTTTATAAGTTTTTCTTTTAGTTTAGTGTAAGGTTTGATTGTTGATGGTTAACTCAATTTTGTCTAATTTTTCATTTTTCAAAGCAATTTTGTTTAACAATATTATTAAAAAAAAAAAATTATGAAGATAGAACTTTTTTGTTGGTTGATGGTAAAAGAAGAGTAAGAAATTAGCTGAATTTGGTTTATGATTTCAGGAGGAATGGCTAAGAGTTACTTCAAGCAAGAGCATGATCTTGGTAAACATTGTTTTTTTTTATTTGAACTGTGTACTAAATTTCTGTTTGTTTTCATGTTGATTGTTTATGGAAGTTTGAATGAAGAATTTTGAATTTTTAAGGTTATATGTTTTCTTTTGTCTTTAGAGAAGAGACGTGCTGAGGCTGCTAGGATTAGGGAGAAATACTCAGATAGGATTCCGGTGAGATTTTTGGCCTGGCTTTTCAATATCTGTCAGTATTTGCTCTTTAATGTTCATATTTTTAAAGTATCTCCTACTAAAGTTAGCTTGTGGTGAATTGGTTTAATTTTATGCTTAATTTGTTCTGAAGCAAGTGTCTCATCTCATGTGTGTGTGGATTGGTTTGTAGGTCTGTTTTTAACTGGTGAGTTTTGCCAATTTTCAGTTTTGACTGCATTGAGTGACAGTTTTGGTACTCTGAAATATGCAATATCTAAAGAATATATGTGCTGGATATAGTCAAAATATTTGAAGTATCAAGAGTTTAGAATCAGCTACTGTAGGAAAGGTTGCTAGTCTGTAACATACTTCAATTATCACATTTTTTTCTCAATGATCTGCTTCTGCTGCTACTTGTGTTATTATTTGGTTTTAGATGGTGGTGGTGCCTGGTCACTCTAGTATTTTACTCATGACTCTTTCATACATGTACCCAACCATGGTTTTTGCTACCTATCTATCTCTTCTTTCTAATTTTATTTTGTTTTCCCGTACTTGAGGTGTGTGCTGCTAGTTTTGCACTTCTGATAATGTTTTGTAAGCTTCAGACAGAATATACATAAGGTATGTTTGGGATTGAGGTGTTGTGGTTTCGAATCTACAGCTCTTGTTGAATGGAATCACTAGATGTCCAAGTATAAGTGGAAGAGAGAGGTCTCCGAAGAGAGTTACACACTTCAATGGACGATTTTTTTTTTTTTTTTTGATTTGATTGTGTTGTATTTACTATCTGTGATTGTTGCATAAGTTGAAAGCTCTGCGTATGACAATTTCATTTCTTTCTTGGTTTCCAAACTAATTTGTCCCTGAACTCTGCTGGTTTTTTAAGGTGATTGTGGAGAAGGCAGAGAGAAGTGATATACCGAATATAGATAAGAAAAAGTAAGGATTGCTTCATACTTTTTATGACACTAGATTCTCCTGTTTTGTCATTTTTCCCTTCATCTATGATCTACTTTAATTGATTATATTATGGCAAATGAAATCTAAAGTTAGACAATAGATAAGCGTCCAAAATGGATCTGAAGTTAGACAATAGATAACATTCTTAAACCTACCTTGCTGTTTCATCTATGACATAAGGTTGATCATGTGCATGCATGAACTCACTTATAGCATGCACAAATATAGACTCGGACACATATTCCATCTAACTTCATATTCATAATGATGCACATTGTCATATGGGCAACCTGCAATGTATGAAAGCCTCTTAGTTGCTACTTTGTCTATCATTATCACATCTTGTTCTTACAGTTTTCATTTAACTGTTCTCATAGCACTGTCATGTAAGGGTATATTGTGAATAACTGGATATCAAGGAAGTGGGTGAGAATCATACATACTATCCCAGCCAATCCAATCTGAATCTCTATTATGAAATTCACTATAATGAAGTTGGTACTAGGTTGATAGTTTGCCCTTTAAAGCAGCCCAAGAGCCATAGGTCAACAAATACCTAAAGACTTACTAGAGTCCTTTGCTGAGATGCATCTTTCATCTGGGTACAATCCTCAACAGAAATGGGTTAATGGGCTATCTTAGTGGACAGTTCTTACCATAAAACAACAAGGAAACTTGAATGAGAACATTACCCAAAAGAACATATCATGCTTAGCGGAAACACCCTCGCCCAAGTGGGAAAGTCATACTCATACCCTGCTGCTTCGTATCATATCATTGCCCGGTCTCATAATCATATAATCATTTTCACGCAATATACTATTTCACAAATAATTTACGTATCAAACGTATGACATGAGTATCTAAAAATATTATTTCTTATCAACTTAATCATGCACGTGTACAACGTAATCACCTGTAATTCAATTATAATTTAATTTATTGTATTAAAATATATGATAGTTCAAAAGTGTTATTCAATTATAATATAATTTACTGTATTAAAATATATGATAGTTCAAAAGCATCCACTCAAAACTTCAGCCTCTATTGAATTTCTTACCGTTGCACTCATTCTTAAACATACAGGATTCAAAAATTAACCACTCCTATAAATGAGATTCAAACCTAGACCTAATTGAATCCTAGTTATTTTGTGCATTGTATGTGATGAGCAGAATTATTACGTCTTTTTCTTTGCTTAAATTTCTTTGAAAGATTGTCGTAGAATTGGATGTCACTTGTGGGGTGATCATGTTCAGTTGTTATGATGGGTGCCAGATGGTAATTTAGAGTCCACATTGACTACAAGCTGTTACTAGCTTGATTCTATCATATACTAATACTAATAATTTTTCTCCAAAATTACAGGTATCTTGTTCCAGCTGACCTGACTGTAGGGCAATTTGTCTATGTTATTCGCAAAAGGATAAAACTGAGTGCTGAAAAGGCAATATTTATTTTTGTGGATAATGTGCTCCCACCTACAGGTAAACTAGCAAATCATGTTGCACTTTATGGTTTTTTTTTTTATTGAAAATGGTCCAGCCAGTCATTCTTTTTCTTGGTTTTGCAGGTGCAATTATGTCTGCCATATATGAAGAGAGAAAGGATGAAGATGGCTTTCTATATGTTACTTACAGTGGAGAGAATACATTTGGGTGCAAGATTGTAGTTTAGCCTGTGATTATTTGGGCATTGCGTGGTTTCTTATTGTGACCACTTTCGGTTTCATCGAAATTGTCTTGCTTTCTGCTGACGCTTCCTTTATCGGGCATAATTGATATTTTATAAAGACATTGCCAGTGATAATGTACAGTTACTTATTGTATATAAGCCCTAAAGACCTGATAAATTGCAAGTTTCTCTCGTCCTTGATTATATTTTAAAGGGCTTCTTTTTTCTTTTTGGCTATATATTCATGGAATCAAGTGGGTTGATACTTACAATGTTCAGTCCTTGTAACTAAATTTGAACCTAACCGTGGGCTGGTGCTATGAACAAGTCTAAATATTGGCAGTGTTTAAAATTCTCATTTTCAGTCCTGCTCGGGGGAGGTCGTGGAGCATGATACGGCTTTTGTAACTTCTGTAGTTCAGGCGATTCAGGTGGACGTGGACGTCGTAATTTTCTGTCATCATAACTTAGGACCGGGAAGCAAAGCATTGATTTGATGTGTATATTTTTGTGAAATTGGTCATTGTGAAGAAAATGAGATTGAACTCCCAGTGGCGGACATATCAGCAATTCTGTTCGTGGATAGACTAAATGGTGGTGGACTCGAGAAGAAATGTTTTTTGAGTTGTTGAATTACAAGAATCGCAATAAATTTTTGCTTGTGATTCCAGTTTTCCATGTGAAGTGGCAGCCATCACAGGAAGTTTGTGTCACTTGTTTCATTTATCTGATGTCAATTGAACGTCGGCATCCTTGTTGAGTCAGTAAGGACCATGTTTCTCGCGACACAAGTTAAATAGACACTTCCTTGCGGTAATTAACACAATCATGAAATGAACCAAAATTCGACAGACCCACATTGTTGACTTGGTAATCTACAAATGTATATATCACATGAATAACATGTCCCGTCGCATCAATGGTGGTGGGGGAAGATATGACCCATCTTTGTAACTACAAGAAGGTGCAGGCGTCGGTTTAGCCATGCAATTTTGTCTCCCTTCACTCTTAATTGTCTCTTGCTGATGCCTCCGCACTCCTTTGTTGGTCCCTTCTGTCCCTTCACTCGAGCGATCGATCGATGCATGCAAACTTCCACTACATTTTATATTTTAGGATCGATAATTGAGCTTTGTTTGCAAGCAATTTTACTCTAATTTCTCAACGTAATTTCAATGGTTACTGTTCCAAAAATTGATAGTAATTTCTGATCTTCAGAGCTCTGGAAAATGTATGATACTTGAGGCTGTGAGAGTGCAGTTACCGTAAGAGCTGAAGTGAGCTCCAAGAGAAGAATAACATGAACATCCATCAATGTTATAACTTGTTCGACTTGCCTATGCGCTCATAATGTAACATTGATTCATATGGTTTCCTCGGGAGAAATTTAGTTAGTTTATTTTCTCTATTAGTATGTTCAGGCACTTGAAGCTATGTTCTATTGCCGTTTTACCGCATGTAAACGTCAACACAGATTACTGAATCTTGTGAAGTTGAAGAACCATCAGAAGACTGAATATTTGAAGGTGTTTCTGTATGTAATCTTAAAAAGCTATTCCATCTTCGTTAAACTAGTTTAATTGTTTTGTCTGATTTGCTGGCATGAGGGCACGGAGCATTAATAATTCATCAATTCTCCAAATAAAAGATAAATGATGTTGTAAGTACAGGTGGTCATCAGCTTCCCCGAGTTTTTTGAGGTCGAGGTCCTAGACGAGTTCCTCAAGTGTGATATCTTCTAACTTAATATTAGATTGAAAAATAAATAGTAGTGGATAATGAATCTTAATTTAAAATCCTAATTTTTAACCAAATTTAAAAACCTCAGCCAACAGCCAACAGCCAACTGTCTGTGTTGCTTGTGCTCATGCCACCTCTAATGTAAGGGAACAGCATTGATCGATGGAAGGAGAAACTGAACACAATGACTATAAATAAGTTACAAGGGGTATACAGAAAGGTAGGCTTTTCCAGAACCTTGTGGCTTACAATCGATGCGAAAGTTTTTTAATAGTCAGTACAACATTCTCATTTTTTTCCTGCATTTTATAGATAAGGAATCTCCATGTCCAAGTATAATCTTGGATTTCGCAGGTGTGAAAATAAATGAAATTTTTTTTAAACTAATCACTTTTATAAATTAATTTATCAAAATAGTCATATTCATAATTTGTTTATCAAATAAAAAAATTGAATTTAGAAGCTTTCCGCTCTAAAAAATTAAATAAATTTTATATTTTTATTTTAAATAAACGAATAATAATAAAATATTTATAATTAACATAAAATATTTTGAAATCTTGTGTATTCATATTCATGAGTTTGGTTTGTATAAGTACCAATATGAAAGAAATTAAATTATTTTATAATTATTTATTAATTACAAAATTTTAAGATTTTATTTAAAATTTTAAAAGTTGAGTTTCTGCCTCACTTTCCACCACAAGTTTGTGACGTGTGATTGAAAAAATTTAAATGGCCCCAAATTTGAAAATATTTAATGAACCCTCATACTTTTTATAATTAATAAATAATAGCTAAATTTTTTAAAATCATAAATATTGATCCCAATTAAAGTGTGTAAAAAAGTAAAGTTGTTGTACCAATATGCAATATTTTAAAATAATTTATTATTAATCATTATTCCAAAAGAATGGGAATCTATTCAAAACTTTTAAAGTTAAATCCAAATAAAAATTTTAATTTTATTATGCATGTAATATGAGTTTCGATCACAAGTTGCATGTAATCCAAACTCAGTTTTTATGACAGCGATCACAAAGAAAATTTTTGAGTTGAGGACGTTTTGATCCAAAAATAGGATCATTGGCCTGTTTAATAAAAAATTATGAATGTGATTATTTTAATAAATTAATTTATGAATGCGGTTAATTTGGAAAATTTTCCGAGTAAAATTCGGCAAGAAGCAAGCGGTACTCACAAGCCATACGCTGCATTGTAAATACTAACAAGCACAAGCACAAGGACAAGGAATGGAGTTCCTCAGTCGAAACACATGGGTAGGACCTCGATCGTTTACTTTTACTGAACAGTATTATATCATGTTTTGACTGCGAAAAAAATAAACATGCAATTGCTATTTGTCTCCGTTCATAACGATGAGATGACCATGGTTCCATGCATATGTTCCCAACGAAGCTCTGTAATGTCTCTTTCCACTTTTGGGTCCCCCAAATTGATTAAAAAGTTAGAGAAGGGAACAAAGGAGGCTCCAAATATCTTCAATTTCGTTTTCAAGGTTCATCACCCAAACACCTGCATGTTCTCTTTAAGAACGTCTTTTATCTCATACAAAACCTGCATTTAATGCTTTTCTCTGCTTCCATTAGTACAAATACATGAAACCTAACTCTGAGCTAACATACAAGTCTTATAATTATTCTCTAGGAGAGTTTCAACCTGATAACCTCTTGAGAATCAGCTAGCTCTATACATCATGTCTTCTCTACCTCTTCTTCTAATTCTCTTATGTGTTTCTGTGCATAAATGTAATGCTCGCTTTCTAAGCATTTTTGTAAAGGAGAGTACTGTTGACAAACAAGGCCATCTCCTTATTGAGGTCAACAAGTAGTAACTTTTATAGTATTCAACGTTTTCAGCATTTGAAATAGGGGTAATTATGATTTTTTTCGTGTGGTGTAGGATGTCGGTAAAGCTAAAACATACAAGACTCCGGTTAAATTAGGGCTGGGGCATTCAGTCTTAAAGGGCCTCCGAAAGCAAGTTCAAAAAGCAATCGTGAAGAATGAAAGAAAAATCTATATGAATCAGGATGGTGAAAACACTATGGAGCAAGAAGAATATTCAAAGGATTTCCTGAAGGAAGCAGCTATCTCGAAGAGTGCAACTTCAGGTTCTGATCACATCTAGCTAGCTAGTAATCATCTTGTTCTAGGTTTCATGTCTCTGCATGACAGTCACAACATGCACTTGGGTATTAAGTATTAACCATGAAGCATAGAGACCAAAATCATCATTAAACGCTTAAAATATCCTTTAAGCTTCTCAACATAAATGCATAACGATCCCAATAATATTTCATTAAAGGCGAATAATTCGAGGTTGCACAAGAGACAATACTGTTCATCCGAACTATCACATATACGAATATTTTAATATAAATAAATATATATATATATATATATATTAGGTATAGATGCATGTTACTATTAACCGTGCTTAATTTATCTTCCAATAAATAATGGATGTTTGTATTGTATTTTATATATATTTGCAGGAGATATTGTTGTATCTTCTCCAAACGATTTGATTCGGTCGACTGAAACAGAGGTAAAACAACGTTTTTACATCTTCAGATTAATTTTTATGGTTGTTAGGCTATTATATATGACTTATGCTCGATCTTCTTCCATATGTTCTCATTGAGATGGAATATTTATTTAGTAAACATGAATGATTGAACGAGAGAAAAAGAAAAAGAGGGAGACTGATATCATGATCATATTGCATCATTATTCAATGTATGTAACGCCTTAATATGTTCCCGGGTTTTGTGTAGGAAATGCAGAGCAGCCAAGCACGGTCCCTGCTAGGATCTTCCCCAAATGACAAGGAGGAAGCTGTAGATTCAAAGGAAACTGACGTTGTGGAGGACACAGAAGTAATGGATTATGCGCAGCCCCATCGGAAACCACCCATCCACAATGAAAAACCCTAAATATATATATATATATATATATATAGGAGACGTTGATATTTCTAGGGAGTCATTTTGTCTTTATGAATTATCTTGCCACTAGTATTATGAAAAATAAATATAGCAACAAAGAGTGCTTTTGTCATAAATTGGACAATAATTCTATTATTTACCAGGTGGTTTTGTCTACTGTCTAAAAGGCAAATATGCCCTTTATGTATGCAATCTGAAAATCCCTTGTCAACTATCAACTCTACTCCATGTGAACTCAATTGTTCAATAATTGCAAAAGAAGAGACAGCTTGTAAGAATATATATGGTGAGTGAATGTGTGATGGACCGTAATACGGTTTGTATTTATGTTTCTATATTAATGAGATTGTGAATAAAGGGAGACAATTGACAGGGATGTGTTGCCACTTCCTCTAATTCTGAAAGTCTTAGTTTAGTCGGCACTATTCTATTCTACCTGTTATCAAATTCAACTGATGAT
The DNA here is from genome assembly GCA_035584115.1 of Cedrela odorata. NCBI lineage: Eukaryota > Viridiplantae > Streptophyta > Magnoliopsida > Sapindales > Meliaceae > Cedrela > Cedrela odorata. Next base: position 6,393,657 of record JAXCLQ010000011.1, read on the forward strand.
ATTCCAGCGTACAAACCTGCATCTTTCACATATATGGTCAACAAAAACATCAAGTATCGAGGTTCCACTTGTTGCTATGGACACAAATCTTACCCTATTTATTCATAAAACCAATACACATTTATGTTGCTATTTATGATCATAAGCTAAAAAAAGAGCTAGTTCGTATTCCAAATCAACTTCTATAAGGTTGATTAGTTGTTACCTCTGCTAGGAACCGCAACCCGCGTTGGGTTTCATTCTAGTCGAATATGGTTCATAGGCCTTTATCTGGAAAGGAAACAATAAGAAATAGATACTTCAAAAAAGGGTCTCACTCCGTAGACCCTAGTTCAAATTTGTTCTTCAGTAATAAAAAGCAAATGGTGACAATTGCGTTTTCGAGCTCTCTTTTAGTTACGATCGCCTATATAGATATATTAGCTACAACTTCAATTGAATTTCAACTTCTGAGCAGCCACCAACATCCCCTCATATTGAAATGTTCTGCTCTTTAAACTTCCAGAGTCTTCTCTTTCTGGAGTAGAAGTCCATAAAAATGATGTTTCTTCAGGTCAGCAGCAGATGGTTGTTTGATTATATCTTCTAAGTTTGGTAATGCATCATTTAATGTATCTAACTACAACAGACAATAAAAGGTTTAACAAATTTGATAAATTCTGAGGTCCTTATCCCCAACTTCAGATCAGTCTCTCCACCGCCCAACCAGAAGAAATCTGGGTTAAGTTTTGCGATTGCTTCATCCAATATCACCTGAAATCAGTTCATACCTCATCAATAAACAAACATGGAATAAATAATCCTATCTAAAGAGCCTGACAAACAGATACATATATCCAGAGCAACAGCCTACATTGCATTAACTCAGACAACCTTTCTCATTGACAGATAAAATGTTATACTGTGGTCATTACAGAGTATTATGTAATTGTATGGTTTTCTATTTTGTAGGTTGTTATAAGTAGCCTAGGCAAGAAACAGAAAATTTTATTTTTTCCAACATTTTTCGTCTCAACCACTGTTTTGCATTTAAAAAATGCCCCCATAGACAAACGGTTCAAGCACACACCTAGCAGGGTTAATTCTAAGTTCATGTCTCAACCCTTCTTCTGATTTCATTTAACACTTCTTGCTCTAAAAAATTTGAAAGACTTGCCGGAAAATGCCTTGGTCCAACCAAGAAAGGCATGGGAGTCGGTGGACATTTTTGAGTGCTTAAATGTTTCACCCATTAGTGTCAACCCAATTTTTCAAAATAACAGACTGGCAAGCTATCATTCATCTTGACTGTGGACCATCCCAAAACCGCATTAAGAAACCTAACCTTCACTTTTAGGGCTATAATTTTGATAGGCATGGCATTTGGAGCAGTGGACCAATCCAACAGCTGGCGGAAGGTTGGAAGGACTCAATTCACAAAATAGAGTTCCATGATTTTGATACACATATCAAGTATAAGAAACTCTCTTTCTTCACTATAATATAAAAGAAATTGTGTATATAAAGCAGCCACACTGCAATAAGCAAGACCCCTTGCTTTCAGTTTAGGAAAAGACTCAGAAGAGACAAGTGTTATCATCTGGGGCCTGTGTCTTCATGTTTCCTCACACAACCAGACAGGAACCTGAAGTGGAATTGTCTGAAACATGTCTGAAGTGAATGAGCACTGAAAGGTATCATACAAGCTTAAAAACAAGAAGCCAGTACAAAAGGTTGGGAGTTTATTAGATCGGCCGATAATCTTAAAACAGAACTCCTTATTCCATCTTCCGTTAATGGTACTAAAATGCCCAAATAATTAATCAATGATAATAAACCACCAACATGATGTTCCAATTGGAACAATGTGCTAGATAAAGATTCAACACTAAGACTACAAATAATTCAAATAATTTAATTCCTAAACTTTTGCAAAATAATTGCATATAAAGAGTAATTACCGGAATGTCTGTTTTCATGCCAATACATGTCACGGCATTATGCTCGTATCCAGTCAAATTCGCTGATGTCTCCTCAGGAGCAAGCCTTACTTCATAATAAATAAAAACCACTACTATTACATTTCTCAATGAAAACAAGTTAATTATTAATCTCCATTTTTCATTGAAACCTACCAACCTGAACACCCACACACACATGATGAGTAATTGAAAAAATTATCTATCAATGTGAACATACACCAGCCCAACAAAAATCACGCACCTTGACTTAATAATAATATTATTATAGGTGTCTACAGAATGTTAACAAAGTTCATCCATATGAATTTCACTGTTGGAATAAAACATATATGATAAATAATGAAATAATTATCTTTAGGAGTGAATATAACATAATATAAAAATGGTATGTTGTAACATAAAATTTCAAGCAGTGGACATATCATCATGACAAAAGACAACAATATAATATAATGTTTGTCTCAATACCTGTTTTTACAGCTAAAACTTTCCTATATGAATGTGTGAGCAATATCATGTGTCGGGGTTAAGGTGCTCAAAACACCATGGCTATAGCAATATGGTACGTGTTCTTGTGCAAACCATGTGCATATGTTCTCAAATCTACCACCATTAGGTGTAGGTGCCACTGTGCAAAGTCACAAGCTATGCACAATTAAGAGGGAACATTTCACATCTGAATAAAAATAAATCAGAGTGCTTAAACCAGTGTCACAACTGATTTTGACATAAAAAAATTGGAAAAGAAAAGCAATGACAGAGTTACAAAATGGTACGAGCTTCCACCAAAATTCACTGATATTCTCACATAACAACAAAAGGGGTAAAAATTATAGGACACGTAAAAAGTGAGAAGCATCTGAGATAACATGTACTCTCTTTCATTCATTTATTTATTGCTTCATGTATGATGAGGCAACTTCTGGAATATACTGACACATATAAAGCATAAAAAATTAAACAAGAAATGGCTAAACTAATGAAGCATACATAAGTAAATCAGAAATTTATATGAATTATCTGAGACTTTCCAGAAAAAATATTCAAGTTCGAGATCTTTTGGTAACTAATTTAAATAGAAGGAAAAAAAAAGGCTGACTCAAAGTCAGGGGTGGAGCTATCTGAAGGGGACCATGCCTCCCACCCCCAAGCACAAGAATTGTATTTAAATAATATAGTGCAATTTATACAATTTTGTCCCTCAAAAATTGGTTTGTTTATGGTTTGGCTCCCTTACTTATTGTTCACTACACCTTCCCTGAATTACAAAATTCTGACACCACCACTGTCAAAGTTGTGTAGTAATGTGTTTTAAAGATCCAAATACAACCCCATCCACAAAAATGCAAATACAACGAAATACAATTCATATACCCCCTTTCCCACACCACCGCAGACTACACAGAGACAAGACACCTGATAGTTACATTGCCAATTGTGGCGATGTTTCTAAGATTTTCTACAAAGGTCAACGTGTTTTAACACAGCTAGACACCAGAACTCAATAAATTTTGATTCAGAATAACCAATTTCTTCTAATGTTGCAATTGTCTGCAAGTTGCTGTATAGATACATCTCATTCTGTTGTTTTAATTCTGGTACTTTTTTCTCAAATAACAATACAAGAAATACCTAACTAATAATAAATTTGTATTGGCCATTGCATGGAAAACAACTTACAGTTAAATTTCTTTTTCGGTATCTTGCCGTTGTTGAGCGAGTAGAGAAAATTTTTAACAGTTTCAGCATTAAATCGAGCAGTATACTGCAAAATGAAAATGTCAAACTGTAAGATAGTTCAGAAACAAGGTCAAATGGAAAAAGGTTAGTCAGTGGAATGAAGCAAGGCACCTGAACAACGACAACATAGTACTTTGAATTGTTGCAATCACTACAATCAACTACATTGGACTGAGCCTGTGTATTAACCTGAACAAGAAAGGAAAGAAAGAAAAAAAAAACTTCATCCCAGAGTATAGAAAATTTGAAATTATCATTATAAACTCAAGGCCGCAGACAAAGCTGTGAGTTCAAAGCTAAACTGTGAAAAAATGAGCATTGACACGAGAGTAAAATGTCATGTCAAACATATTTTACTAATCCATTTATCATCAGAGACAATGTTTTGTATGTTTTACATTGCACCAAACATCAACCGTCTCCAACGTCTTTTTCTCTGCTTGCACAGATTATAATCCACAAAATGTATTGTTTTCTTTTCTTTTTCTTGATTATGAAACTCCATCAACCTCTAACATTTCAATAACGCATCATTTCTACTCAATAACTTAATTATTGTGATATTTCTACTTATCCATTTAACATCTTCATTTTCAGCTACATTTTATTCTTTTAATATGTAACTCCATCAATTTCTATATCCATCCATCAACTACGCTATATTCACTTCTACTTCTACATACAATTAAGCAACATTCTCTTTAATCTCCTCTTCATTAATAAACAACCAAACACTCCAAAACTAATTACATAACACACAGATAAGCACTTCTAATTTACAATTAAACCCCGCATGTTTCAATACAATATTACAATTAATTTCCAAATCATAAAACTAGTTTTGAATTATAGTCTCTCATAGTCGAAATCAAACTAGAAACTCATAAGATTGATGTACAAAGTTAAAACGATGTACCAAGACGATGCTTTTGCAAAGATGATCGACGGAAACTGCAGAAAGTGCGTCTCTACGAGACTCCAGAGGCCAATCATAGTAATCTGCAGGGACTTTCTTGAATGAAAAGTCATTGACACCATTGGATCGAAGAATGTTCGAGAGGCGAGTTTCGGTGTCGGAGATTATCTGAGGAGTGGAGGCAGAGACAGTTGCAGTAGCAGAGACGTCGTCGTTTTGAGAGAGGCGAGTCAGCTCGAGTTTTGATATTCGTTCCAGGATTTGAGTTTGGGCTCGCTCCAGCTCTGCTAATGCTGCCTCCATAGTGTTGTGTTGTATTGTTGTGTGTATGCCTGCAAAAGGTCTGTGTACTGTAACTAGTGATTACTGTGTGTGGGGCATATAATGCGATCTGGACCGTTGATCTTTCATTGAGTCTCTGAAATCAAATGCTGGCGCTGAAGGGTGGACTGGGCGGGAGTGTTGGTTTGGTCCGTTCGGTTGCATAAACCCTAGTTGAACCACTGGATATGGCTCCAAAATTGATTGATGGCCCAGGAAGAGTAAATTAATCAATGGAACAGGGGTATCGGTGTACCAATATAACACCTTGTTTGGCATGCACAATTAATTTGCCTCATATTTCAAAATATTAATGGATTGTTTGTTTATAATTGTATAATAACAGTATAATTATATGATTGTATAATTATATAATTTTGTAATTATATAGTTATATTTTTTTATAATTATGTAATATTATATTTAGTAGTATATAATGTGTAATTACATAATTTAATTATATAAATTAATTATTTTAAATATAAAAATAGTATGAAAATAAAATTTAATTACTAATAAATTATTAAAATTAAAAAATATATATTATAGACTCAAAAAATACAATATAATTTTTATATAAATTATATATGCTTAAAATATATATTATATATAATAAATACATAATATATGTTCAAAATATTTACTTAAAATATGTAATATATATAATATATTCTTAAGTTCATTAATTATAAACTCAATTAAAATTTATCAATTAATAAAGAGTTATCAAAAATAAAAATAAAACTGAGTAATTACATTAATTTTTGTTGCTAAAAATTGAACTGTATGATTAAGGAGTCTAATTACACTAATTATATAATTAACTGTGTAATTATACTGTTGGACAAACAAACCAAAACTATGTAATTATACAATAACAAAATAAACATGCCTTAAAATTATTATAATAAATAGTGTAGGATTCGTACGATAATAAATTGAAATCAAATATCACAATTTTAATTAAAAACAACATTTTATTGAGTATTTATATATATATAGTAAGGAATGCTTAAAATATTTATATACTTTTATTATAAATAGAAATGTTCAAACATTGTATTTGGATTATATTTATTAGTTTTTATTTAAATTAATTAAATTAAATAATAATATTAAAAATACTAATTCATATACAAATTATTTTTATATAAAATAATATGATAAAATTATTTTATTATCACTTATCTCGTGCTTACATATATATATATATATATTTATTATCATTAAATTATTATTTTTATAAAAATATGACACATTTGATAATGATATAATATCACTGTCATATTAATTTGTATAAATTTTAATTTTTTGAAATTATATTAATAATTACATAAATATTTAAATAATTAATTATTTAATATAAAAACTTAAAATACAATTCAATTTAATTCATGGATCGTTCCGACGAATATGTGTGATCGGAAAAAGAGAATATTAATATCCTTTAATTTTTCTTTAACCAATCCTGTGGGCTCGCCATGCTTCAAAGCGAATACCAAGAAAGGTAAGATGCTGAATGGACAGGAAAGCATTTATGTTTCAACAACTAAACAAGAATTACAGCAGCCCACAGATTGCAATGTGGTAAAGTAGTACGAGATGGATTGCAATTTACCGGAGTTGGAAAACGCGTTAAGAATGCACAAGCACATCAATTATAGGTTGGTTGGTTGACGAACGTCTAAACCTAACGTAGTTACCTTGCCATTGCATCATATTCGTATTAGAAATTAGTAATTTGATGATGCCTGTGTTCAAAGAAATACAAACAGAAACTTAACAACATACAACTACATCCTAAATTCTTAATGCACCACAAAACCTTATTACTATTCTTCTTTTTAATCACATCAATGACATTATGGTCGAATTTTCGAAATAAATCTATTCAATTGTGGGTTAGATAAACTTCATCATTTGTACGTTTTATTTTTTATTTTGTGTCTTTTTTTTTTAATTCTTTAATTTTTAATTTTTAAATTAAATATAATTTAATTTGTAAGATATTCAAAATTTGTTTGAAGTTTATTTAAATTTTAATTTATTAGAATTTTCTTCGTGAGAAATTAAATTAAATTATAAATTACACAAAGTAAACCTTCAATCTTGACCTACAGAGAGGAATGGCGCGTGGTATACAAGAAAGAAAGAAAGTCACGTCCATTACTTCGAGAATAGTTGACCGTTGAAAACCCAAAAACATAACTTCTCCTCCACACCACATACTTCCGTTTAACATTCTCAGTTTCTCTTACTTTCCCTTCATTATAAAACTAGCAAAACACCAAATTCATCAGGCACAAAAGTAAATACTCAACATATAGAAACAGAAGTAAGCTTTCCTGATTCACTATGCATAAAACTCCTTCAGGTTCCACCCTTGGCCCAAGCGACCTTGACCTCTCTCAGGTTTTCTTTAAGCCCATCCTCAGCGCAGAGCCACCTTCCCCCACCAAGCGTAACACCAAGATCTCCGTCATTGGCACTGGAAATGTCGGCATGGCCATTGCCCAAACCATACTCACCCAAGACATAGCCGACGAGCTCGCTCTCGTTGACGTCAACCCTGATAAGTTACGAGGCGAGATGCTCGATCTCCAACACGCCGCTGCTTTTCTCCCCCGCACCAAAATCCACGCCTCAGTTAATTACTCTGTGACCGCTGGATCTGATCTTTGTATTGTCACGGCTGGCGCCAGGCAGATTGCGGGGGAGTCTAGGCTTAATCTGTTGCAGAGGAACTTGGCTCTGTTTAAGGATATTATTCCCCCGCTGGTCAAGTACTCGCCTGACTGTATTTTAATGATCGTGTCTAACCCAGTTGATCTGTTGACTTATGTCGCGTGGAAGCTTTCTGGGCTTCCTTCTAATAGGGTTATCGGGTCGGGTACGAACCTGGACTCGTCCAGGTTTAGGTTCTTGATTGCTGATCATCTCGACGTTAACGCTCAGGATGTGCAGGTTATTCTTTACTTAAATCCTTTTTATAAAAAATTGAAATTTCAATTGGAAATTTGATGCCTTTAGAAGACTTAGTGCGTATGTTTAGGTAGGGGTTAATTTAAAAATACTATTGGTCCTATTGGACTTGAATAATTTCTCTTTTTTATTGGATCCTGTTGGACTGGTTTCTTAGATATTTGTTGAGAAAGCATTTAAATTAAAACGAAGGCATGTTTGGCTGTGGAGTTGTTTATTGCGCGGATATTAGGAACAGTCTTAAGTCAAAGTGAATTTCAACATAGGTTTATACTTAAAATATGATTAAGAATTTCTGAAGAAATGTAAGATATTTGATAAGGATTGATGCAGTGGGCACGTTATAACCAACAAAGTGTGTAAGCATACAGCATTGCATTATTAATACATGACCTAAAATCCAACTCTATGAAGTCATATGATCACACGAGCGAACGTTTATCCTTTTGTAAATGTGGGTAATCTTTCTAATTACTACAATAATTCTGTATGTTTGATAGTTAACTTTGTGTTACAACTTCATTTAGAAGGTTCATTTTATTTATATCTTGTCACTTCTCAAATTTAGTAACCTGTCGAAACGATCTGAAATGGGCATATGATTCTACCATTCATATTAATCTGTAACTCATTAGCATGTAATTTTTGTAGGCTTACATTGTGGGGGAGCACGGTGACAGCTCAGTGGCCTTATGGTCAAGCATAAGTGTTGGTGGAGTGCCAATTCTGAGTTTCTTAGAAAAACAGCAAATCGCATATGAGAAGGAAACATTAGAGAAGATACACAAAACAGTGGTAGACGGTGCATATGAAGTAATAAGACTGAAAGGCTACACATCGTGGGCAATTGGGTATTCAGCGGCCAGTTTGGCTCGATCAATAGTTAGAGACCAGAGAAAGATCCATCCAGTTACAGTCCTTGCAAAAGGGTTCTACGGCATTGATGGAGGCGATGTGTTCTTGAGTCTGCCAGCACAACTTGGGAGGAGAGGCGTGATGGGTGTGACCAATATTCATTTGAATGATGAGGAGGTTGGACGCCTCAGAAACTCCGCCGAGACCATCTTGGAGGTGCAAAACCAGTTGGCAATCTGAGAAACAAACTAAACTTTGTAATAATAATTTAGTTTTTGTTGCACTGTTGCATAATTTTGTGCCTAACTTCTTTTAAATGACGATCCTTTTTTCATTTTAGTATTATAAGGCTTTTATTGCATATTTTGTTTTGTTTCCGTTGCTTTCGCTACAATAATAATAATAATAATAAATAATAATAATTATTATTTTCTAATTTGCCATCCTCTGGAACTTTCTTTTGGTGAATAAGATCGGTTTCCAGTTATTTGAAGCACAAATGGAGTTTGAATTGTATATTGCGCGGCTCATGAATAGTGAAAGGTTCAGCCCGTCACAGGCCCAGTCTGGATTAGAAGATAACAGCCCAACACCTCTAGGCTTAGACTGCGAATGATTTGATCTATTTATATATATTATAATTTATAAGTAATATTACATTATTTATTTTGTTAAATAGTTTTAATTATTTTATTTTAAATTAATTTAAATTTATAATATTAATTAAATTATTATTTTTAATTAATTTTTTAAAAAAATTTTAAACAGGTCTATTTTTTAAAATGGGCTGGTTAGTAAACAATGCAAGTCTGGGGCCACCCCGCCTGCGAAGCCTTTTGAATCTCATTTTGGTCGGCCATATTAACCTAAGCTTAAATTCAAGCCATCTGAGATTCATATTATAAAAGTCATGCAATTAATTGGTTTATTTGGTGTCAAGAAATAGAACTTGATTGCATAACACGATTGTGACTTCTGATTTCCCATCAAATTCACGGCCAACGCCAATCTGATCATGGCATGGATCCAATGGACCATTCATTTTATAAAATATTTTAAATACAAAATTAGAATCATAAAATTTATTTGACCTAAATATATACAAAATTATAATATATATATATATATATTTCCGATTTTAGTCTTATTTAACATTATAATCTTGAAATCTTGAAAATTAGTTTCTTCTTGCATATCCGTGGATCAAAACATACCCACTTGCTGCTGTTGAGGCCCAAGTAAGTATAGACCATAATGGTTAATAATAATAAAGTAAAAAATTTATTAATACCATCTTTTTCCCTCCAATTATGTCGTTGCAAATATATAACTGTTAACGGCCAAATCCCTCCCACGCTCGTGACGTGAACCCAAAGTCCCCAACACCATGGCCCCCACGACCGCGATTACCACATCACCGCAGTTCCACCACCACATCGTAACCCTAGACACCACCATTTCCAAATCCCTTCACGCCCTCTTCCATCCATTCATCCCTCGCTTCCTCCACCTCCTCCTCGAATACTCAGCCGACTTTCGCTTCTCCTTTCCCCTCGCCCTCTCTCTTTACTTCACTCCCATCCGCCGCCCTTATTTAATTCCCTTCCTCCTTGGCCTCCTCCTTGACCTTCTTTTCGTCGGACTCGTCAAATCTATCTTCCGCAGATCTCGGCCTCACTACAATCCAAACATGAAGCCTGCTGTCTCAATTGATAATTTCTCTTTTCCCAGCGGCCACGCTTCTCGCGTTTGCTTCGTCGCGGCATTTGTTTCTTTCCTGGATGATTTCAGTGGAAATTATTGGTTTGTGTTTAGTGTGTGGATTTGGGCTGCGTTGACTTCATTTTCTAGGGTTTTGCTAGGACGACATTTCGTCCTAGATGTTTTGGCTGGGGCCTGTTTGGGTGCCCTTGAAGCTGTTTTTGTGTTACGATTTTTGGGGTTTAGCGTTTGAGGTAAAATCGAAAATTTTGGCTATGTTTCAAGAAATTGAATTATGCCACTTATGCATACGTGATTCAAGTGTTGTAAATTGCAATTCTTCAATATTGAATGATTATCCTTGTTTTTAAATCTGTTTAGAGTTGCTTTTGTTCAATTATTTTCCATATGGTGACAAATAATACCTGTAATTGATTGATCTTTCGGTTATAGAAATTAGGAAAGCTCGTCATTTTTCTGAAAACTATGTATACTGGAATACGCTTTACGTTAGCTATGATGTTGTAATTGATCCCTAAGAAGAGTGCAGGGATTAGTACTTAGGTGTGTTTTGACTTTAATAGGTCTTATAACGGGAATCAATTAGTTCATTATTTGCTGGTCTAGAGGAAGAATGCTCTGTCATTCGGCCATCAAGAACTTCCTTGGTTGGCCCTTTATAGTGTCATATTCTCTGTGATTATAGTGAACTAATCGAAATGCAAAGGTTCTGTACCATCTTCAGCAAGGACATATGTCACCAAAAGATTTTTACTTCTCCAGTAGGTTTATTGATGAACAATTTATCAAACTAGCAACATTGTCGAGGTGATATATACTTCCTGGGCTAAACTTGCTTGTCTCTGAAAGGATATTGCTTTCTTCTTGTTGTGCCTACTTTTGAAGAACTTCCACCCATAGGGCAACCCAAGGGCAGATAGGGGACCCCACAATGGATGGTGGTAGAAGAAAGTTATGATCTTGTTTATTTTCTTTGTAAATAATTCAATATTCTTTTCTGTGTTTCTTGGCATAGATTATTTGAGTTAAAATCTAAAATTGATCTTTGATTTTAATGAGCAGTGCTCCCACACTGGTCATTATAAATTTTTGTAACCCATAGTAGGCCAATCCAAGTTTAGCTTATCGGTGTCGTATATCAATTCAAATCACAATTGATAATTTTGGCATGCAAAAATGGTTTTGAGGAAGGAATATGATATTGTTGCATAAGAAGTAATCTAACAACTGGCCTTCTACCAACTGGTGTGATGCCAATGTGGCCACCATAGAAACCAATAGAAGTCCTTGGAAAACAATATCCAAGGAATACCCCAACTTCTTTTTACATATTTCTTTAGTCTTGGGAGATGGAAAACATATTCAGTTGATGGGAAGACAAGTGGTTAGGAGACTTTTCTCTTTGTGATCGCTTTCCCCATTGTTATAGACTTGGCCGCATTAGGAATGTTAATAAATTGTAGGGTGGTAATCTCCCCTCTTGAAGAAAGTTGGAGTTGGAACTTTAAATTTTAGAGAAACCTGAAAGAAAGGGAAATACAAGAATATTCAGATTTTCTGATGTTGCTAAGAGAATGTGAAAATTGATGAGACTAAGAGAGATAGAAGAGTGTGGAATTTGGAGACTTAGGTTTCTACTCTTCTAAGTCATTTATCTGGTGGTTGATTCATAATCCACTTGAAGATGACTTTACCTCTTTTAAGTTAATTTGGAAAGCTTAAATTCCACCCAAAGTTCAAGTGTTTTTGTGGGCTTTAGTTCTAGGCAAAATCAACAGAGTAGAAGCGATCCAAAGAAAAGTTTCCAATGATGTGTCTTTCCCCTTCTTGGAGCATATTGTGTTGGAAAAATGACAAGATGATTAATCATCTTTTCTTCATTGTGATGTGTCAAAATTTTGTGGGCTAAAGTGCATGAAGAAGCTACAATTTCTGCTTAAATATTTTTGTTTTCCGAAAAGGGCAGAAACCAAAATTTTGTGGAGTTTTGTTTTGGCTCTTTTATGGTTGTTATGGCAAGAGAGAAACAAGCATATTGATGGATAGAAAAGGAAAGAAAACAGATATGGCTTGTGGGATAGAGTTTGGCTTTTTGCTTCTCTTTGGGCTTAGGTTTCAAAAGTCTTAAAGACTGTTCTTTTTTCTTCATACATCTTAAGTAGGAAGGAGTTTTGGGTTAATCTTGTGTAGATTTTTGGTCAGGGGAGGATGGATCTCATAAGGAAGGTTGGTAGGATAAATTACTTTCCTTCTCCTAATTTTCCGTTTTTGCTTTTCTTTGTGGACACCTGGTCTACTTTTGTTCATGCTTTCTTTCTCCAAAGAATATATTTGTCAGTTTGTTCTTCAAAATAAAATTAAAAAAAAGAAAAAAAATTGAACGATTAAGATTGATAAGTTTAATATGCATTTTTTAGAATCAGCGCAATGTTGTTGTCTAGGTAGGAGTCACTCATCTCTATGACAATCAGGTTTGGGCTAAGCTAGGCCAAGTTCAGCATGAAGAGTGACCAAATTCTATTTGAAGCTTAGCTTAAATCATTACATGGATATCATCCTTTTGTATAACTCAGCCCATTCTTTATCCAAGCTTTGGGCTAAGTTTGTGTTGGTCCAAAGTAATGAAAAATTAGACTTCCTAAGATGATGTTCACCAAGTTACTGTTATAGCCATTTCTCCCTCAAAACTCTAACTATACTGATTGACTGATTGCTTTATTGTTCTTATGCATGTTTTAATTACTACAGTCATTGTTGCATTAAAGTTGGTTTTCTAGTATCTTTTTGTAATTTAGTGGGAATGTTGTTTAATGTAGCATTGTATCAGATGCTATAATAAATGTGTTATTACTCTACAGTAATTGCTTGCTTTGGAGAAATGAAAATAATGCACAAGTTGTTTTCACTGCCTGGGATATTATTCTTCTGCTTGTTTTAATCACTACAGTCGTTGTTGCATAACAGTTGGTTTTCTAGTATCTTCTTTTAATTTAATGGGAATGTTGTTTAATGTAGCATTGTATCAGATGCTATAATAAATGTGTTATTACTCTACAGTAATTGCTTACTTTGGAGAAATGAAAATAATGCACTAGTTGTTTCCACTGCCTGAAATATTAATCCGGATACCCTACATATGCTTGCCTGTTCAGTAGCTGAAGCTACTTATTTAGCTATCCAGTTCAGAGAGTTTCTATCTATGATGCTCCTATCAAGCATAGATTGGTTTTTGAAGAAGCAGCTGGAATTTTGTTAATTCCATGTAAAAGTCTGCAGCTGTTGGAGGGATTTCATTATTTAACTGCAGTAAAGATGTAAAGACTTCATGGCGCAATTTTGAGCTTTAAACACACTTTCTTTGCCCAAAGTTCTTGGACCAATGATTTTATGCTCTTCTGCAATCTATTGCCATCAGTTAGACGGGGGCTTCATATCCTGTTTTATTGTGCTCAATGTGCAGATTATATATGAAGGGAAGAAGTACTTGAACATTTGAAATGAGAATATCTCCAGCAGAGTTGTTGAGCAGTGGCCAGTAGGATCTCTACCGATACAGAGCAAGTGCATTTGTCATGCTTAACTCTGTCATAGCGGTGGCCAGATTACTATGGAACACAGATGTATATGCCAGTTGCATTGCATCATTTAATTTGCAACAGTTAGGGGCTCCCATGGAAACCAATTAATTGTATAATGCTGGTACCGAGGTGGGATTTCAACACATTATTGAAGGCTGTAATTAGCTGTAATGTGTTGAAGTGTCATTTAATAATGAAAGGGAGAAAATCATTGTTGAACAATTATATTGGTGAAAAAATAGGTTGACTGGATATGCACAAGTCTGCTACTTTTTACACTTCATTGAATCACATGTGCTGGTAACTGTATGATGCTTTTGTGGAATTTTTCCTTCTCCAAAGTTTGAAAGAAGAATAAATGAAAAGTTGTTAGCGGAATCATTCATTAAACAGCTGCTTTATTCATGATAAGCTTCATCCGATAAGGTGGTGTTGATTGATTGAGTGATTGATTGTGACATCGGAAGCTTGCTAAATTAGTGCTAATTATGATTGTAATAAGTTGCTTCTGTTGACGGAAATGTGAAACATACCTAGATATTAACGGATTTAATATCTGCTCTAATCTATTGACAGGTAGCACCCTTGGCAGTGGAAGGAATTGCTTTCACATTGTTGCATGTTTTCTTGTGGATTTTTTTGAAGAAAAAAATTTGGATTTGCATGTCTCGTATGATTCTTAGACTGTTGCTGTCATGTGCATTTCTAATTGTTGTTGGTGAAATAGAGATGCTTATGCATTCCATTAAGCTGAGCATCTTTACTGTGTGAAATTGCAATCATACTGCTTTTCTGTAGAAACTGAGGATGGTCTGTATCTTTAATTCTAGTTGGATGTAGCTATCAGCTTTACTTGTTTGAACACAACACGCTAGCTTTGGGGGTCCTACCTTGGAAATTAAGCCTTGAATTTATGGTCGGTCGGTTCTTAAGGCCTGTCTATATTGGATCTTTGTGGCTGGTCCCCTTATGATTGACCAGAGCTTTTGGCAATGTATTAGCAATAGAAGCTTGTTAATCTTGCGGGATTGCTGCACCGCATGTGCTTTTCCATCATTGATTTATCTGATCTGAGTTTGAATCCTTAAAAGCGGGCTCTCCTGCAAAGCCCTACTAAGCTTGGCTCTCCTGCAAAACCCTACTAAGCTTTCTCTCTCTGAAACAGGTAGATGCAATTATTCAAAGCCTAATGACATTAAGCATGTGCCCATGCTAGATTCAGATTAGAATCTATTGAGAAAATTAGAAGATAGGCAACGAAAACTCCAAGGAGATTTAATTGATTATATTTTGAATTCGAGTTCAAAGTCATGTCGGTTTAGGGGCATGGTCTCTTCGTTACCATGATCAACATACCAAATCCATGGCAGATACGGTACACGAGTGTACAATATAAGATTTCATTGGCTAACTAAGATAATTAAGGCTGCACATTTTTAGAACTGTTCTTATTCTGAAAAAGAAAATAGGAAAAAAAATTATTACCATCGGCCATGAAATCAACCTTGTTGAAAAAGTATAGCTTGGCAAAGTTGGTGGTTAGCAAAGTCAATTATAAGAAAGACTACACACTACATTTTTAGCTTATTGAGATTTTCTTTTTAGTTCTAATTCCCAACTTTTAATTAAAAAACATTGTGTTCTTGGTAATAACTCTGGGTGTCAGTTATTTTTACCACAGTTGTTGAACTGGGGAGCTTCTGAAATGTTAGAGCAGTGACAGTGTGGCCCTTATATTACCACTACTCGATTAGGACAAAGTCTGAGCTGGTAAGCGTGGTTTGGTTTTCATGATGCGGAGTTCACAGTCAACTTTGTCACACCAGCTTCTGAATGCGGCAGCCTAGAGAGTAAATGTAAACATGTGAGTGTAACTGGTGTATTTGTACAAAAATGTTATTTTGGGAGGTTAACATTTTTATTTGTAGTTGCCGCGTTGTGTTGCGATGAGCTCAGAAAAGTCGGGCATCGTTCTCTTTTTCCAAGGGATTTGGACCACCGAGTCAAATTGGATTTTGGGGCCGGTCAACTAACGAGTGGTAGATTTACATGCGTGATGTGTATGTATATGAGATTTTGGCAGGTGCTTTGCATACTCACTTCATAATCATCTCTGCCATAACCAGAACCTGAGCAGAGAGATTCAGAACAAAAAACACTGACATTATGAGACATTATTTCATAGAGAAAAGATTACAAGAGTTTGGAGAGATGCAGGCAGTGCATCATTCGGAGCTTTGTCCTTTTGCCCCACTAGTTATGATGAATAAAGCACTAGACTTTATTGGGATGAAAGAGAGATTGGCTTTTACCTACAACTTCTAATCTAACTTCACTTTTTATTATCCTCATAAACAATAGAATTCCGGCTTTGCATATTTCTAGTCAAAACTTGCTTGTCAATTCCATTTTTCTTACCCAGCATCGTTCGTTTTATAACATAGTTGTGCTCAATGATGCTCCAGGCTCTAGATAACTATAATTACACAATGGGAATTCATTTGGTAAGCATATTTAACTCAGGATGAATCATTTATGATATAATGTTATTCAATTATTGGAAAGAGGTAGGGTTTAACCATAAGGAGTTTTATTGACTAAAGGTAAAGGCTCACAAAAAAATGTGAAAAGAAAAAGGGTCCTCAGAGCTAACAGTAACATATATAGAATTGAAAATTTTTGGTTGAAGCGAATCTTGAATTGACCTACTTATTGCGACAGATATAAAGGAGATTGCATGCATGTGAATTTGATCAGCTGTTAGCTAGTTAGCTAGCTTACTAGGAGATTTTTACCAACCAGCTGGTGATTATATGTTTTCTTTTTGACCAATTAATTATAAAAAACTTGTTCATCTCTCACAAATGGGGGCCCTTGACAAAGAAAATATATAAATGACTGTTATTAGTTGTTATGGAGAGGATAGAGTTTTACTGCAATCATATCATTGTCTATTATTCCATTTCTTGTTTTTTCTAATGAATTATGAGTTGGACCTTCACACTTAATTTTTTTTCCTGTAACAGTCCAAAATTTACTGGAGTATAATTTTTATTAAAGACTCGCTTAGATTAAGTTTCTTCTTGAATTTACTCAAAAAATGAATGTGTTACTTAAGTTTTGTTTGAGATAACCACGTTTTTACTACGTTTTGAAAACAAAATTGAAAATAAATAAATAATAATATTAAATTTTTTCTAAAATCTGCTTTTTTTTTTTATTTTTTATTAATATTTGCTATCTAATAATTCGGTTCTATAGAGTTGCAACATCTAAATACCATACGAAGTAATAGTTTTAGAGTTTACTCTAAAAAAAAATGTGTATACTTTTATAAAAGAAAAAATATACTCCTACAAATAAATAGAGTGGTATCAACCTCCTACCTAAACCCATAATGTGAAATGATAAAGTTAAAAAATTATTGAATTGAATGGTCAAATTAAACCTTCACTTAAGAATATTATTTTTCTGAACTCAATATTCGATAACTGCTTTTGCATAGGAGATGAAACCTTCAAATTTTGATTTCTAAGCAGAATTAGGATGACTTGTATATATATAAGGCATAATTTGGACTGCATTTGGTTTGTTTTGTTTTGTTTTGTTTTTTTTTTTAAATTTGTAATTTTAGAAAAATAGTTTTTAAGGATAGCCCCAAATGAGCCCTAAATAACCGATATGTTAGTTGTTTTCCTTCCTTTTAGAGACGACATTCATTAATTTTCTAAGGGTTGTGTTCATATGATTGAATTACAGATCAAAGTTATAGCAGTTAGAAAATAAATGGAATAATGGTTAGTCTTCAAAGATGAATATTATTAGTTGCAAGCAAACCAACCACTAGATATTCTAGACATAAAAAGACACAACTCAAAGGTGTACAAAAATAATGTTGATTCATGAAATTCACATGCTAGATAGATACTTAATTTCCTGCAAGCCTCTCTCTGTACACAGACACAATTGCAGTTACAAAGCCTTAATGCAACCCTATATTTTTTCATGTTTACCAAAGGAAGCGAAAGGCAAGGACCGAAAGACACAATAATTCTACCTTGTGGGAGCTAGCTTGGTGTAATATTGCTTTTCATTTAGTCAATGTGATTAGCATTATTCTTGAATATCAAACAAAGTTTTTCAGTCACCCTAGAAATTTCTTTCCACTCATTCACAGGAGTGAGTGCTCTAGGTAGCTAGGTATTGCCATTCAGATAAGATATTTCAATTCAATAATTGGCCTCTATGACTCCGCATCATTATGTGCATGATTCTTTTCTAAAAAGAAAAGAAACTATAATTGTTCGATACAGTATGGAGGAGACTTTCTTTATTTAATTTCATATAGCTTATTAAATTGAGATGAGGGTTTATTTTATGATATGCCTAGTTGTGTTTTAGAACTTCTATCTAATTTAGTATTTAACTTGAATTGAAGTCTTTGGCTACCGAAAGTTGTCTTTACAGATCACAAATGTGTCATACTATCTCTAGAAGGACAGTCGACAATGCAATACACCAGCCACATGACAAGAAACCTTCAAGTTGAAGAAAACATGTACACTCCTTTTTAGCACATGAAGCCTTCGATTTGAAGACTTTTGTCACAAGCAAAAGAATCAAATCCGATCTACTGTGACCAAAGAGGGAGCAGTGTGCCCACTTCAAAAATTACCTCGAATGGATGATAGTAGTATGGGCAGGCACATGTTGTGCTGGTAAGGCACATTTTAATTTGAAATGATATATAAATTTGAAGTGATAGCTAGGGAGCATAGAAGCATTTCTCCATGCATACAAGACATTGCGGAGCGTTGGAGGGGCCTGTTGTTAGTGCTTCGATGAGTTGTTTCCCCACTGGAAGTTTTGTTATCTCCTTTGAAAAAATTTCTTCAATGTTTAGTACTTAAGAAACATGGATTTGATTGCCGGTTGTTGGTTTCTTTACTATCTCGACCCACCTTCTTCTTCATGGGCATCCCCTATATATATACACTTATCTATAATTTCAATATTATTATTTTTTCATTGTTGTAGAATTCAAAAGTTTCATCAAAGTTATATGTGAATGGAAAGAAATTTGCAGGCTTTGGAGGCCATGGACACTACCATTTGATGCCCCACGTTAAAAAAAAAAAAAAAAAAAACTTTTAAGGGTATCTTGGTTTTGATCTTTAGATATCTTTCCATGCAGTTAAAAGTGCATAGCAAATCATCAAGTGCACTATCTTTCTTAGTATCAATGACAATACGAGGAGAGATATATAGCTCGAGGAAACACCATATTTGCATTAGCCCAAGTAAGATATGAATTACATATATAACTGTTGGGAAAATAATTTCCCAAGAAAATGCTAACCGCAATAATAATATAAATTAAGCAGCTGAAGATAATTAAATTAATTAAAATTATAAAGAGTTCTCATCTTATGAGTCAATCATTCAAATATCTATATTCTGCTTTGTGCCTGTTCTTTTTAAGTGACTTTTGAAGG
The DNA here is from genome assembly GCA_035584115.1 of Cedrela odorata. NCBI lineage: Eukaryota > Viridiplantae > Streptophyta > Magnoliopsida > Sapindales > Meliaceae > Cedrela > Cedrela odorata. The sequence goes on from JAXCLQ010000011.1 coordinate 6,413,227, forward strand.
AGTTTGCAAAAGTACTTTTCTTACAATTGTAATATAAAGCTAGTTAGTACAAATGAATGTAATGTTTTTACCTTTTAAGTATGTGTCTGTAAAAGTTAAAACCTTTCTAATTTTCTTAAGATTCAGCACATGCACAAACAACGAATCCCACAATGTTGTCACCCCTTCTACTCGATCCGGCCAGCGGCAAATTGCAAGATATATAGCTAGATTGCCATGAGATAATTAAGCAAGAATAAACAGTATCCAATACAAAAAGCTAAAAGTAAATTACAAACAAAAAGACTTACATTAACCATCACGAAAATAGATACACAAATACAGCTCATTTGTATCACCCATTACTAAATTCTCATTGCTTTTTTTTTTTTTACTTTTTCTTTTAATTTTTTTTAACTCTTCTTTGTCTTCTATTGCCGCAGAAGTCATCACTGTGTCGCATCATTGGAACCCAACATGCTATGCATAACGCTTGCAGCTATCATATATTTGAATATATGCATAACAAAAATTAAAATTAATAGATTACACCATCCCATAAAACTTGGAAATGATGCACTCCACACTTTGCCTCCATTTGAACAAACAAAAGTTGATCTGATTACTACCCAGAAAATAGAAAAGAAAAGAAATTAAAGTGAAATTATAACTTTTGTTGATATTAGGATCATACAAATAGAGATGGTACCCGTCCCATTCTAGCTACTTTTAGAAAGGTTATTTACAACTAAAGCTAATAGCTCTCTTTTCTTGTCATGGAGGGAGATTATATATATACAGCTGTGTACATATATTAGTAGCTAGCAAAGACATTACAAGATCCACTTTAAAGGCAATAGTTATGCTGATATCAAATAGTATCGTGAGAAAATAGCCAAATGAAGAAGGTAGAAAGCAGTATGTATATTTTATTTTTGTAAACATAATACTATATATCCGGGTATCGTGACATAGGACCCATGAGGCTGTACCTCAATTATTGTATATATGCAATATCATTACATGACCTTCGCACAACCCATTATAAAAAATGTTTTTGAAAAAAATCTTATTTTAATAATAAATGAATTATTTTCTAAATTAAGACTAGTAAAAATGCAAATTATTGTCACTTAATTAAAGACAAATATGTTGCATCCGTTATGTCACACAAACTATTATAGACAAAGCTTGTTGATATAACATGAACACCGTGTTCAAAAATATTTGTCCAAAAATTAATATATATATATATATATATGTATGCATATCAATAAGACATAACCTTATGAGCATGTCAAATCCTAGTGTTAAGGCATCCCCCCCCTCCCTTAACACATGGTCACGTGGATATACCCCACCATCACCTAATTAATTCAAAGAAGCCTCATATCAAACATGTACATCAAAAGCTTCGTTATTTTATAACGCTATATTATACTTCCTCTTTCTGTCATGGCTACATTCTATTTAATATATATATATATGTATATAAACATTATTCCCATGTTAATCAGTACAAACAAGCTGCCTTCAAAAAGAATGCTAGCTAGCTTAAAGAATTCGTATAAGAGAGTTAGGGAGAGATAGATTTCGGTACTTGATATATGAATAATTGTGAAGTGGGATTTTTAATGTTGGTAGTGTGACATTTAGAACTAAGTTATCCTTTTGCAAAGTAATGCATGCAATTATGCCAAATAAAGAAACGACTTGTGATTTGGACTATCTCATATCTTAATGCAATTAATTGTGTTGTTTAGTAGGTCCACGTGAAAGAGGGAATTAACACAACTTAATACAGACACATGGCTAGGGGATAACCAGGATAATTTTGGTCTCACAAAGACCTGACATCATTATTTTTAGATTTGATTTGAGTGCGACTCTCTGATTCTATCTCCTTGCATGGTATATATATATATATATATATATATCTTTGATTTGCATACATATATTGTGTCTTCTCTTGTCCTACTGTTTACCCATTTCTTCTAAACACACAAATTAATTTGCCCATTACGATTGAGACTTAGTATATGTGTCTTCTTGTCATTCTCCTTTTGTTATATATACACAAACCCTAACTTATCCATTCATTTGTGTTAACAAACTTTTGTTTGTATAGATTCAAGAGAGAGACAGAATGAGAAAGATTCTTTTCTTATCTTTTGAGTAAGCACAGTATTAAAGTTTGGCCACTAGTCACTGCTACTACTAGTGTTTGATTGATGTTACATTGATAAGCAATTCCTTAATCGTCTGTATATGTTAAAATTCATAATTCATAACTCATACAATGACTTCTCAATTGGAAAACTATGTAACAATCAGGGCCCCCTTAATAAACTCATTAGTGACACATGGTCATTTTCGTTGGTGTCAATTTTTTGTTGTAGTTCAATCCAGTTAATCACCACAACTTACAATAGTAATGTGGGGACTAGTTAGTGATATGAGTTCAACTTTTCAACTGTTTATATATATATATATATATATGAATTGAAGATGCCTTTAAAGATTGTGATTGATTGACAACCATTATCAAATATCAACCACAAATTAATGCCAATAGGTGTCAATAAATCAGCTATGCTTTAGCAATTAAAGCCGAATTAATTGATAATTTGTGAGTCAGCCTCTCATGCCAGTCATGCCTGATTTTGGTTCGGCTTCAGCATAGTTAGTTTAGTAGTGACAAAAGATCCAGAGTTGAGTTAGCACATTTTACTTTGAATCCTATTTTTTCGCTCTCCCAATTTCCATTTGAGAATTTTTTTTTTTTAAAAAGGGAGAAGATAAAATGAAAATGAAATAATTTTTATCATTAAACTGAAATAGAAATAGAATAGAGGAATCTCAACCCATCCTTATTTTTTTTTTTTAATTTTTTTAAAAAATATTTTTATTATTTATAAATTTAATTATATTAAATTTATAATAAAATATTATATTTATTTAATTTTTTTTTAAAATATATAAATAAAGATAATAAAATAAATAAAAAAAATTAAAATTAAAAAAAAAATAATAATTAGAATTGAGAAGTAATCCTCTATCATCCTCTATCCCCATTTTCCTTCTAATAAAGATGGAAGTGAAGACGAGAGAAATTTAAAAAAATGGAGATGAAGACGGGAAGCAACGTCTATTTCATTTTTCCAAACGTGCAACCCAAATTCTAAGAGATACATAGGTTATTCTACTTGGCTGTAACTTTCACCGGTGATACGAGACTTGAAGGGGGAGGCAACAACAGAAGATTATTACTTTGCATTACCAAATTGTTTGCTAGTAATTAATTAAAGTAATGATTAAGTTGATAATTTCGAAATTAATTGCAAACAATTGAAGCCAAGTGGGGAATAGCATTTCCCAAAGTCAGCAAAATTGATTAACAAAACTAAGCCATCGCTTTTAATATCTTCTAATTAACAAAATTATGAGGGAAATTACCCACGCGCTCTTTCTCGGACGTGCATCAGCAGAAGAGGGTGAATACTTTATACTTAATTAAAAGCCCAATGGCAATAGGCGCGCAGAGAAAAGCAGTGAAGTGAAGTGTGATTTGATTTAGTAAAGGAAATAATAAAAGGCCTCGAGAAAAGAAAAGGGTAAGCGTGGGGGAGCCACATGCGGGTAATTATTCTTCTTGTTCCCATTTGTAGCAAACACGTGTCAGAACTCCGGTCCCTCCCCTTCCCGTCGGAATCTGCAGTGCAGTGCAGTGCAGCCCGGCCATTAATCATATTCTTTCATTCATTCTCTTTAATTAATTAATTAATTAAATTAAATTAAATTACTTTCTTTCGTTTATGCATCTTTCAGTAGGATCAGTACTACTTGATAATATAACAATGCGTTCAGTACTGCTTTTGTTGTATCACTTTCGCATATTTAATATCTTATTTATTGTTGTTAAACAACGTGTTGGTGACCTTTTTATATATATATATATATATACGTTTATTTTAATATCATATATATACATAATTTATTAATTCTCATTCCCCCTTTTTTTTTTATATATTTATTTTAATATTATTTCATCATAAATTTAGCCCTTCATATATATTAAATGATCTCCCATATATATATATATTTAATATTAATTAATATAACTAATTTAAAATTATCATGTATTAAGATAAACCCAAGATTAGGAATAATTTAGTTGGTGAAATTGAAAAGTATATACTATCACTTTTAGCTATCAACACAACAATATTGGAAATGGAATATATACATATATATATATATATATATATAAGTTAGAAAACTTTAGGAGGAAATTCCTGGCTAAGCTTTCCTCACCAATTTTGAGAATATAATTAATTCCTATTTGTCAGGAAAGTTTACAAGTTTGGGGATTTTGTGTAGGGGCCTGGGCCTGGCCTTTCCTGGCTTGGCTTGGCTTTGAGGAATCATTTTGGAGTAAGACAATTCCATTATTCTCTTTTATGTGTGAAATTTCCAAAATTAAGGACCTAAAATATAATATTAATTTAAAATATGAATCTCTGATTTATAATATTTAAGGGTACACAATAATAATAATAATAATAATAATAAGAAGTTGTATGGTAAAAGGTTACAAACTTTTAAAGTAAGGAGAAATAAAGGTTTGGGTAACGTGTGTGTGCGTGTGCGTGTGCGTGTGTGTGGGTATGTATGTATGTATGAACCATGAATGTATGCTTTCCATAAAGCCAAAAGCTTACTTCACGACACGACAACCCCGTCTCCATTCTCATCGAATTCAAATCACTGATATTTTTATTAAATAAATAAATTTAAATTCAGAAATTAAAAATAATTAATGATTACGCAGTAAATGCCTCAGTTCCTACTCATCAACTGCCACACTCTACTGCCTCTGTAATTGTTCAAACTCACGCTGCCACGATATTTTGCCGATAATTTACAATATATCACCAACTTATCTACCACAAATAAGGATGAGGAGGAGGTCGAGGAGAAGAAAGAAAAATGGAGAACAAGTCGTTCTCAAACTTTAACTCATTTTGAACGCCACTTAATTACCATTCTGCCACCATCTTAATTACCGCCTGCGCCTTCAACGCCGTAAATACACAGACACACAACAATAACAAAATGTGGAGCTCTTTTGCTTAAATAATTTTGATACTTTGCCGTCAATTCAAGCTAAACCACACCTCTTCTTATTTTACTAATCTTCCATTCTTTCTTTCTTTCTGTGTCTGTGTCTGTGTCTGTGTCTGTCTCTCTCTCTATCGCGCTCTTCATCCCTCCGTCTTTGCGAATCTCCTGTTTCGGAGCTGAGCTCTTCTTCATCTTGATTTATGTGATCGTTGAGATTCAATTGAACTCAACATTTTTTGTTTCTTTGTTTGCTGCAGTTTTATTAGGATGGACATGGAAGGAAAACTGAGTGTTAAATAGTGAGTATTGTGATTGAGATCCTAGAAATGCGGGTGAAAGAAATGCATCCGTTATGTTGTATTTCACTGGAAAGTCCAGGAATCGGTGACCAGTCACCAGAAATGTCGTTAACGAGGGCGAGGAGTTTACCGGCGTGGTCGGTGACCGGTTTTTGCCGATCTGAGGGCAATGCACAAGGATCAGAGGCCACTGTGGCAGGAGTTTTGTACAAGTGGACAAATTATGGTAAAGGATGGAGATCCAGGTGGTTTTTGTTGAAAAACGGTGTTCTTTCTTACTCTAAGATTCGAAGAACGGAATATTTTAATCTACTGCCGTCGAATGATGACGTCAAATTGATCGGGGAAATTTCGACCAATCGGCTTTCGAGAATAGACAGTGGCGGTTTTAGGCGGAAGCAGCAGAAAGATGTTGGCATTGTTCATTTGAAGGTAATAATTTTTATATAAAATTATATTTATATATAAATGTGTGTGTGAATTTATACAAAAATCAATTATTAGAAGAACACGGATGAATCCTTCCTTTTTGGCGGTATATAACAAAGATTGCTAAAATAGGTAATAATTTGATTCAAAAATTACTTTTGAGTGTTGCCAATTCGGTCAATTTATTTAGTTTTTATTTTTAATTTGGTCGTTGAAATTTTTCTTTGATATCTGAGCAAAGAAAACAGTGAAGAACTGAAGGTCTTTAGCATTCTTTGTCATGTAATTTACTGTGATCCGTGAAGGACTCAAAATCTGCCGTCTCTCTCGTCTTTTTTGTGATTTGTGATTTCGATTTTCAAGTTCATCGTTCACCTTTAAAGTCTGGTTTTTTTACAGTTTAACTGGTTGTTAATGTTGAGTGGGTCACATCAGCAGGTGCGCTGGATGGGTTATGATAGGCTATGGTGTAGGTCTAGGTTTTTTTTTTTTTTTTTGCTGTGGTCAGTGGTCACATCATCGCTTGATCGGTATTGGTTGGATTGATAAATAGGACTTGAGCTTCATCATTCATTTCTTTTGAATTTTTAAATATTTATTTTTTTTGGCCTTTTTCTTCACGTCCCATCGCCTTCTTTATCCGCTTACTTACTGTGTTTTCTTCACCGTCGTTAAACTTATAAACGGTTTCTTCACTCCTGCTTCTCTGTTTTAAACATCTTTTAAGAAACGAAATGATGAAACAGTGCAGGTATTTTTTTCTCTCCAAATGATAGCGGTGGGTTTTTGTTTGTGGCCGTGTTTTGGGTGTTTGTTTTTGACTTGTAATGGTGGGTTACTTTATTTTAAGCTGTCTGGTATATAAGGGATGGATAGATTTTGTTTTTTAATGAAATAAACGAAGAAAAATATGTGGGGACTCCGTGACCAGTGGTTGGTGGGGCTTGATTTAAGCCATTTGAAGATCAAGTTTATGCTTCTGTTGTTTTACCAAGAAAACTAAGAATATTCCTGGAGCTTATTACGGCGTACTCTCCTACCACTGGATCTGAAAACTGAATACGTTGCCATTTTCTTTTGAGCCTGCGGTAAACTAATCTTCAGGTTGCCGAGTTCTGGTGCTCTTAATTAGTAGTAATATGCTTTGTTGGCTTATTAATTCTTGGGTGACCTGGAGGATGAGGATAGACTGAGTACAACTTATTACTGGTTTCGCACCTGGGTGTGTGTTATTTAGCAGTAAAATGCTCCTTATCTTTTCGACGGCTTTTAATTAAATTTTTTTTTCTCATTGAACTGATACTATAGTATATTCAACCTTTATTGAAGGAAATTTCTTTCATAGTTGTTTAACTCGTGCATTTATTCTCTCTCTTTCGCATTCAATGTTTATCTAAGCATATCTAATGAATTCTTATTGAACAATGAGATGATGCTACATTTCTAAAATTATTACATTATTTACAGAGATTTTATTGGAATTTTTGTAGCAGATCTCATCATTTCGAGAGAGCAAGTCTGATGACCGGCGGTTTTACATTTTTACTGCTACAAAGACTCTACATTTGAGAACTAATTCAAAGAAAGATCGGGTGGCTTGGATACAAGCTTTGGTCTCAACTAGGAGCCTATTCCCACTGAGGCCACTGAATGATTGTTTCTCCCTTATACCTCAAGATTTATCTATATCAACCGAGAGGCTTAAAAAGCGCTTAGTTGAAGAGGGTGTCAATGAAAATCTTGTAAAGGACTGCGAACAGATCATGCTTTCAGAGTTCACTGAAATTCAAGGCCAACTCAAAGTTCTTTGCGAAGAACGATCCAATTTATTTGACACAATAAGGCAGTTGGAGGTAATGAACTTAATAACTAGTAAGCTTTGTCAATGGAAATGCTTGTAACATTCTTGAGCACTTGTTTTTGTCTATATCTACAATGTTTAATTTGATGTAAACTGAATTTAGCAGTCGTTCATTTCTATGTTTACCTGGATGGTGTTCAGAATTCAACCTTTTCCTTCTCTAGGTTATAGGTTAATTTATTTAGTTGGGAAGATGTGATAACTTTAGTTCTGTTTATTGTAGGTTAATTTATATAGTTGGGAAGATGTGATAACTTTAGTTCTGTTTATTGTGCTTAAGTGGATTGTGGTCACGACTATAACCTGTTCAACCTTTTGATATTTTCATCAATGTTTCTGGTGAACTTGAATGCAGCTCAGCCTTGAATTACCTTTTTTCCCTCCCTCCCTAGATCATCCCATTTTTATTAGGAATCAAACTATTGATCTTTGTTTTGCATGACCAACCATCCTGACCAGTTATTTAATGTTGTCTTCAATTGGTCTTTAATGAACTTCATGGGACTCCAATATTCTCTCTCTCGTTTTCTTTTATCTGTCTGTCCAATCATCTCAACCTCTATCTCGTAAGCCACATGCTGTTTATAGCCATACTTCAATTTGTATTGTACCACAATAATCTTGATTGATGAAAATCACATTTGAGATGGTGAGTTTTGTTTGATGGGAATATAGTAGCGGTCCTACCATTTTATTAATATTTGAGGTCAACAAAAAGAATATTGAGAATGTTCAACAATGATCAGGTAAACACTTATATATTTATTTATTTTGATGCATCAAAGACACAACATTCGAGGTCATATGGATTGTTAATGACATTTGCCTATATTAGAAACTAATTAATTGAAACGTCTTGAGCAGGTCTGCTTTCATGATTGCTTTTTGTTATATATTTACTAGAATCCTAGTATAATACCTCTTTAAGTTCCAGGTTTTAAAACATCATTTCTCGAAACCATAATAAGACTGTTATTTTTGTAGAATGATGAACCCCACGGCCTGTGATTTGAGGGATTAAAAATGAAACATTTTACGTCCCCAACCAATTAAGGTGCCTTTGAAATGGGCTATTTCATGTTTCTGTTAAGTGCAATGTCGACCGGAGTCTAATCCAGTAAACTTGCTGTGCAATATATCTTTTTCTACCCTTTGATCTATTTGGTTTCTTTATAGATTCTTGCTTTAGATGTTTTTCTAAGTCCGCAAATCCCAAGAGGTTGGTCGGAGTTATATAAAACTATCTTTGCAAATGCAGCAAACCAGTTCCATTATGACAGTTGATAAGGTATAAAGCTTGCCAGTTCCATTATGACTGTTGATAGGCTATAAAGCTTGCCATGCTTGCTATGTGCACATCCCAACTTTTCTGACTCCCAACCTCCTCTCAACTTGTGCAAACTCGATGTCAGCTTCATTAGATAATGTCTATGAAGGACTGGGTGTTTATGGGAAAAACTCCCTTGAGACTTTATTGATCCCTACTTTGCCAAGCTATAGCTTCTAGAGTTTTCCTACCTGCCCGTGCTATTTTGCTTTCCAACCTTGCATTTTGAATCTACCATACAACCAATGTTTCATGGTAAATTGACTTCCACTATTTTCCCATATACGAAGAGTTACTCTTCTGGTGAGCTATTGTGTTTAGTAGGAACTAGAACGTTCTAAAATATACGAGTAACTAGTAAAATTGCAGAGTCTTACGTTTTTTGTTTTATATAAATGTAATATAGGCTCTTTTTCTCTGCTTTTACTGAAGGACCCAAAAAGCAACCTCTAGTGACCTTGTTATACTAAGAATGCATGTCATGTCATATTACTATACGTTTCATTCATTTTTGTTATTTCAAAATTGGAGTATACTATCTGTAGTGGATGGGGGTAGTTGTGCATGTATTAGTCACCTTGACGATATAATTAATTGAAGGCAAAAACTTGTTTATTTTTCCATGCAAGTCTCTTGTATGTGTGTGTACGTGTAAGGAGATAGATGGATATATGGATATTGACATGCAAAGGTTGAGAAAAATATGCGTCGCCGTGGTACTTATAATTTGCAACAAGTGACAAAACTGTTTGTTCGTCGTGACATGCTAGCGGTTTGAGTTCAGTATTTTGTTGAAGTTTCATATTGAATGATGAAGATTACATATTTTTGGCTGCTTGCTGTTTTGTCGGTTTTCCATTTGCAGCGTGTCTGAAACGTTATGTTATATTCTTTTAATTGTTTGTCATATTAAAATTTGGCTTCCTTTTACAAAATTGCAAGGGTGAGTTTTATGATTAGATCATATATATTTAAGTAATAAGCCTTGCTATGCAGGCTGCTAATATTGAAGGTGATGCTTCTGGACTTCAGGATGGCGAATACCAATTGACCAAACACGAATTTTCTAGTCTGGGCCGTGGAAAATATAGTGGTACTGGCCATATCCATTGACGAAGTTTCTCTTTCTTTATATAATTTAAAATCTTTTAATGTAATTATGTTGTGGTATAAGAGATTAGCATTTGTCGATTTGAAAAAATTATCAACAGTTTGGGCACATAACTTCGTCCTCCATTTTCATATTTCTTGACATATTTTTTGGGTTTTCAGAATGCAGCACAACTGAGTCATCTGATGATATTGAGAAACAAGAGTTTGAGGAGGTGTCGGAAGAGGATGAAACTTCTTTTTATGACACAAGAGAGTATTTTACTGAACCTTCTGTTAGTTGTGGGCCTGTAAAAGGAGTTACAAATCAAGCCAAGTTGCAAAAGGAACCAGGTAATACATTTGATAATGTGGAGAAGATGTATGATGCGAAGGGAAAATCTGATTCTACATATCCACACGTTGAAAGGCGAAACAAGCTTCCTGATCCAGTTGAGAAAGAGAAAGGTGTCAGTCTTTGGTCTATGATTAAAGATAATGTGGGAAAGGATCTCACACGAGTTTGTCTCCCTGTTTATTTTAATGAACCGATATCTTCCCTTCAAAAATGTTTTGAGGACTTGGAGTACTCTTATCTTCTGGATCAAGCATACGAGTATGGAAAAGCGGTAAGACTGACATACATTTATTCTTGTGTCTAATTGGTCATCCTCTAAAATTAATGTACTTGCGTTGATAACATGAGTGTGTGTTCACATGGGATGATTCCAGTTCAGTGTAAGAAGGGTTGTGCTTGCAAGCATGCTTTTGATGTGAGGATTCTACTAATTGTCTTGTAGATTTTCATTGCATCAAGGCACAATATTTAATCTAATAATATTGAACTAATTCGCTCTTCCATATGGTCATGTAATCTTCATATATATATATATATATTTACTATAGTCATTTATAGAGTTACCCGTCAAAAATACGAAAATTCACAGGTAAAACCTTGTGGATAGGAGGGTGGTGGAGTAGAGAAAGGGCTTCTCCCATTGTGTAGTCCACTGTCAATTGTTTTTCAGGAAGCTGAGGGGATGGGCAGGATAACTACCATTTCTATAGCTTACAATCATTGGCAGTTCAAAAAAAAAGCAAGATGATCTTCCAGAATTTGATGCCTTTTAACATTTTACGGATCTGCGTCTGCTTTTGGACCCTTTGGCTTGTTTAGTGTTGTTGTTTTCATGAGCATCAAAGAATGTTATTTAGTTTTTTATTTTTCCAATATCTGTTAAATCTTACATTTCACTTCCTCACACCTTGTATGATATCAGGGAAACAGTCTCCTAAGGGTTCTAAATGTTGCTGCTTTTGCTGTGTCTGGGTATGCTTCCTCTGAAGGCCGACACTGTAAACCCTTCAATCCTTTACTAGGAGAAACTTATGAAGCTGACTATCCAGACAAAGGAGTTCGGTTTTTCTCTGAAAAGGTTAGTATCTAGGATTTAGTTACAAGATTTGTCACCCATTATGGCAAAAAATATATATGCAGCAGTTATATTGAACTTAAGTTGAACAATATTAGCTAATAAATAGTACTTTTCACTTACCAAAAATCAGGAGAGAATGTGCGTGTATTCTTTTGGCAGACTTCAATTAACGAAATTTGAAAGCTTTGAGAAAAATATGACTTGTGTTGAGAGCTCACTGGATGATAGGCAAAAAAAAGAAAAAAGAAGGAAAACGGCTGTACCAATTTTTCGTTCCCATTTACAGGGGAATCAAAATAATATAATTACAATCCATAAAGGTATTGAGATACATTTTGTCAAAGCTTTAAGCAGTCTTGGACAAGTGAAATTTCCAGCAAAGTCTGTTATGGAAGAATTCTTTTTGAAGTATTCCCTTTGTTGTTCTTTACTGCATGTAATAGTTAAATAATTGATTAAAAATTGTGAAAGGATATTTCAGTAATATTTCAAAATCAAAGCATATTTCAGTAATATTTCAAGTTGGAACAGGTCAGCCACCACCCAACTGTTATTGCCTGCCACTGTGAAGGGAAAGGATGGAAATTCTGGGGTGACAGCAACCTCCACACAAAATTTTGGGGGCGGTCAATTCAGCTTGATCCAGTTGGAGTTCTGACCGTAGAGTTTGATGATGGTGAATTATTCCAATGGAGCAAGGTGAGCAATGCTACATGATCATGACTGGGCAGCTTTTTGAAGCTCAACATTTTTATGATCTTCTGGCTTCATTTTCTATTTTTATGGGAACAATTACATAGAATACTTTCTTGTTGTCTTAGGTTACGACGACTATTTATAATCTTATCCTTGGTAAAGTATATTGTGATCACCATGGCACAATGCAAATTTGCGGTAATCGCAAATATTCATGCAAACTCAAGTTCAAACAGCAGTCTATTCTTGACCGAAATCCTCACCAGGTTACTAATCCATTTTTAGCAAATTATTCTTTTGTTAGCATCTTGGAATTACAAGAACCTTCTCTAACTTAACGCTGTGCTGGTTTGATTGCTTCACATCTGTGTGGTTTTAGAAGCCGTGTCATGTACTAGGATATTATCGAACTTGTTCATTCAATGACATCCCACTATTACGCAGGTCAATGGGTTTATTGAAGATGTTGCAGGGAAAAAAGTAGCTACATTATTTGGGAAATGGGATGACAGCATGTATTATATTAATGGTGATGGGACTGGCAAGCTGAAGGATGGCAATGTCTCATCTAATGCCTCCTTGCTGTGGAAAAGTGATAAGCCCCCATCTAATCTCACTCGGTACAACTTAACATCATTTGCAATCACACTAAATGAGCTAACGGCTGGACTGCAGGTAGAGATAGTGTATTAAATCTATCTCGTATGCAATTTCATTTCTCCTCTTATGCATATCTAATTGTTTCTTATAGCTTTGTCTGATCTCGGGTATTTGATCACGGATTAAGGAGAAGCTTCCACCTACGGATTCCAGGCTAAGACCAGACCAGCGGCATTTGGAGAATGGGGAATATGAGAAGGCTAATGCTGAGAAACAACGGTTGGAAAAGAGGCAAAGAATGGTATGTAATATTTGTGATATTCTTGTATTTATTCAATTTCTTGAATGAGTTTCATTTTCTATTTTGATTTTATACCATGTATGAAAGATGCTCAAATACATGTTTCTTGCCTTCACCGACACCTGCCTGATGATGACCTACTCTTTGTTACCATGTGGTATCTTTTATATATTTGGACTACCATATATAACTCATAAAGCTTCCATCGGGAGAAATTGTATCCTGATAATCATAATACTTGTCAGCCAGAATCTCTACGTTAAGTAGGGAGTGATTTATGTAGTAAGCCCACATTTACATTTTACTGTAATTCTTATTTAGTTATCATCATGCTTCCTTTAATTTTGCACAGTCAAGAAAACTACAAGAAAATGGGTGGAAGCCTAGATGGTTCCAGAGGGAAGGTGAAAATGGACCCTTCCACTATGCAGGTGGCTATTGGGAAGCACGGGAGAAACTTGAGTGGGATGGATGTCCGAATATATTTGGGGAATTTAACAATGATGTGCTTAACTCTGAAGACTCTTGATGTTAATTAAGGTTTGTGCATTCATACTTGAAAACTACATAAATAATATCCGAGAGTGCAATTTCCACTGTATTGTGCTGCTTATTTCCCATATCTATGATATAAAGCTTCTTATTCAGGAGCAGTGACAATCCACATTTTGTTGCCAAAGTTTGAATAATCTGTAAATTGTTTAAGAAAGTGATCCTGGTCAGATATATATTTAGAATTAGTCTCATGGGTTGGGGCATGTCATGAGACAACCGACTCGTCATATGCATAAACAATTTTAGTTTCCTATAGTTTGGTGATTGAAGAATATTCCAGCTGTTATGGCAGGAAAATGAATTAAGTTGCAATATTGCAGACAAGGGCTCAAGTCTTCTTGTGCCCTGAATACCACAGTCACCTATTTCCACTCTCTGACTGGCTTGACAAATGACAATAACCTTCTGTTACATAATTAAATTCTCTTATGAATCTCAGGTAGAATGAGTAAAAGCAAAGGGCTGTCATTGAATCATCCAGAAAAGTTTATTCAATAAATCATTCAACTTTCCTTTTATTTAACCATTTTCGTCGTTCTTAATGAGATCCAAACAATGAGAGAAAATGAGAGAATACTGGCCTGAGAAAAAAGGAAAAACATATGTTTATAGCCATCATAGCTCAAATTTACTGTTTTGTAGCATTGATTGTTTTTTAAAGTCGTAATTGCACTTAACTTTGCTGATATTGCAGAAAGAGCCGGTTGTCATAATCATTTCAGAACAGGCTATAAACAAAAGTGGTAGTGGTCTGGTATGGTTGTTCCTGTTTTCCAGATTCTTCAGGTTGCCAAGATTACAGTCTGAAGTAAACAAAGTTATTATGGGGAACATTTGAATGATGATCAAAAGGTCAGGCTAATATTTCCTTGTAACAGTATCAATTCTAAGTTTCTGCAACAGGAAGAGGGGGGCTGAGGTTTGGTTTGTGTAATGTAGTCGTTTCTGTCTCTCTCCATAGTTCATTTGTAATAGTTCCTTCAACACTGCTAGCCCCTGGCTGACAATTTCGTTGTGATATATTTTTTTTTATTTGGTATTTCTTTATTAGGAATAAATGAGAAAAAGAAAGCTGTATCCTTGCCATCATTTACAAAATGGACCAACAAATTTGGGATTTTTCTACTTTACAACCAACAAACCGTATACCCCTCGAAAAAGGCTCAGGCTTTGATTTTGTTGCCCGGTCGGTTCCTTAATACTAGTGAGTGATGTAGCAGCAAGTTTAAAACATAATATAATTTTAAATATATGCCTTTAAATGTATACAGCAAAATTATCATCCTACTGTTGAATTTCATTTATAGTTCAATTCTGCACTCGCTCTTCCTGAATTATAGTTGGAAAATCACTTCCTAGAGTGGTAATAGCTATCAGTAGAAGAATCAATGCTAATATAATTAGCAAATAAATTAACGTATACATTTGATTCTCTTTAGTTTCAACCATTCTTTTTGTCAATTATGAGTGCTTATTGAGATAATATATATATATATATATAATTCAACAAGGTGCAATAACTTTTAACAATAAACATTCTTTCTTTTTAAAGCACAGTAACTTGATAACAAATGGTACATGGATGGTGAAATTATTGGATAAAATTAGGAAACGCTTCATACTAACTAAAGTTTATAATGAACACTTATTTTTGCCTAATAATAACTATTAATTTTGTTCTATAACAACTATAAATTAAAAATTACGTGATAATTTATCAATCAAATCAGAAGAGAATAATATATGCATATTATTGCTTATTCTTTAATTTAAAAAATCATCCCATCACAATTCAGAACACATTAATTCCTTTGTTCTTTATCTAACAACTTATCAAAAATTCCTATATTTATCAGGATTTTTGACATCTTTTCTCCAATAATATCAGTTTCTATTTGGATTTCCTGTCTCTTATCTGAAAAATCTTTGACAAATTAAATGCTCCAACAAAAAGGAACCCTTATATGCCCATGTCACAAGCTACACTTGGCAATAGCAAGTCTAGCTATAATGATGTTGTAGAGTTTCTTTTGGAAGCAAAACTTAAGGCCTACCACCTACAACTACAACAGCTGGCTTTTGGGCATTCCTCGACGTCAACAAGTCGCAATCTTTAGCTGGATGTTGAACGGTTAAGAAATTTACTGGGCTTTGAAGTTTTATTCCTTACCACCGATTTCAATTCGATGCATGAGGCTTCTGCTTCGTCAGCAATATGTACACGAATCTCTGAATTCTTCTGTGATACGTCAATATCTTTCTGGGCCAGCATTTCCTAAAGCTACATTGGATTAACAAGTCAGCCCGTAATTGATATGTGATTGTGATTGATATATATTGAATTTTGATTACCCCGTTGTGACTGACGGATATAAATAAAGATGCTCAAAATTCGAAAGTAGGATGTGTTATTAATAATTAAATAATAATATATATAATTTTCTTCTACAAAAATATTAAGCTTTTACCAGCCTTTTTTTATACTTTCTTTATTGTCCTCCTTATTTATTTATAGATTATATGATAACAATTTATGAGTGTACGTATAATTTTATAAGAACACAGTTATTTATTGTGTTATTTCTTTTGAATAATTACATTATTTTGAGGAATTGTTTCTCTTGATGAACCATTGCACTCCTTTACATATCACCATCATATTGATCTTGTATAATAATATATCCATTCTAAACGCTTTGATCATATATAACAATATATCCATTCTAAAACCGCCTGCCAAATGTACCATTGTTGATCTCTGCTTTATAAATATTGGAACATTGTTTTTGTCCCACCCAAGAATTTAAAATACATTGCCGAATAAATATGTTGGCATCATGGGTAGGAGGAATCGAATAATAATGACCCTTAAATTTGAAACTTGGCATTTGCTTTTTTTTTTTTTTTTCCCTTTTGGGGGTCAAGAAATGTTGCAAGAAAGATACCCACAACATAACATGAACACCTGATTTGGAACTGCTGCTAGATGCCTCTCACATATCATAGGGTGTTTTACTTTTTTGTGCATTTAAATATTTAGATTAGAGGTGCTCAAATCCTTTCAAATTAATTATTTATGTTCTTTGTTTATGTGTTGGACTGGAACTAAATAATTTATCGCTGCAACTTGTGAAGGATAATATTAAAATTTAATTTAGATTTGTTAATTAATCAAGAAAAAGAAAAACATATAATTATAATAATGCTTTCCTTTCTCTGAGTTGCCTCATTTGACATTTAATACATAATCTTATTATTTATATATATATATATATTTATTTTAAAATTAACTAATAATTATAATAATGATTAAAATAAATTAAAAAAATAAAATTTTAACACAGATAGTATAATTGTATTAAACTATCTCACAAGAATAATTTCATATAAGATTTGTTTCTTTAGACCATATCTTCGTGTGGGGGCATCGAACCTTCTATTCTCCTTAATTTAATGCGAGTTGGATGGGAAATTGAAGTATGCTAGCTTCATAGAATTTGTAACTTTTGTTGGGATGTATATATGACTTTTTATTTTATTTGTATCGTGATTTGAGGAGATTTTTAAATCTATTTTTTAGAAATAGTTTTGTTCTTGAATTTACCTTAATTTAACACAGAATATTACTACAACTTATACAATGAATGAGAATATTAAATTTGGAACAATTAAGATATCTCATTCTTTATAGAAATGAAAAAATAAATAAATAATATTTTCTTATTATTCAAAGTTTACAACATATCAGTATTTACAGTGAAATTGGGATTCATTTTCATACAAAAATTTGACTAATTATGTTCTATTATGTTAAATTTGACTGTTATTCTTGTCTTTTTTAATATAATAATTAAATTAATATATGTTGAGAAGATCTTTACCCTAATTATCATCATCATCATCATCTTGAGAAAATTCTATTCTCATTCTTAACATCCTCCCTCAAGTTGTGAAAATATTTTCATCAACTCTTTGCTTTTCAAGATATTGTAATTTTTTGATTTGTCTTATAAATTCTATAATTAATTAATAACTTTTTTTTTTTTATTTTAATCTTCCTCTTTGTTTTGATTTTAATAGATACTCTCATTTCACTTTTTTTGGTGAATGCTTATAATTGATCTGGTGGTTGTTAATTTAAAAACTTTTAAATTCTTAAACTTGCTTTGATATTACCAAAAAAAAAAAGAATGGAAGAAAATATTGTATTTCTATTTTATTATTCAAAATTTACAATATAATAATATTTATAATAAAAAAATAAATAAATTATATCACAGTCAATTACTTTCACATTGATTGACGTAGCTCAAATTTAAGGTAAATCATGTTAAATATTTTGCCTCTCTTTATAAAATGCATCATATATTTTGTTGCACAGTAAAAGTTTCTAACACTTTTGAGTATAAAAATGGAATTCAAACAATTTCATTACAATAATTTCAAAGATTAACTGTTGAAGAATTGGTTGTTGAAATTGACATGCGACCTAGACTTTGGCATTTTATAATTATGCTAGTAGTCCCGTCGCGTCACCTAATACATATATGTATGTAATGTACATGCATGGGGTTTACTTGACATCTAAGAGAGGATTGCCACTGAAAGAAGTAATCTTTACTTGTCAAATCCAATGTATATTGCTTTTGGTTTCATGATTGATCTTAGTGCATTAGCCCTCATATTATTGGTCATTTGAAACTATTGAAAAGAGAGAGAAAAAGAGATTTTGGATGTTTGTGCTTGATATTTTTGGGTTACGGTCGTTGCAATAAACAATCATAGGGTTGCATGCCAAACTATGAACAAGAGCAGCAAAGGACAAGATGCCAATTTTCCTAACTGGCAAATAAATCCACAAGCAATGGATCTAAACATATAATTTGACAGAGATGTCACGAGGTTATATAATTAATAACGTGAGCCTGTGGTGCCAAAGATAGATACAAGTGTATATATATATATATATATATATGGATAATATTTCGATCAAGGTCGAGGTCCTGTGATTTGTATTCAAGGAATTTTGTGCTGTCATTGGCCTGGAATCCCGTAAGCCGCATGACAAATGAACTGTTAATTTGACAGATTGGATGCTAAAGGGCAATCGCAAGTGTGAGGCATAAGTCGTGGAAATATTAAATCAAATCCCGAGTGTAGCCGTGAAAATCGTTTATTTATTTATTTTTTTATTACCGGGTTAAACCTTATCCGTTATATTTTCAAAAGTATCTCTGTTATTGAAGTTAGGATTTTCTCATTATTTAATACTCATGCACTAATTTTGAAATGACTAACAATAATAATATGTTATTAATTTTTTCTATGAAATTTTATAAACTATTATTTAGATGATTTTGAAAGATAAGTACTCGTAAGTCATAAGACGATTTTGGTCTTAATGCCAATCGATAATTAACTCTTATATTGATTTTGGTAGGAGGGATAGTTAAACTTCATATGTGTGCAATCATTACAAGTTATATATCAATTAAATAAAAGATGTTTATGCATTTTGTACTAATATATATCCAACTTAAGTAAGGTATCTAAATCTATAATATTTATTAGGCTAGACCTTTTAATTTTACAAAATATATATATTTATGTGTATAATTATTAACAATTTAATTAGCATTGAGTTATTAAGAACTATATCTGTACAAATTGACACTAACAAACAACTACCTAGATTTTATAACTCATTTCATATAATCACCTTTGTACAACTTATTATTATTATTTTTTAAATATGAATAATACTAGTTATACAAATTTTTATATATAAATAATTGTATTCAAATTGATGAGTGAAGAGTATTGGATAAATATAAACTCAAAAATTATTCATAAAGATTAAATATAATATTGAATTTATAAAAATATGAATAAAGAATTTTTAAGTGTATTATTACGTGCTATTCTAAATTTACAATTATATTATGATTTGAAATTATCTTACTTGCATTTTGAATGATCTTTTGACAGTTTTAATTATTATCCAATTATTAATATTATTATTTAAACCTTTTCCCTTTTCTCCAAACAACTTTCTTTTTTCTTTGATTCTTCTTTTGGATTTGATGGCTGGGAATTTATAAAATATCATTAATAACTAGCTTAGAGTAGCAATTTGCAGCCGAAAAAAAAAAAAGATCCTTTTTCTTTTTTATGTATGATTGTGGCACTTTGTTTTCCATTTTCATTCTATATATGTAAAGGTTACAAGCTTATTAAAAAGAAAAAAGAAAAGAAAAGAAAAGACTTGTAATACAATACAAAATCCGGAAGAAGAGAAAACCTTGTGGGTATTAAGCATGGCAAGTAAGCTCTGCTTCCTCCAGCTCAATACCAACCTCAGCAAGCCTCTTATCCTTGTACACATACCATTTAGCACAAACCAAATATATAACAAAGTTCAAAGCACTCAAAATTGCCAAGAGCCAGTAGAAATCATAAAGCCTCCCTTGGTTGAGATTGTCAGCTAGCCATGGCCTCCTGTCCCCGGTCACTTTGTGCACTATAGAAACCAATAAAGTGCTAAGGAAAAACCCTAATGAAAGCGTGCTCAAAAACAACCCTGTGCTCATAGTCTTCATCCCTTTTGGACATTCCCTTAGGAAAAAATCAAGCTGCCCTATATATGTAAAGGCCTCTCCTGCACCCACCAAGAAAAACTGAGGTACCAGCCAGAACACGCTCATTGGAATCTCTGCCGTTGGATCATTTGTCAAACCGTGTGATCTTGTGGTACTCAATCGCTTTAATTCACAGAGTGCTGCAGCCACCATTGAAAGAATTGAAAGCACAAGACCAACCCCTATACGTTGCAATGGGGTGAGTCCTTGTGGGTTCTTATACACTTTTTTTGCGATTGGAGCAATAATTCGGTCATAAACTGGAACAGTGAAGAGAATGCTGCCTACAAAGAAGGCCGTCAGTGAAGCTCCCGGAATTTGAAAACTGCCAATGTGACGGCTCATTGTTGTTGCCTGAGATACTGAAAATGTTGTCATTTGCGCATAGACTGTCCAAAATATGATAGTGGTTGCCCAAATAGGCAGCATTCTGATCAGCATTTTTACTTCTTCAACATCTGTTAGTGTTGATAAATACCATTTGTCAATTATACTAGTGCAATTACTCATATCTGACTCCCTGATTGCTGCCTTGTCCAACAAACTGCACAAGAAAAGTCATATCAAAATTAATACACATCCCATCCCAGTATTTAACTTCTTCAAGTCATAACAAAAATTATGAGAAGGAGAACGTGACATAAATATGGACCTGCACTGAATGGTTTTGGTGGTCCATTTGATGTATCATACATTTGTTTGTTTCTGGGTAATTCTTTTTTTAAAAAGAATCTTAAGGAAAATTAGAAAATTAACGGACCGTGATGGAATGCAAGAGGACAGGAAATAGACGTGGTGCTTAGCATATCCGTGAGCTAGAAAAAAACTTAATTACGTGGTCAGGACAAGGAGCGTGAGGATGAGTTAGCTAGGGTAGGACAGTCTGGCTATGTGGCTCGTGATCTCTTTTCGATTCCTTTGTAAATTGGAGCTCTGTATTTTTCATTTAATTATTCACAAAATTCATATGCTTCGGATTTGAGCACTTGTATTTTTTACTTTAAAATCATTCTACTGAATCATGGCCATGGGCAAGGAAACTCCTAAGCTAATCCTACAGCAACATGTGGTGGAATCTCAAGGGGACACTAAAAGTATAGTAGTGATAATGATAAGCATCTGATTCCGATAATGCATTTCCATTACGAGATCCTTTTATTTTTATTATTAATGTCCTTTGGAGTAGGAACTATTTCTTTTTTCCTTGGATTGAAAATTTGGAAAATTATATAGCAATCAGAGTTTGTCCTACTGAAACATGACATATTGCAGCTGGTCCCTATATAGCATGTGGCATGTAATAAACTGGTTTTCAAATTATGACAGAAAAGAACTAGACAAATTTATTTGTCCATTCATGACAGGATGTGGCTGCAGCCATGACATCTCTTCTTGCATATATATATCCACAGGCCAAATAATTACGAATCCAAAATCAATAATTCTGGTATGTGATTTAATGTAAGAACTAGTTGGTTGTCAATCACGCATCAAAAAAAGGCCCACCCAAGAGATAAGTTACTGCTTTCCCACCTACTCGAATTTTTGTTTCAGATTATTGTGTTCTAATTGAATTATCCTAGTTTCAATGAAGGCTTAACAACTAGTATTTGGTCACAATTAACTTCATAATTATAGTGGTCCATTCTCGATATTATATATTTCTTCTTCTGGATACCTTCCTACTTCGAGGAAATTTCAATATACACCACTAATGATCTATTATTTATTAATCAGCTTATTAACATCTCATTATAATTTCTTCACCTTCTAGTTGAATCTTTCAAAAGTTGAGGAATCAATAAAGAAAAAAATGCTTTTCACGTTTCGATCATTTAATATGCGAAAAGTAAGAGTGATTTTTATTAAAGGGTGCATGGAAAAATTTACCACGGACAGATAGATTCAATATATATATAATTAATACTAACCGGAATTGTTTGCTGTGGGGCAACTTTTGCTTTTTCTTCTTGCCTTCAACTGGAATATCTTCAATATTGTAAAGCTCCGATAAATCTGATGGAAAATCCAAATTCCTTTTCCTCCAAGCTGCAACAAACACCGTTGCAATCTGTGTCAACGGGCTACCAACCAATTTCTTGAACCGATATCGCCTTGTGCCTGCCAAAAACACAACCAAGCCAAGAACAATGGCACAAGCGCATATGCCATATCCCCATTCACGCCCTAAGTTGTCTTGTATGTATACTAGAATGGTCACTGCACCGAGTGCGCCGATGTTAATGAAGAAAAAGAACCAGTGGAAAAAGTTGCCCATCTGTTTTCGTTCTTGTGGGTCTGAATCATCGAATTGGTCGGACCCAAATCCTGAGACACTTGATTTGAGGCCACCAGTGCCTAAAGCGGTTAGATAGAGTGCTATGTAGAGAACAATGAGTTGCATACTGCTTGCTTGGATGCAAGGTGAGTCGCCTTTGGGGTCACATTTAGGCGGCCTCAGGCTGGGGATTATTGTTGAGATTGTCAAGATTGTCACTCCCTAATAAATTGCACAACCCCAAAAAGAAACAAATATAATAATTAATAAGTATCTAAAAATGTGTATATATATTCTCAAGACCAAGAGATAAAAGGCCATTATAAACTTTTATAGGTTAGGCAAAGTAAAAGCCGGTGGGTTAGGCAGGAGTTCAAATTGTGCACTGCTAGCTGCAGGCACATGCTAGCGAGCTGGCTCATTTAAGTTCATTATTTATTTATTTATTATTTTTCACTTCCTTAGGTCCTTAAAGTTAACAAATGAATCAAAGATTGTCACTTACAGTTGCTTGAACGATCGCAAAGATTCCGATGGTGAGATACCTGTTTTAAAAACAAGATCGACATACAAGATCAGAATGAAAGAAGTTGAACCCTTAAGATAGAGAGTAGAGCAAGTTTTTCAATTGCAAACCTGCCAAGGAAGGTGTCAGCAACAAAGCCACCGAGCAAACAGAGCATAAAAGAGGTGCCAAGAAAGTTGGTAACGGTGTTGGCAGAAGTAGCATTGCCCATATGCATAGTCGCAGTCAAATAAGTCACCAGATTAACAGCAATACCAAGCGTTGTCAACCTCTCCCATGTCTCAACACCTAACCAAAGAAAGAAACAAAAAATAAAAAACCCAATTAAGTACACCCATGATATATAGTGTACAGATCCAAAACTAGGTAGTGAAATCAAGTAACAAGGATGGAGGAAGTTAGTTAGGGAAGTGGAAAGAAGGAAAAGGGTTTAAGACCTAGAATCATGGCGGCGCTGGTCCAGCCACCGGTTTTGGAACGCTCGGCTGGCCGGCCCTTGTAGTCCCAAGCATCTGAGATGGTTTTCCCTTGTGTTTGAGGGAGCTGAGTCATTGTATTTGTATAAATATGCTTTTGTCCTCAACTATGAACAGTAACTAACAGAGACAAGGAAAGAATTTATGAATTCTGGCACACTATGGGCAAGGTTACAGGGCTTTTTATAGTGGATCGTGGAAGTTAAAGGACCTTAAGCCATGGAATATCTTAAAAAAAAAAAATAATAAATTTGGATGAAGTGCCACCCCAACAAAATAGAGTATTAAAAATAAGACAAAATAATAATTCCTCTCCCTTTAGAACCATAGTTGAGGAGAGAGCTCAGTTGACAGGATTAGGCTCATGGTAGTAGCTGACTTTTTTTAAAAAAAACAGAATTGGCACTTTTTCTTTGGAAGAGAAATGAAAATTAATAATTTATACATTTATATCAGTTTTTAAAAAATATTTTCAAAACAAAAATACTCATATTCCATGTAATTAAATAGAAGTCAATAAGCTAAAAGAATTATAAGGTACCAACCATTTTATATATATATATATATATATATAATAGCTCTGTTATAATTTGTTAAAAAAATATTATTGATTTCTGTTCATTGAATCAAATTTCAAATAATCTTGATTGCTGTACATTAAATCAATGGTCAATTAAAGGGTAAAATTTAAAGTTTTTTTCCATGATTATATTGATATTTCACTTCTGAATTTAGAATTTGATGCTCTATACTTGGAACAACTAAGCTCCGAAAACAACAGCCCACTATGCGTTGGTTCCATTGATAAAATTTTATCAAATTTACAAGATTCAAAGAGAAAGTTAACTGGGTTGAAGAAAAAACTATTTTGAAACGGAAAAATTCATCATTGTAAACCATTCTTTTAGTGCAATAAATTGATTGAAGTTACTAAAAAAAAAGTCCTCAGAAAACTTAACCTCAAGAAATGGTAGAGGCATGCAATTCTATATGCTTGTTCATTTATTTTAATTTTAAGGTAAAAAAAGCAGCTTCAGTTGAAATTAAATAGAGATCAACAACTATATTGGTTGTATATGCTTTGTTAAATATGAATCAAAATAATCAAAGAAAATTGAAAAGTATTAGAATGAGTTTTATTTATTTTAAGTAGGGTTGACAATTCAAGTTATTGTGTTATATTATATCGTGTCATATTTGTGTCGTATTAAAAAAAGTCAATCTGAATTTGACCCATTTAATAATCATATAAAGATGTAAAAACCTTAATCCAACACAATTATTAAACGGTTAAATGAATTGTAATATTGTCATATATTTATTATTTTTTATTTATATTTTAATATATTTTAATAATATTTATGATGACATTTTCTTAAATACTAATTATTTTTATTATAAATATAACTAAATATCTTTTAAAAATAAATAAATATAACTATAAATTTTTTGAAATTAAAAAATTAAAAAATAAATTTATTAAATTATAAATGAGTTAGTACAATATAATTATTCAAATAGTTAATTATATTATAAACAGATTCAAATATCGAGAATTCTAAATTCTAACTTTATATAATTATTAATTATGTCGTGTCGTATTATTTATTTTACAATAGTATTATTTTATTTTAACCTAAATTCATAAATTTTGTATTAAGTTGGGTTGAGTCGCGCAAAAAATTATACCCCTAATTTTAAACATATACACGGTCGTTTTGAACTGAGAGAAAGGGGGTTCAGATTCGCCATCAGCCATCAACTGGCATGCAGCATCAAGTTCCCTTTCCTGGCTTTGTGCTCGTTCTTTACAACGTGGTCTAAAGTATATTATCATATAATAATAATACTTATGAAATTGAAATTGTAAAATTTTTTATTTTAATTAACACATGACATTAAATATAAACCTAACATTTCTCATTTTTGTATGGTCAGAAAAATTATTGGATATAATTTATCTTATAATTAGTTTAAGATTTGAAATTTTGTGAGAGAAATAAAAACATCTCTTAATGTAATTTTGACGAGAAATCATTCGAAAGAGTCTTATTAATTATTTTAGGTTTTAATATCTTATATTAATTCTTTTCTCCATATAATTGCAAGTTATCACAAGTGTTGTGTTTCTTTTACAATTTTAAGGGTTTGTTTGGGAGTATTAAAGAAAAATTGCTAAAAGCCCTAATATATTTTAAATATTTTTTAGCATTTTTTAAAATAATTTATTAAAATGTTTAATATTACGGTAAAATATTTTAAATAATCATTTTAATTAGTATGTAATTATATACTAATTTAATTATATTTGTGCTAATTAAATTTGACAAGTACTTATATAGTGTTAGTGCCTATTTGGTATGCTAATTAGCACTACATAAGTACTAAATGAAGAATATAATTACTTATTCATGTGTTTAGCTATTAATTCTATACAAGTGCTTATTAAATTTAATTAGTATTAGAAGTGATTTTTATACTAGTTCATGATTACATACTTATTAAAATAATAGTTAAAATTCTTTATGGGTAACATTAAAATATTTTGATAAAATTTTCTAGAAAGTGTTAAAATACATAAATGTTTATGTATTTTTAACACTTTTTCTTTAGTATTTTTAATAACCAAACATATAAATAATAGACAAACACACATAAATAAGTATTTATAACTTTTTTTTTAATATTTATATAGTGTTAATTAGCACTGTGAAGACACTAATTAACATGCACTAGCAGTTCTCAAATGAATAACGTGTAATTTGTAAACTTTCCATGCGCTAATCATCACATATGCAATAAATTCATAGAAAGGAAAGTAGAAAACTTTGATGGGTTATCAAATCTAGTTTTAATGGACGAGAATTGTTGTGCTGTAAACAGCACCAAGTGGAGAGGAAATTAGTAGACATAAAGATGCAGTTTTTTTTTTTTTAAAAAAAAAATCAAGGTCAAAGTTTCCGCTCTCACAATTGCATGGAGTGGCTATAGACTTTATATTTATTAATGTTGATGATGTAGGGTCCTACGTTCGGAAGACTACACCAAATGGGTGGTAAATGGTAATCCAATGTCTGCGTTCGAATTCCTCGTAGAGTTTGTAAAATATTCATCACTGGTTCATGCTCTTTTACAAAATTTATGTCACTAAATGACGTATTATATTCTTTCCACCTTTTTAATGGTAGAAATATTTCTATATAATTAATGTTTATTTACAACTAGTTTGATTAAGAATGTAAGTGAATCCAATAATCACCGATAAACAGTCTGTGGCATTGATCATGAAGGATAGAGGGAGAGAAAAGCTAACTTTCATCCTCGGATGTTACCTTCCCAACTGCAAGCCATTGCATACGGAACTGATATTTCTTTAAGTACGCATTTAATTTCACTTGATTGCATTGTACCTTATTGGGAAGTGAAAGAGGTCCATGAATTTACATGCTTGATCACGATATCTAAGCAGATCGAGACTCGACTGATATATAGTTAACCATAAAGTTGATGAAAATGTTTGACATATACTATATAATAATATATATAAAGTAATTAAGCAATGTGCAATGTCGAGCGCAGAATATCCCAAAGATACGTTTGTTGCGGAAAGAAGTGAACCGACGGACGTAAGATCTTGGATTCTAAAACTTTATTCAAACGGAATCTCAGAAAATCGTTTAATATGCCTTTCCAGTTCATAAAACTATAGGGTGCTGTGCCAATTAAGTATTAATCACTTTCTCACAAGCCACGTTCGGTTCAGCCCTCAAGTGATGGCTGGCTGCATGTAAGCGAGCAGTTTTGCCAAAAGCAATAATTTGTCATGATTTATTCGGCCGGGTTCTGCCTCTATAGGCTGTTTGCCAACCCAGCAAACATGTTCCATTTCAGCGATATATAATCAAATCTTCTATAGATTAATACTCGTGTAAGTTATAAAATCTTATGCAGAGAAAAATGAAAAAAGATGAAGAATTTTGTATACTTTGCCGTCTTCATTAAAGAAATATGGATTATATATTTCTTCTTAATGAGTCGAAATTAATTAATATAATGTTCCTTGTATTGCTGACATACACATAATTTTAATTTAGTTATTTAAGGCAAGCGCCAATTGTAAATTGAAGAATTGTTTTTCTTAAGAAATTTACTAATGTTATGCGGGCATATGAATCATGTGGCTACCGATCATTGCCAGTAATTATCGCTACCAAATTGATAAATGTGAATAATGGAAATGGGACACTGGAACAAGTCAATTTAAGAAAAAAAAAAAAAAGAGTTGTTAATTTCTTTTGATTTTTATATTTTTTGGGGTCAATGTCGACAGAGTTAATTAGCGTTAGCGATAGTCGGATTAGGTTAGGATTACCATTCATGTTTTGAAGGTCCATAAATGAATCTGGACACGTGACACGTTGATTCTCAAAATTCTAATTATTCTATATCACGAACGATGTGGCTGTTGAATTCCCGCCACACGTCTGTCTGATTCATCACTGATTCGAGTTAGCCGTTTAGATGCTTATTGACAGTGTGTTATTTAAAATCTAAAAATTAAAATTAAAATAACATAAAGATAGTTTCGGAAAATATGGCCGGTTCTGTGGAGACCCATCGGCAGCTGCTGACCTTTCATTTTGTTTTTTTATTCCATAATAATTAGGGATATGAAATTCAGGGATATTCATGGAATTAGAGTTCAATTTTTATAAGATACCAAGCTATAACTAACACAGAATCAAATATCAGTAATAAGTTCGCTGACTTTTCACGAAAACGTCTCATTACTGTGATATGAGACAACCATGATCGATAAAGGGTTTTATACATAATTATCTAGTAATTATACATCTAATCTAAATAACTTTCTTTTCTACCTCAGTAGTAAAGCCTACGTCTTACCATACATTATATTATCATAATTATTGGCACTAATATTTTACAGCATGTATTATTGTTCTCATGACAGAGAAATGAGAGCATTTGTTTATTATGAATAATTTCAAGTGATAATAATTATATATAATGTAGGTGGCGACTCTACCTTGGCAGTGAGCTGTGATTACTGAATACATAGTATTCATACTTCTTTGGACAACAATTTTTGGATCACGAGAGACGGTGTCAAACAGGAAGAAGAATTCTTAACTGGTATTTCACCATAAAAAAATTGGTTTCAGGGTAATCTTTCAAGATCTCCAAAAGCCAATGTAAGAGACAGGATATGACAACTGGCTCAATCATAGCTCTTTAAAATGCTGAAAATGTATGTGATACATCAATTATCGAACAAAGAAAAACGTATACAGTACACTAAAGTATCGTTGATTTCTCAATAAAAGACTAGCCTATGATAGAAGAGAGAGAGAGAGTTATATATCCACGCGTAAGATAATGGTGACTGGAGAGTCGGTAGACCAATTATATATATATATATATATAAAACCAATAATAATAATAATAATAGCTAGCTCTTCTCCCATGTTTTATCTTCTTGATACATGTACTATATAGCATATATAATTGATTCATGTATATGGCGACCAATAAGCAGCTTGTTTAACTGATCACGCATGGACCTAAAACTCTCAGTATAAGTGAAGCTATGGGATCATCTAATTATATTTATAAACAAGAAAAAAAAATATATATGTGATGTGAGGATTACACGGACGTTCTTATCTTGTTCTTGCGTTTGGTTGATAATTTCCAAGTTTGACATGTTAATTAACTCAGCAGGATGGTCAAGAACATACAGAAGAATCTTCAATCTAACAATGGTAACTTAAACTAGTTTAGTTTGACTATGGTTTAACAACGTCATTAAATTTGCATTGGCAGCATAAAATAGTAAACGATTTTTATATACATATAATTTTAATTTTCAATTGTAGATTCCAGAAAATGCAAATGGGGAAGATAATGATACCGTAAAGACGACAGGAACCCATTAAGAACTACAATGGGGGATTACCAAATTTGGAACAATTCATAATGATGGAGAATTGATACTGTAAAAGATCCTGCTTCTGCTGTGAAGTTTTTGTCTGGGGAAGGCCACTAAACTAAGAGGAGAGATTCGACAAATTTTGTCTACACACGTTTTTCATGTCTCGAGAATTAAAAAAGCAACCTTTGCAAGTTGGTTAATCCGTTGCTTAACTTTTAATTATTCTTAAATGGGGAATTGGCATTGCCACCATCATAGCAAATGAAGAATAAAATCGAGCCAGAGAGTGGAAAGCATGACCTTGGAAGGAGGAGAGAGCAAAAAAAAATAAAATTCTCCACTATGAAAAGCTATTTATGCCAAAAAGAATAATAACAATAAAAAATGATACCGAAGAACGGTGATACACGTACATACATCAGATTGTTTGAAAAAGAAAATGTTACACATCTCGAGTTTTCACTTCGCAGTCACAGACATAGAATTATAGTTTTTGACACATTTCGAGTTTTCGCTTCACAGATATGAAATATTTTCTTTTTTCAACGAACACATTATAAAATCAGGATTAATGTTTCATTTGCAATATATATATATATATATATTAAAAAAATACCACTTGTGGAAGGGGGTTAATAGATTGAGTGTTTTTTTTAATGGTTACGTAAATGGAAATGGAATATGAAGAAAGTTTCCTGTTACACTTGGTATGGCTTCTGAATTGTGTCTAGTATTTCATTATTTCCTGGGTACTTATAATATTAGATATCAGTGTGAAGAAACTACAAAAGATCCGCACGGGCTTAAAATGGCCATATCATCGAAACTATGTGAAGATAATGGACTTGTATTTTTGGGCCAAGCTGCTAATTTTTTTGGATGGTAATATTTTAATCCCACTATTGATGTAATAGAATTCCATTTGCTATTTTTTTTATTATTGCAATTTTATCAAAGTTAAATTAATAAAATAAATAAATGTTTTTGTGTAACTCCGGTTCCCTAAATATATATATAATTTATATTATGATAGAAGAAGTAAATATAAAATAGAAAAAGTATGAGAAGATAAAAAAGTAAATTTTATATTAATTTTTAAAATTTTTATCAAAAGAATTTGTTAATAAAAGTTTGTATGTGATAAAATATTTAAGAAACATTAATCATATATGGTATATACAACCACAACAAATTTAGTTGTCGATAAAAAAGTTGTATATTGAATGAATAAAACTAATAGAGAAGAAAATATTATAAATCTTTATTTATGATACGGTTATTTTTGGTATTATATGAGGTTATTTTACAAAATAGTATAATTTTAAGATTTTAATAGAATATGTTAATAAGTGGGGTGTTATCATACAAAAATTGGTGCGGAAATATTATCACCGAAATTTTTTTCTATGAAAAGCAAGGGCGAGTTTTTATGATATGTTGGGCAAATATATGCCTACTGTCATGATTTTAAAATGAATAGAAAAATGAGATAGTATTGAGTTTATAAGAGTGGGTATGTAATATTACTTAATAAACTAGTTTTTTTTTTTTGTTGATGTCGATTATTTAATTCGCAACTAGTGGCAAAAATGAAATCCTACGTATTCCAGTTTGTTACTTTATCATATATATATATATATATATATATATTAAGTTTTATGTTTTTAATCAATAAAATCCTACGTATTCAAAATTTGTCATTTGTCTAATAATATATATTGGGAAAGGATTGAGAGTCTTTTACCTTCGTACAATTTATTATATTAATTTCTCAGCCATTAGATTAATATACTTTCATTGTTAAAATTAAATTTAATATATGTAATTAATACATTATAATTAATATACATATGAAATACAATCTCAGTCACTCAAATAAAATTAATTTAATAGCACATGAATGGTGTAAGAAATTGAGGTTCCTAATCCCAACCTTATACATGAGATCAGAAACTTTTTAATTTTATACAATTGATTACACTAATTTCTTAACCATTATATTTTAATTTAATCAATAAAACTTATTACACATTTGAGATTTCTCACTAATCTTAAAAAACAAGAGTAAATAATTTTTTTTAAATTCTAAATTTCTAATCAACAATAATCCAAAACATTTAAGGTTAGTCACTTTGTCTTGAAAAAACTCATAAAGTTGAAATAAGATTAGGAGAATAAAAATTCTACATATTGAAGGTTTTTATTTTTATTTTAAATTTAATCAATAAAAATCTTACAAATTCAAAGTTTGTCACTTTATCAAAAAAAATAATAAATATTTTTTTTCTCATTTTAATTAATAACTTTTTCATATTTAAAATTTGTCACTTGTCTTAAAAAAAAAAGAGCATAAAGAATAAATAAGATAAAGAGAATATGTATATTTTTAAAGAGCATAGTCTAAGTTTGTCACTCTATCTTTAAAAAAAAAAAAAAGGAAATTGAAGCATAACTCAAATCAGGAGGAAAAAAATCCTACATCTTCGGCATGTTATCTTAAAAAAAAAAAAAGCATAAGCAGAAATAATATCAAGAGAATGAGTATGCAATTACAGCTACCAAATATGACTAGACAGACCTGTCCTGCTGTCTATGGGTCGGATCAAAGCTCGACCATGAAATTGTTGAGTCGAGAATCCCCTTTAGCCAAATGATTCCCTTCTTTTGCTCCTAAACCCTGAGGATTAAAGTTAGATTTTTTCCAAAAAATATATAGGACGGTTAATTTAAAATTATTTTATATTCAATTTGTATAATCAGTAAATAATATTTATTATTGTCAATTCAACATTTTTATTTACCCTTAAACTGCATGGATAAGTAATTTAAAATTAATATGTTAATTTTAAAAAAACAATTTAAGTTAAATTTGAATAAACATTTTAAAGTGAATACTTTAACCCCATAAATAAAGCATTTTTTTCTTCTTATCAATATTATATATAGCGTCATTTTGATTAAATTTGAATAGATATTTTCACGGATATCCTTCATATTTGGTTTAATATAAACAAAGCTCCAAAATGTTAAAGTTAAGTCTCTAATGCCCCAAGAGTTTAAAAATTAATCTCCAATACCACTATAGTATTGTTACCGAATTTTTTGGATCATATTTACCCTTTTTTTAGAAAAAAAAATTTACAAAGGTTCACATGGAAAAATTTGAGCCCAAGATCTTACGAAAATACCCATTTTTAGTTAAAATTAACAAAATTTTTGTGAGGGTAGAGGTATTGGTGGTGAATTACCAAATTTGAAAGACATCTGGGGATTAATTCTAAAATATGAGAATGTCGTTGGCATTCTGCCAAATATCAGGGCTATCCATAAACATATCCCAAAAGATAATGTGGAGAGATTATTCCAATCTTCGTTTTTCCAAATTTTCTATTCACTTAAAGTATTTGAATTGAGCTTAAGCAAAATTTTAAACGAGAATTAAGAGAGCAGCGTCATATTTCATAAGATATATATATACATATGCACAAAGCCCTTGTTTCATGCATCTTTTTCTTTTGTTTCTCTTTTATTCGTATAGTATATCTTTCTTATAATATGCTAATTATCTTGGGAGAAGACTCCTTGGAAATTGGAATGTCCTTGATTTGGTTTCTATTCCTTTTTTTATTTTTCAATAAGGTTTTTTTTTTTATTTTTATTTTTTTGTATCATGAAGAATTACCAAAAATAAAAAATAAAAAAAAATATATTTTGATTTCAAATGAACGATTTCTGTCCTTGTGTTCCTTTATAGGGATAACTGTATATTTAGAATCATATATAGATTAAACAACATGATATATGTATTCTCTTTTCCAACTGTATAAACTAGCTAACGAATACGTTAAATCGATTTTGGGTCCTACAAAATCCATATCGTAATTGGGGATATTGGAAAATTCAAGCTTTGAATTCGCAGCTTAAACTGTTAATTCACATGTTGAATAGTACTTGATTACCCTTCCAGCTCTTTCTCCGCCTCGATGAGCTCGTGAATTTAAAGTTGTTTATTCGTGTAGGGTATTTTTGTCATCCATGTCCCCCCTCATAAAACAATTTCATAATTTGCAACTTGCGTTAAGAAACTTATTTGGTGAAGAATCATGTCATTAGCCAAAGACGAACTTAATTATTAATTTGGTGCACAAGCTACCTTAATTATTAATTTGGATTTAAATTTATCTGGCTGGCTTCACGGGTTGCATGACCGTTGATATATAAAATAATACTGGGCCATCATATTTGTGTCCTCCAAATTTACTCGATGCTCAACAAAAGAGCTTAGAAATAAGAAATCTTGTTGACGCAGTGCGATAACTAGATGTCGTTAGTGTCGAACTAACGAGAAAAGATAACTCTTATGTGAGAGATTTTTCGAATTTACAACAAAAATAGATTCCAAGAAAGAATTAATTAAAAAATATTATTAAATTAAATTATTTGACAAATAAATTAATGAATAACAAACCTATTAATACTAGTAACAATTCTAATCCTATGTAAACAATAAATCTAAATAAATAAAAGATTAGAGTTCATCAATTAAGAAAATAATAGAATAAAGTCCTACTTAAACAATAAAATCAAATAATAATCCTAATGAAATAAGGGCATGTTTAGCACACCAGATTGGACTGTGCTAATTAAACTATTAGCATAAAATTCACGTAAGTCCATGTTTGTCTACAATTTTAAGGAGGAAAGGGTTGCATTATTTTTGAAAATAATACTGATGAGTCTATGCAGAAGTGACTCGTACCCACCCACAGGTTTTCTTTGCATGTCTGTGTTTTTTTTTTTTTTTTTTTTTCTAAATTTAAAATATTAAAATATTACATATTAAAATAATTTATATTATTATTTATTTATAAATAAAATATAATAAATTATTATAAATTCTCACCCGCCACCATTTTTACTTTAGATCGCCCACATCCATCATCTTTCGTTCCTTTGGGTCAATTTTGATTTCATTAGAATCCTTATTAACTGCTCTACGCAATTGTACTATTACTATTTGAACAATTGTGTGCCATAGATTTCAAGTTGAATTTTCATCAATTAAAAATTAAACTTCAAATCTACTCAAACGATCAATCAAACGGTGATAATAATTATACTATTGTGTAGATTATAAAATAGCAATTCAAAGATGTGTCCATTGATCCGAAATGATGGTGGTAGACATTGAGCATATTCTAATTTAAAGATACTTTTATTAAATAAAATAAAATATAAATTATTAATAATAATATAAAATAATAAAAATAATATTATATTTATACAGTCCAACTCAACACCAAACATCATACTTTATTAAATTTTATCCATTCCAATACATTAGAATTCAATCCATTTTAAATAATACAATCCAAAGCCATAAGAAAACTCAATTAAGCCTAAATAATAATTTCTAAATTATCCTACCCGTACTTTCCATCCTACATTAGTTCTCCTCCCCTTGAAAATAAAATTGTTCTCGAGTTTTGCTGCAAACAACATATTGTGTGGAGGATAAAACTAGTAGTATAAGGATATGTCTTTCAATGCATCAAAGTTGAAATGTTTGTCATAGATCATGTCTACCAATGCATCAACGTGTAGCGTTAGTCATTAATCTTTCTTGTGAATCGGAAACCAAAACTTTACTCTCTTTTTGCTCTTGGTCGTGGTTCTTCTACGAATTTTATTTATGTATGAAAAAACCATCATAAAACTCTTTTGACGTTCTTTATATCTCCAGTTGTTTCCATCTTTTCCGCTTGATTTTCTTCAAAAACAATCTTATCTTCTTCAACTATGGGTAAAATCAATTTATTTGGCTTTGACTTGAATTGGCAAAACCATTTAATTAGTTACAGCATCGACTTTGGCATCATCTTGAAGTTCCAATTTCTCATCTGCGATCACTTTAGAATGCTTAAGTACAACATCTTCTTTCATAGATGAGTCATCAACAAAAGAAAGTTGTTCTTTCACGTTAGAATCTTCCTCATTAGAATTAGTCATATACTTAATCAATTCTTATTAGCTTTAGAAGCACATATCGTTTGCTTCTTAATTTGACCACTGGATTGTCCAGCTCTACCCATTTCTCTTTCACTGTAAGAGTACATTTTGTAATAGAGACTGCATTCAGACAGTGAAGCGAGAGGCATAATTAGTTTTAACATCCATTGGAGACTTAATTTTTAGATTTGGATACACTGTACGTGTTTTAAAATTGGTCAATAATGGTGGCATATATAAGTACTATTTTCTAATATGCATCATAAGGTCTTGATAAGGAAAATATTGGATTTTATTAGGATCGCGTTAACGAGTGTGTTTAGATATTTATTAAAAAGTTTTTCATTGGTAAAAAGTTGAAAAGGACAATGATTCAACTAAAACATAATTACCTTTTTGTTGGAAAATAATTCAAAATGTACCTACGTCTAAGTGCTTTGAATGTCTTTGAGATTTTGATAAAATATGAAATCAATTATACACCACATAGAAAAATACAAAAAAAAAAAAAAAATGTGAAGTGATTCACCTAAAATTGAGCTACATTCACGGATGAGAGAGAACAATATTCTCTAATAATAAGCGAATACATTATAGTAAAAAACACCTCAACCTCAACCTAATACTATGTGGTATTATGTATCTCACTAATATACTAAACGCGGTACCTCTATACCCTATCGATATTCTAAACAAGTTAATTTAAGGTGTTTAAATTATTTTTAATTTTACTAGTTTTTAAATCTATAAATCACTTTTTTTTTTTTTTGTGTTTCGTCTCACATATATCTAGTCTCTGCGTACTTTTGCATTGATTTTTCTATCTTTTTTTAGGGTGAGTGATTAACATTTTATCTTTAAATTGTTTTCTTATACCTTATTTAACTAAAACTCCTCCTTAAATAATTTACAAATTTAAATAATTCAAGTCTTTCTATTATGACTTGAATTATTTAAATTTGTAAATTACAAGTAAATTATTTATCCTCATTTGCTCATTTTATCGGACCTCTGAATTTTTAGAGAGTGGATGCCCGAATTCTTACTAACATATATTAAACGTCGGACCAAATCTTCCGAACATATATTAAAAGTACGAATTCTTCCCGGCACTCCTATTGAATATCCGAATTCTTGTTAAGCTTCATGTTTCTTAGGGTATTAATTAAAAGAATCCTAATAACTTTATTATTTGTCGAGTTGAATGATTTGCGATGCCCATGTTTTTGTGAATTTATTTATGGAATTAGTTCTATGAGCACGAGACGATCAGTTACTAAGTGTATCCAGATCGGTTGCATGCGTTTTAAAGCTGAATATTTTAACATTAGTGTTCTCGGCATTTAAATTTGGATATGTCATATATAGAGACTAAATACTATAGTTTGTGTGAGTAAGAGGAGTTTAAATGGAAACTAGGTAGCCACAACAGTAAACCTCCAATTCTGCATTGCATTGAGAAAATTAATCTCAGTGTAATAATTATTGAACACTCATAAGAGAAAGCTTAATTAACGAAACACAAATATTCATGCAATATTACAACATAATCAAAATAGGAAAACGGCTAGGAGCAAATGTAGTCAGACGGAAGCTTCTTCCCGCAAGTGTTAATAAGCAAGCTAAGTGAAATGGGGATATTAATGTTAATTCCCAGAATATTAGCTTTAATGGCCGTGCAAAGGCACACGGCAGCTTCTAGATCGAGAAGCCCTTGTAGCACTGAGCAGCAAGGAAAGTCAGGTGGTTTCCCGACCTCTGCACCAACTGTTCCATTAAGCAATTTCGCGCAAACCCCCAGCTTTAGGGCATCTCTAGGGCAGCTTTTAGAGGAAGGATTTGGATTTGGTATCGGCTTCGGGAATGGCTTGGGCTGAACACAAGTGTTACAGCCACTTACTAGTGTGAAGAAGAGTATGTCAGTAAAGAGAAAGAGAACAGTTGATAAAGTTCTCTTGGACTCCATCTCTATAATTCACTAAACAGAAGTAAAGTTAAAGTGTTGTTTTACATGTATGATGGTGAGTTTAGCATTGTTGGTTTATATAGGCCGCAGAGTGCAAAAACACTGTGCTAGTTTTAGTTGATAACATGAATTAGGAAACAAAAATATTGACAATGACCCAATGAGAGATGAACCATGCATGTGAAGCAAGGCTGGCCAAGAATTTAGCTGGCAGTGCAAAGAGATTCAGAACCAAATTAATATAAGAGGGGCGGATATTAGCTAATATATACTTTAGTACTGTTTTGGTTCTTTGAATCACAGGATTGACTAATTGTCATTTTAGGGAGTCCCGTGACCATTACCCACCTTGGCACTAGCATAACTGTTTGATATAATTATTACTTTATTAGAATTGGATGAATATATAAATCAATTAATAATTACAACCAATAAAAAAGCAATGAATAATGTTAGCCATCATCGTAGCTTTTCTTTTATGGTGGAACATCTACTGCATGTCTTTGTCTTTTACAATAATTTTGTCCAAGTACAGTCCGGGAAACATGATGAGAAATATTTTTTGGGTTCTAATCTTGGTTGCTGCAACAATGAAGCTTTATTTTTATAAGGTGGTTTTGCACATAGAAATTGAAGATGATCATGTGTATAAAGATCTAATAGGCTCACCATTATAATTACATCTGTGATTGTAAGCAATGGATACCATGGAGAGAGAGAATTACTCTTCTTGATGATCTTAGATATACGTTGAATGCATATTCCGTGACTTGTAAAAGTTTTTACATTGTATTATAGTTAATATTATTGTTCTTAAAGAAATTTTTTCACAGAAGAAGTATAAATATTTAATATAATTAAGCCTTTAGTTACAAGTTTTCTGAAAATAAAAAAATTAGCATTAAAAAAAAAATTTACACAAAATGAAATTACAATAAATTGCTCTGGTTGTTCGAAGAATGAAGAATGT
This sequence comes from Cedrela odorata, assembly GCA_035584115.1. Classification (NCBI taxonomy): domain Eukaryota; kingdom Viridiplantae; phylum Streptophyta; class Magnoliopsida; order Sapindales; family Meliaceae; genus Cedrela; species Cedrela odorata. The sequence continues at coordinate 6,451,739 of JAXCLQ010000011.1, forward strand.
ATGAGTAAATTAAACTAGTCTCTTTCAATCACAATTGATTTCGTGCTGCTTTCCATCGGAAACGACATTCCTAGTTTCCTACCTAACCCACGTACGCATAAGGGTATGTTTGTTGGAGGTAGAGATAGGCACAGTTGGTTGGGTCAAAACCTCCTTATGGCTAACTGTTCGAGAATTAAATATATTATATGTAACAAAAAATTAATATTTATTTTAATTAATTATATTAATTAAATATATATATATATATATATATAAATTTTTATGCCAAGATTATGTTTATTAATTTAATAAAATTTTTCTTGAAATTTTATACATCAGAACGGTATTTTTATTCGTTCGTTGTGTTATTTAAAATCATAAAAAATATTAGAGATAAAATTTGTGATTTAGAAAAAACTTTCCGATGTTTAAATTAAAAATTTTCTGTTGTATGTGTTTAAGAAAAGGGAATAACAATAATTTGATAAAGAAAACTCAACAATCTTGTATTTTTTTCATAATGCTATATTATAATTATCTGTATCTAGTTGCATTCGGTTTACTTTTTATAGGTTGTTTTGTCCCACTACTATTAAGTCTCCCAAATTTATTAGAATTCTAAAAAATCAATAAATCATAATTCCAAACTTATTGGTATTCTAGAGATTACAAAATCATAATTTCGAATTTATTAATATTTTAGGGATCACAAAATTTTAAATTCTATTTACATAATACATTTACCAGGCTACAAAATTCTCCCTAATTTTGAAAAAATTTAAAAAACTTGAACTTCACGGCGGCTAAACATAATCGCTAATGAAAGGTTTGAGAAATATTATATTTCATTTAAGACATTCTTTTTCAATAAGAATAGCTTTGAGTTCTAATAACTTAGTCGAGGCTCTTGCTACGTTATATCTAAGACTTTTATTAGGAAAAAAGGACTTGAGTTCCCATATATAGATTCGAGACATTTTATTGATCTTAAAAAGTCTTAGGATAACTTTCAATATAGTTTTGATCGGCTATTCATTGCGTCATAATCGAAATCTCGTTAACTGAAATAGGCTTCAGACTATATTTGTCTTTCATGAAACTTTTGTTAATGGTTAAAGCTTTGATATTGTGTTGTATCCAGTGGGCCCAAAGCTCATTGAGCTTTATCTGTGTTTGAGGAATTTTCCCAAATAATGTTATTTAATTATATTTTATAATATCAATAAAAATAAAATAAGAAAATTGAGATCTACCATAAATTTTCAATACCAATAGGCTAAAATAATTATTCTATAACTTTAAATACAACTCTGACCATGTAAATATTTGAATTCATATATATATATATATATATATATTTATTTATTTATTTTGTGAAATACAAATTTGTAGATCTTTGAATTTTCTTTCTAGAGTATTTTGAATAACATTAATCAAATATCGTAATGGAAAGTTATGACCAAATTACAGAGATTGCATGAGTTCCTTTTCTAGATCAATCATCCAATTGTGTAGTCTCTAATGATAATTCCAATTAGGTAGATAATTATGGTTTTATAATTTTCCTAAATCTCGATTTATGTAGAGTATTTTTTTTAATGTTAATTTTTTAAAAGAGATGAATTAGGATTTTGATTTTTTTTAAGAATTTTTGGTTAAGCCAAAAAGTTTTTCCTCAATTCTTAAAGAAAATTATCTTTTTTATTCTTATTCTTATTCACGTTATTTGTAGACTAAAGTGAGAGTTTATATAAATTTAATATTTTGACTTTTCAAATCTTAATCCGAGTATAATATAAGTATTTCTTATTTTATTAGTAATATTTTTTTTAATTAAATAATATTTAATTATTCTAATTAATCGAATAATATTATCCTAATCAAATTAAGAAATTTATAATTAAACCATTATAATTAAATATAAAAACTTTACATAATTATAATTTAATCTCGATAATTTTTAAAACTATTAAATAAATCCTTAAATACTGTAAATTTAACAATTAAGTCTTTAATATTTTATCTACATAATTTAAACTTAATTTTTCAATATCTTTTAATGTGTGACTTATTAGATTCTTCTTATGTTGATAATGGCGATAATTATAAATTTCTTAAGTATAAATAAATTATTCTAATTAATTTATTCTCAATTAATTCATTAATTAAGAAATGAATTTTCATAGACCAAGAGCGACATCTAAAAATGCATTATGACCTATAATTGAGAAAGAATACTAAATTTAGTGAATTCTATTTCGTATACAATTACCGTATGTTTTAATCATTTTACTTTATACATATTCCATAAAAAATTTAGAGTATAAAAAATGTTTGTTATATTAAATCAATGTTATTAAATTTTTTTGACTTAAGCTGATAATATAATTTCAGTGTCTTTAAAATTTTTTTCAGAACCTACCATGAATATGGATTTATATTATCATTTCTATTAAAATAGCATTCCTTGAAATGTTAACTCTATGTTATCCAAAATGACAAAACTTTTATTAATCTTTCACAATATTCGTGTGTTTTTTATATTACCCAATCATTACCTTATGCTTAATGTTACTATGAACGACATATGTGTTATATCAAAGTATATATGATCTATATATAAGGTACTATGAAGACTTCAAATTTAAGGATCAGTTATACCATTGTAATTTAGATAAATTTCATAGACATGTGATAACATTTCATATGGGTTCTCAATGGGTCAGTTAAATATAATTGTTCTTTAGCAAGAATTCATATATTAGATTAAGTGAATACATTCAGTAGTAACTTATAAAATCAACTACTTTCCTTTTTTAAGGAAACAAATATAACATATGTAGATCTGATATGAATTTATCAATGCCTCAATATTGATAATTTTACTATCGAGAATATGTAAGAATAACAGAATTTCAGAAATTAAATTTAAATTAATTTCTCTAACTATCATTTTAAGGACTTTATATTTTAAGTAGTTAATATAGATAAAATTTATAAATAAATTATTAATTATATTAATCAATAAAATAATATATAATTATATATTTGTCCTTATTAGATCTAGAGCATATAACCAATACAAACCTAAAATATTTTAGTTGTTTAAATGGTAACCCAAACTAATTCAATTGATTAAGTAATCCAAATTGAAACAAAACTCTAATTAAACAACTCAAATAGCAACAAACTAATTTAATTTCGTTTGGTTGTGCATTGAGCTTTGTCTTAATTTTTTTTAATAATTTGAGAAAAATTATTGATATAAATATTAAATTCAAATAAAAGTTAATAATTAACAAAACAAGAATAATATAAAAAAATATAAAATTACAAAAATTGTAACCAAAAAGAAAAAGGTACCAAAATTTTAATTTAAAAACTAATTTTATTTCAATCTCAAAATTAAAACATTCGAGTGCGTGTTACAATATGAAGTTTTCAGTTATAAATTTCTAACTTTCAAGTTCTTTTAGCCAATAAATAAAATAACAAAAATATAGATAGTGGGTTAGAGTTAAATTTAGAATCCCAACATTCTATGCCAAAATTAATGAGTTTAGCTTGATTTGTGATTTTTTGGCCCCATAGCCTGAAAGTCATCTGAATATATTTTTCAATCAATCATTCACAAAATTTATTGGCTACTTTATATAGTCATAATCAAGAAATAACTTAAAGTTATACTATAAAAAAGTTAATAAAATATTTTATAAAAGTGAATTATTCAATCATAAAATTTTTATTATTTTAATTTTTCTAGATAAATAGAGACTTTCTAAAATATTTTAATTAGGAGTGAAAAATATATTGATCTCACCATTTATAATTTTTATTACAGTATTATAGTAGATTTGATAGTCCTTTTTAGGTTAGAGTACGTGGCACCGTGAAAAGTGATTTCTGGAGAGTGATGGATTATAATATAAAGTGTAAACTTTTTATAAAAAAAGAATTAAAAAAATTAAAAAATAGCCAGTAACTTTTTTTTTTAATATTATATGATAAGGACCATAACTAATTTAAACCCATTTCAAAATTTTCTTTTATTTATGATAAATAATAGTTCAGTTTGACAAAAATGCTTTTATGATTTATCGCAGAATTTAAACCCAAACATAACAACGAGATTCTAAAATTAGTCTGTTTTCATGCTTAATTTTTTTTTTTTTTTTTTTTTGTGATTGATTTAGGTTAAGTCCCTCAACTAAATAGGTTTAGAAATCAATTTAGGGTATATTTATGAATGAATATGATAGTTTAGATTGATTTAATTGATAGTTGAAAAAGAAGAATAATTCTGAATTTTTAACAATGAAATTATGCTAAATTATCTCAATGAAATTCATTAAGACAATCAGTATATTTTATAATGATCTCACCAAAAATCATCGAGGCAAATTAGTGTAGCTTTGATTTTTATATGATGAATTTTGTTGAATATATTTTGTGTATTTTGAGTTTTCTTTCAATAAAACTCATCAAGAAAATTTTGTGTATTTTTTTTACATTTCTTTCAATGAAATTGATTGAGAAAATTTCCAAAATACGTAGAACTTACCCCACAAAATTTGTGGGTGAAAATAAAAATTACATTAATTTATCTTAAAAAAGTTATATAAAATTTTATTAAATTATCTCAATGAATTTTATTGAAAATATTAGTATAATATCATACAATACTATAACCAAGATCATTTTAGTTAAAATTGACATTTTAATTTTACTACAAATAAATAAAAATTTGAAGTGGACTATTATTAGTTTTGGCTTAAAAATGGACCATAAAAAAAAAAAAAAAAGAAATAGTCGCTAGATAGCCACCAACGCCACTACCACATCAACCACCATTGTCAATGATCCAGCTCACCATCGAACTCCTCAACTTTCGGCAATCAAAATCTGAAGAAATATAATCAACGCATTTGTAATACGCTATTAGAAATCACAGATCGTAGTCACCACCAACACCAATAAACTCCACATACTCATATCAACATTGTCTGCAAATTAGTTCCTTAATTCGAATCGTTTGGTTTGCCCGGATCATGTAATACGCTATATATATTATTTTATCAAACTATAGGTGACCAACCGTCTTCGTCAACTCCATTTCTAACCAACAAAAATTAATTTTGGATAATTGTTTACCATCAAACATATTAGTTAGTTAATTATCGTTTTGACCAGCGATAAAAATAAAATTACCCTTATACCAAAATAGGAGAGAAATATATATTAAAAATTAAGCATATTATATACAGTGAAAATTTAAAAATTACTTTAATTAATCATATTAATTAAATGTTATTAATTTCTATACTAAAATTATACTATTTATCATACTTTATAATATTAATTAAATATAAAATAAATAGATTAAGATAATACCTTAGATTTTCACCACCAATAAGGTTAGAATAATATTTTCTCGAATTTTCTATAAATTAATACATTTGAATACCTTTTTGACCTTCAAGATGTCTGAATCTAGATTTATTTGTGAAATACAAAGTTATAGATCTTTGAGTCTTCTTTACATAACTTAAATTGTATTAATTCGATATCAAAACTAAAAGTTATGGCTCAAATACTAAAATTATACCGACACCTTTTTCTAAATCAGACACTTAAGTGTGTGACCTCTAATGATAATCCACATAAGGTAGACAATTAGAATTTTAAGATTTTTCTAAATCTTAATTATATAGAGTATTTTTTCATGAATGCTAGTTCGAGTTTTTGGTCAAAACAATTTTCTCTCAACTCTTGAAGAAAATTATCTCTTATTCTCATTCACGTATGTTTTTAGATCAAAACTTGAATTTATATAAGTTTTATATTTTGACCTTTCAAATCTTAATTCAAATAGAAAAATCATTAAATAAATTCCTAATGTTATTAATAATCTATTTTTTAAATTAAATACTATTTAATTAATCTAATTAATTAAATAATATTATCTTAATCAAATTAAGAAACTTATAATTAAATACTAATACTTTGTATAATTATAATTTAACTTCCAAAAGTTTCTAAAACTATTAAATAAACTCTTAAAGATTATGAACTTAATAATTAAGTTTTTAATCATTTATCTACATAATTTAACCTTAATTCCTTAATACTTTTTACTGTGTGACCCATTAGATTCTTTCTTATGTTGGTAATGGAGATAATTATAGATTTCTTAAGTCTAGATAAATTAATCTAATTAATTTATCTTTGATTAACTCCTTAATTAAAAAACTAATTTTTATAGATTAAGAGCGACATTTAGCAATGCATCATAACTTTCAATTGATAAAGAATATTAAATTAGTAAAACTTATTCCGTATACGATTACCGTATAATACAATCATTTCACCTTATACATATCCCACCAAAGATTTTAAGTATAGAAAATGTCTACTCTATTAAATCATGATTATTGAAACTTTTGACTAAAGTTGATAATATAATTTTAGAGTTTATTAAACTCATTTCAGAACTTGCCATATTATGGATTTATATTATCACTTATGTCAAAATAATGCCTTTTGAGATATCAACTCTATGTTCTCTAGAACGGCAAATCCTTTATTGATCTCTCACAACTTTTGCGTGCTTCTCATAATGCTTAATCATTACTTTATGTGTAATCTAGTTATGGACAATGAAGGTGTAATGTCAAAACATATATGATCCACAAATAAGATACCGTAAAAATCTTAATATTTAAGGATCAGTTATAGTATCGTAACTGAGAGAAATGCCATAGACATATAGATAACACTCTATATGAGTTTCTCAAGAGGGTCAGTTTAATGAACTTGTTTTCTAACAAGCATCCATATGTTAAATTAAGTAAACATCTTCACTAGTAACTCATAAGATCAGCTACCTTCCTTCTCCAAAGAAGCATGCATAATATATACTGATTTAATATAGATTTATCAATGTCTTAGTGTTAATCATCCTACAATCGAAAATATTTAAGAATGATGAGATTTCATAAATTAAACTTAAGTTAATTTATTTAATTGTCATTCTAAGGATTTTATATATAAGTAGTCAACTTAGACAAAACTTTAAATAAATTGTCAATTTTATTAATCAATACAATAATATATAATTACATATTTGTCTCTACTGGATCTAGGGCATATAATCAACAATCTCTCACTTGCATTAGAGCTAATTTCTATAATACTTTACAACAAAAAATTTAGTATGTCTATCATGCTTTTGCTGGGACAGTGATTTAGTAAGAGAATTTTATAAGTTCTCTTCAATGAGAATCTTTTATATTTTTACTTCATCTCTATATTATCTCTATAATCAAGTGATATCATCTAGGTAAATGTATGAATCTTTATAGAGACATTTGTTCCATATCCTGTGGGTTATGAGCCCACAATATATCACAATCGAATTGTGAATGTTAGGAACTACACCTAAATTTGTGATGAACTTTTTTATCCAAACTGTTTATTCAGCTACTTCTGAAGCGGCTATATACTCGGCTTTGGTCATTGAGTTTGCTATAATAGCTTGCGTAAAACTTTTCTAGCTTACAACAATTCTTAACATAGTAAACAAATATCTATATTGTAATTTCCTATCATTTTTGTTAGATTGTAAACTAGCATCATAATAGCTCAACACTTTGAGCTCAAAACATCATCTATAAATCAAAAACAAATCATTAATCATTATCAAGTACTTAAAAATTATCTTGACTATTGTCTAGTGACCTTTACTTGGATTTGCCTAATATGTGCTCGTAACACTTAGAATGAATGACACATTAGGTCTTGTATATAACATAACTTACATGATTGTTCATATGACTAAAGCATATAAGATTTATTTCATGTGCTTAACCTCTATAAGAGTTTTAAGACACTTTTCTTTTAGAAGAGTAGATTTTATGTCTTAAAGGCAAATAACCTCTTTTTTTTATCTTAAACTTTTTAAAAACTTTGTCTATATATATATATATATAGATTGTGAAAGACCAAACAATATTTTAGATCTATCTCTATAGGTCTTAATTTCTAGAATATAAGTTGCTTCTCCCAAATTTTTCATGGAGAATTTCTTAAATAGTTATAATTTGACTCATTCGAGCATTGAAAGTTATTTTTTATTATTAATATGTTATCTACATATAATATTAGGAACATGACTATGCTTTTACTAACCTTTTTGTACTCATAAGATTCATTTTTATTTTTGATAAAATCAAACTCTTTAATTATCTCATCAAAATGAAGATTCTAACTCTAAGATGCTTGCATTATTCCATAAATGAATTGTTGTAACTTCCATACTTTGTTTATGTTTCCTTTAAAAAAGAAACTTTCAGATTGTATCATATACACATCTTTTGTAAGGTTTTCATTTAGGAAGATAGTTTTGATATCTGTCAAATTTTATAATCATGGTATATACTATTGCAAGAAAAATCCTAATAAACTTATTTGTCTTTCTCTTAAAGACCTATTTACACCAAATAAGAGTGATTACTTCAAGTGTATCTACTATGTTCTAAACTTGGTTGATATGCATTGAGTCCATTTAAGATTTTATGGCTTTAAATCAGTTAGAAGAGTTAATATCAGATATTGTCTCTGTATAACTAGTAGGATTATCGTTCTCAATGATTAATACATCATGTTTAGCTTTAATAAGAAATCTATATCTCCTTGACTTATGGTGTATTCTACTAGACTTTTAGAGTTCATGATCTTATGATTGTTCTATTACTAATCTTTTGCACATTGAAGATGATTTAATGTCATTTTGTAGTTCTAAAACTTCACCAAGTTCTAGTTTACTCCCAATATATTTTCTTAGAATAAACTATTTAACTTAGAAAAACAGTGTTATGTAAAACAAACATATTTTGTCCACTTGGATTATAGAAGTAATATCCCTTTATTTATTTTGGATATCCACAAATTTCATTTAATTGACTTTACATCTAGCTTGTTAATAAATAATTGCTTTACATAAGTATTACAACCTCAAACTTTCATAAAGTTGAGATTGAGTTATTTGCCATATGTCATATCTTATATGGTGTTTTGTTGATTGATTTGGATAGAACATTATTTAAAAAGGTAAATAGTTGTTTCCAGTGCTAGTCCCCATAACGATATTAGAAGATTTATGCTAGACATCATTAATCATACCATGTCTAACATGGTTTGATTTCTCCTATCAGAAACACCATAGCTACGGTGTTCCTAGAGAAGTCCATTGTGAAATGATATCATGTTCTTTAAGATATTCTTGAAACTCATAGCTTAAGTACTGTCCACCTTGATCAGATCATAATGTTTTAACACTTTTACTAATTTGTTTCTCTACTTCATTTTTTGAATTCTTTGAATTTTTCAAATGATTCAGAATTATACTTTATCAAGTGTACCAAAACGTGAATGATCATTATTCAATGTTATAAAGTAGAAGTAATCACCCTTTACTTAAATCAACATAGAGTTACATATATCGGTATGTACTAACTCTAGTAATTCAATTATATGTAGTTCCTTTCTAGTAAAGGGTAATTTGATCATTTTACCAATTAAATTGGATTTTGAAATTGCATATGATTCATATTTAAAGGAGTTTAAGTGATTTTCTTTATGCAATTTTGTAAATCTTATTTAATTTATATGACTAAGTCTATAATACCAAATGTATGACTCTTTTAGACTATCTTGTTTATTTATATTGAGGATAATATTATTTAATTACAGAATATAATCCATTGCTCAAATATCCAGTACCATAACAAATATCTTCATATGATAGTGGACAACTATTGTTCTTTATTATAAAATTAAATATTTTCTTGTCTAAACAAGATAAAGAGATAATATTTATACTAAGTACTAAAACATAAAAACAATTTTATAGTTCTTGAACTAGTTCATTTGGTAATGGCAGAAAATAAATTCTTACAGTTAAAACAATAATTCTTACTCCATTTTCCACTCGTAGGTCCACTTCATCTTTATAAAGTCTTTTATTCTTGTTGAGACTCTTCATATTATCAAATATGTGAACCACAACCGATATCTAATACTCAATTAGAAGATTTGCTATCATTAAGATTAACCTCAATTATAAATATACTAGAGAAAGAAGTAACTCCTTGTATTTTTTTTAAGCCCTCTAAGTATTTTGCACAATTCCTCTTCCAATGCTTATCATTGCCACAAAAGAAACACATATCCTTATATTTCTTCTTGTTTACACCATCATTGAGCTTATGGGTTTTGAACTTTTGGACCTTACCTTTGAACTTTTTTTAAGATTATTTAAAAACTATTTAGAGCCACTCATAAGCATCACAATTTTTTTTTTTAATGATTTTAGGCCATTCTTAGTAAGCCTTAATATATTAAACAATTATGAGAATAAGACTCTAACAGTGATTGTAATATAAGTGAGTCTTAGATATCTCATATATTTCGTGCGAGCAAGTGCATCAAACAACTCCTTGAGATGCATTGCGTTAGTATCTATATACTTATGTTGCTTTTCAACTATGATGACATTAAGCCTAACATCACGCACATGCCTGCTTATCATCATCACGAAGTTTTACCTAAGTATCGTATTCCTATTGTGTTGCATTTTTGGTATGTTCTAGTAGAACACTTTGTTCTAGGACATACCTAAGAACAATTCTTAGGTTTAGGTACTAATACCAGTTAACTTATTAGCATCAAATATATTTCAGAGAGATATATTTGTTACTTATATTTTATTTGGAAACCTATATGAAGAATAGAAAATTCTTATTGAAATTATTATATTAATATAAACCATGAGATATTTAGACTTTTGATCTAATGGTTACCCCCATTATTTTATTTGAATTTTGTCAATCCTTTTAGTGACAAAATTTATCGTGGACTAAGATCCCATCTTACTTCAAATAAAATGACAACGAGAGTTAGTCACTTTATTTAAGTTCAATTAGGTAAGTATTTGTTACCAATTACATCTTATGTAACTCCTAGACTCATTATGTTGACAACTCTTGTCATAACAACTCTTGTCAATCATATCTTATATGAAACATAACATTTGCGACCAAAATAAATGATCATAACGAGAGCCAACCCATCAAGTATTTTGGTTAAGTCAAATTATTATTCATAACCTAAACATAGTCATTGCTAGTAAGAATTTGAGTTGGAAGAAAATAGATGGAGAAATATAATTTAGAAAAATAAAAGGTTAATTAATTTTTCATTTTCTTTCTTAGTATCGAGTTTTAGAGAGACATTAAGTCGGGTTTAGGTATTAAATTTTTTTTTTAAAATAATTTTGAGAATTTATTGCAAGAATATTGAAAAAAAAATAAAATTTTGATGAAATGAAAGTTTTGAGCATGAAAATTAGAGTTTGAACTCACAAGATTTTTGACTCAAAACTAGAAAAATTACCTAAAAGGTTCAACATGTAAAATAGCTTAAAAGTGACAATACATAAAAGTTTGAAGATTTCCTTGATAAAAGAATAATAATAATGCTTATAGGATATATAAGCGGAAAGATTTACTTAACAAAACAATTGTAAGAATATTTATTAGCTCTAATCTTTAAAGTTAAGAAAAAATAGAAAAACAATTATAAGAATATATATTGTTGCTGCATCAATACTAAAGATTTACAGTACGACCAATAATTATTGATAACATTACTTGTGTTACAAACTATTGAAAATCACGCATGTCAATTTAAATTGCATTAGAATTGCTCACATCACATCTAGTACATTGTGTCCCCACCAAAGCTTGAGTTGTGAATTCCTATCCATGTATTCAATTATTCTGATTAACTGCTTAATTACTCTGAGAGGTTTAGACGAACCATGGTTGTTGGGTTAACTATATATAATTGGAGGTAGGTAGCCAACCACCTCACAGTAGAATGATTAACACCCTCGCTTTCCATTCAAGTTGGAAGGGATTCCAAGTACATTCTTAACTTAAAATCGAGAGTAATTGGAATTAAACAAGTGTTATGATAATTTGAATTGGATATTCGAACTCTTTTATAGTAAAGTTTAAATGAAATAAACTTTCTATCAATCTCTAATTCTTAAAAAAATATATATATATATCAATATTTGATCAATGCACATTGCTATAGATTTGGTTGTGATTTTTGCCTCTTGGTATGCTGTAATTTAGTCCATAAATTTTGAGAAGATATTAATTCTGGTTCTTATCATCTTGATAAGCTGTTTACTCTAATTTTTGTAGATTATAATTATTATTTAGGATAGAGTTCATCTCAAAAAATTACTTAGATATATAATTGCTGATATTCATATGTAATGTGTCAACTCTTACTTTTAAGTACTTTTAGGTTGAGTGATAATTCAATATAATATCGTTTCAAACTTAACCTAAGATTTTAATATTTGAATGTAATAAGGATGGACCTCACACAAGGAAAAGATCTATGAATAAATCTACCACTAACAAGCTATCAAAACAAAATAAAGGCGACTAAGTTGGAATCTTCATTTACAAGTTGCAATATATGTTGGCTTAATGAAGCGCGAATGTTGCTGGGGTACAATTAAGGTGGCTCCACTGAATGTGAACAGAAGAAAAAATAACATATCACGACAATGGTTTGCAAGTTCATTTTTCTGGCCATACGCATAATTTGATGTAAATATATCTCTTGTGGAGCCCATGATAGGTTCTTGGGGTGCCCGTGAGCCATCATCCAGCAAGCAACTTCCACTATGAACATGCCAAGATAGAAGTCACTATTCTATACTTTTTAAGGAAAGAATTACCATTGCTTCTTTGTTTAATGGTGGAGTTCTTAACTAGAGAGTCAATCGGAAAAGTGGGTTGTGTTTAAATGCTCAAATCAGCGTGCTAGATTTTCCGTCGGTATTATTTATTTTTTTAGCTTTTGAGGTTATCGTAAATTTTCAGTCGAGAATGTATGTACCTTCTGTAAATCTTAGGAAAGAAGAAAAATAATTAGGCTCCGAGCAAGGGTTATAGAAATGATTGATGTTAATAAAGGAGAAAAGTAAGTGCGACATCTAGAACAAGATTTTATTTTGTATCCTTTTTGTCCAATGAACTCAGCAGTAATAATTGACATGATTAATTTGGATGTAAGAAGATATGGCTCGTATTCAGCGAGAATGAAATGCAATAATATTATAACAATCTAGGGGAAAATGATCAAGTGTTGCGCTTGTATGTAGAATCAACAAAACCTTTGTCTAGGCAGTGAATTAAGCCATAAGGATGATTATTTTTTTCAGTCATTTTTTGCAAACCACATCTTGTGATTAGATGGAGCCCACCTTTCTCCCAACATGAGTCCGAGGTGCACAGAATTATTAACATCAAATTAGCAGGTCATATACAATTTGTCCTCGACAGATCCACAGACTGATGCTAGGGCAGGAACCTGGCAATTTACTAATCCCCACCTCACAACCCTCCAAAACTTTGCTTAAAATCTCTTTCTTTGCCAGCTAAACGTCAAGAATACACATGGGTGTGTGGATTTATTCTATGGTTAATAATTCTTTTATGTAAACATCAATGCAGCCGATGATGACGCTTGAACCCTATAAAACCCCACCCTTAACAACAAACCTCCTCATCAATCCCAAATACTTTCTCCTACAGCCTCTATTATAGCAGTCACTGCTACTACTGTTGTTCCCAAAAAAAAACTGTTGTCATTTTAGAGATGGGTTCAAAAAGCTATGCATCACTTGCTCTCTTTCTCGCACTCAACCTTCTCTTCTTTGCCCTTGTCAGTGCATGCGGTTCTTGCCCTTCTCCTAAACCGAAACCAAAGCCAAACCCCACTCCCAGCCCATCCAAGGGATCCTGCCCCAGGGATGCCCTTA
>JAXCLQ010000011.1:6465726-6487541 GCA_035584115.1 Cedrela odorata
TATATATATATATATATATATATAAATGTAATATAGGCTTTTTTCTGCTTTTTGTGAAGGACCCAAAAAGCAACCTCTGGTGATCTTGTTTTGGACGCTCATATTACTATATGTTTCATTCATTTTTGTTATTTAAAAATGGAGTATACTATCCGTAATGGATAGGATAGTTATGTACGAATTAGTCATCTTGATGATATAATTAAACAAAGGCAAAAACTTGTTTATTTTTCCATGCATGGCCATTGTGTGTATGCACAAGTAGATAGACGGATATATGGATATTGAAACGCAAAGGTTGAGAAAAATATGCGTCGCTGTGGTACTTATAATTTGCAATAAGTGACAAAACTGTTTGTTTGTCGTGACATGCTAGTGGTTTGAGTTTGGTACTTTGTTAAAGTTTCATATCAAATGGTGAAGATTGAATATTTTTGGCTGCTTGTTGTTTGTCGGTTTTCCATTTGCAGTGTCTTAAATGTTATATTCTTTTAATTGTTTGTCATATTCAAATTTGGCTTCCTTTTATAGAACTGCAAGTGTGATTTATATATTGTTTGTCATATATGGTTAGGTAATATATATTTATGCAATAAGCTTTTCTATTCCATTGTGCATCAAAAGCTTTTCTTTTGCTTATGCAGGCTGCTAATATTGAAGCTGATGCATCTGGACTTCAAGATGGGGAATTCCAATTGACCAAGCACGAATTTTCTAGTCTGGGGCACAGAAAATATAGTGGTACTGGCAATATCCATTGATTAAGTTTCTTTATCCTTATATAACATTTTATAATCTTTTAATGTAATCACGATGTGGTATAAGAGATCAGCATTTGTTGATTTAAAAAAAAAAATAGTTTGGGCACATAACTTGTCCTCCATTTTCATATCTTTTGACATAGCTTTTTGGTTTTTAGAATGCAGCACAACCGAGTCATCTGATGATATTGAGAAACAAGAGCTTGAGGAGGTATCAGATGAGGATGAAACTTCTTTTTATGACACAAGAGAGTATTTTACTGAACCTTCTGTTAGTTGTGGGCCTGTAAAAGGAGTTACAAATCAAGCCAAGTTGCAAAAGGAACCAGGTAATACATTTGATAATGTGGAGAAGATGTATGATGCGAAGGGAAAATCTGATTCTACATATCCACACGTTGAAAGGCGAAACAAGCTTCCTGATCCAGTTGAGAAAGAGAAAGGTGTCAGTCTTTGGTCTATGATTAAAGATAATGTGGGAAAGGATCTCACACGAGTTTGTCTGCCTGTTTATTTTAATGAACCAATATCTTCTCTTCAAAAATGTTTTGAGGACTTGGAGTACTCTTATCTTCTGGATCGAGCATATGAGTGTGGAAAAGTGGTAAGACTGAAATACATTTATTCTTGTGTCTAATTGGCCATCCTCTAAACTTAATGTACTTGCGTTGATAACATGAGTGTGTGTGTTTACATGTAATGAGTGCTGTTCAGTGTTCTTATATACTTTCCATAAGAAGGGCTGTACATGCAAGCATGCTTTTGACGTGAGGATTCTACTAATTGTCTTGTAGATTCTTCATTGCATCAAGGCACAATGTTTAAATCTATTAATATTGAACAATTCCCTCTTCCATATGGTCATGTAGGCTTCATATATATATATATATATTTTATTACAGTCCTGTATATTCATTTAAAAGAGTTACCTGTCAAAAATTGAATGATGTACCACCTTTCATAGCCAAGTGTACAACTCCTTTTGAAATGGAAAATTTACAGGTAAAACCTTGTGGATGGGGTGGTGGAGAAAAGAAAAGGGCTTCTCCCATTGTGTAATTCACTGTGAATTGTTTTCATGAAGCTGACAGGATGGGCAGGATAACTACCATTTCTATAGCTTCCTATCATTGGTAGTTAAAAAGAAAAGCAAGATGATCTCCCTAAATTTGTTGCATTTTAATATTTTACAGACCTGCCTCTACTCTTAGACTCTTTGGGTTTAGTGCTGTTGTTTTAATGAGCATCAAAGAATGTTATTTTTTATTTATTTATTCTATATCTTTTAAATCTTACATTTTGCTTCCTTGCGTCTTGTAATATGATATCAGGGAAATAATCTCCTAAGAGTTCTACATGTTGCTGCTTTTGCTGTCTCTGGATATGCTTCTTCTGAAGGCCGACACTGTAAACCTTTTAATCCTTTACTAGGAGAAACTTATGAAGCTGACTATCCTGACAAAGGAGTTAGGTTTTTCTCTGAAAAGGTTAGTATCTAAGATTTAGGTACAAGATTTGTCAACCTTTATGGCGAAAAATATATATGCAGCAGTTATATTGAACTTAAGTTGAACAATTAGCTAATAAATAGTACTTTTCACTTATCAAAAATCAGGAAAGAATGGGCATGTATTTTATTGGTAGGGACTTTGATCAGTGAAATTTGAAAAACTTTGAGAAAAATATGGACTAGTGTGGAGAGTCCACTGGATGATGGGGAAAAAAAAAAGAAAATATAAGGATAAAGGCAGTACCAATTTTTCATTCCCATTTACTGGGGAATCAAAATGCCATAATTACAATCCATAAATGTATTGAGATATCATTTGTCAAAGCTTTCTGGAGGAATTCTTTTTGAAGTATTCCCTTCGTTGTTCTTCACTGCATGTAATAGAGAAACAATTTGATTGAAAATTGTGAAACCGTTATCTTTGCATCATGCTGTTTAAGAGCGTATATGACTTTGAGTACATTTTGATCACTTCCTCATGTGCAGGCTTCTAATGCTTTGAATACAAATGCCCGTGTTATATGATATATAGATAGATGTGAACAAATTAATTTATTTCAGAATCAAAGCATATTTCAGTAACATTTCAAGCTGGAACAGGTCAGCCACCACCCAACTGTCATTGCCTGCCACTGTGAAGGGAAAGGGTGGAAACTCTGGGGTGACAGCAACCTCCACACAAAATTTTGGGGGCGGTCAATTCAGCTTGATCCAATTGGAGTTCTGACCCTAGAGTTTGATGATGGTGAAATATTCCAGTGGAGCAAGGTGAGAAGTGCTACACGATTCATGACTGGGCAGCATTTTGAAGCTCAATATTATTATGATCTTCTGGCTTCATTTTCTATTTTTATAGGAAAAATTACATAGAATACTTTCTTGCTGTCTTAGGTTACGACGACTATATATAATCTTATTCTTGGTAAAGTATATTGTGATCACCATGGGACAATGCAAATTCACGGTAATCGCCAATATTCAGGCAAACTCAAGTTCAAAGAGCAGTCTATTCTTGACCGAAATCCTCACCAGGTTAGTAATCTGTTTTTAGCAAATTATTTTTTTACCATCTTGGAATTACAAGAACCTTCTGATCAAGTCTTTTGCTGTGCTGGTTTGATTGCTTTACATCTGCATGGTTCTAGAAGCTGTGTCATGTATTAGGAATTATCAAACTTCAAAAACAACTTTGCGGTTCATTCAATAACATCCCATTATTACACAGGTCAATGGGTTTGTTGAAGATGTTGCAGGGAAAAAAGTAGCCACATTATTTGGGAAATGGAATGACAGCATGTATTATATTAGTGGTGATGGGACTGGCAAGCCAAAGGATTGCAATGTCTCATCTTACGCCTCCTTGCTGTGGAAAAGTAATAAGCCCCCACCTAATCTCACTCGGTACAACTTAACATCGTTTGCAATCACACTAAATGAGCTAACGGCTGGACTGCAGGTAGAGATGGTGTATTAAATCTATCTCGTATGCAATTTCATTTCTCTTATGCATATCTAATTGTTTTTTATAGCTTTGTCTGATCCCGGGTATTTGATCACGGATTAAGGAGAAGCTTCCACCTACGGATTCCAGGCTAAGACCAGACCAGCGGCATCTGGAGAATGGGAAATATGAGAAGGCAAATGCGGAGAAACAACGGCTGGAAAAGAGGCAAAGAATGGTATGTTTGGTACCTTCCCTCAATCTTTGTGAAATACTTGTATTTATTCAATTTCTTGAATGAATTTCATTTTCTTTTTTGATTTTATACCATGTATGTAAGATGCTCAAATACACATTTCTTGCCTTCACCGATACCTGCCCCTTGACGACATACTCTTGTTGTGGGCATTTTGGGCACGGTTGGGTATCTTTTATATATTATATATAACTCATCTATCTTTAATTTTATTATACATCTAGTTTTTTTGAACCTGGTTTAATATATTTAATAGTAATCTCCAGAAAAGTGCCTGATTTTCCTGTTATTTTTATGGTATTGTCTTTGACGGATATGTAGGAAAGATTATATATAATGTGAAACATTTATATGATGACATTGAATATCAAACTGTATCCTGTAATTATAATAATTCTAATAAGCCCATATTTACATTTACTATAATTCTTATTTAGTTTTCATCATGCTTTCTTTTGTTTTGCACAGTCGAGAAAACTACAAGAAACTGGGTGGAAGCCTAGATGGTTCCAGAGGGACGGTGAAAATGGACCCTTCCACTATGCAGGCGGCTATTGGGAAGCACGAGAGCAACGAAAGTGGGATGGATGTCTGAATATATTTGGAGAATTTAACGATGATGTTCATAACTCTGAGACTCTTGATGTTAATTAAGGTTCGTGTATTCATACTTTAAAACTACATAAATACTATACTAGAAGCGCAATTTGCTCTGTATTATGCTGCCATGCCACAGTTATTTCCCATTTATGTATCTACGATATAAAGCTTTTTATTCCGCAGCAGCAGTGACAATCCACATTTTATATGGCCAAAATTTGAATAGAGTCTGTAAATTGTTTAAAAAAGTGATTCTGGTCAGATAATATTTAGAGTTTGTTTCATGGGGGTGGGGGCATGGCATGAGTCAATCGACTTGTCATTTACATAAACAATTTTAGTGCCTGATCGTTTTGGTGTTGAAGAATATACCAGCTGTTATGCCAGGAAAATGAATTAGGTTGTAATTTTGCAGACATGGGTTCAAGCCTTCCTGTGGCTTGAATACAGTGGTCACCCATTTCCACTCTTGATTTCTGAGTGGCTTGACAAATGACAATTACCTTCTGTTCACATTATTAAAGCCTCTTATAGATCTCAGGTAAGAGTAAAAGCAAAGGGCAGTCATTGAATCATCTAGAAAAGTTAACTCAAAAACTCATTCAACTTTCCCTTTCTTTATCCATTTCCTCGTTCTTACTGAGATCCAAATATTGAAAAAATACTGGCCTGAGGAAAATGGAAAAGCATATTTTTGTGGTCATCATAGCTCAAATTTACTATTTAGTAGCGTTGATTTTTTTAAAGACCTAACTGCAGTTAACTTTGCAGAAGGAGCCAGTTCTCATAAGTATTTCAGAGCAGGCTATAAACAGAAGTGGTAGTGGTCTGGTTGTTCCTGTCTTCCAGATTCCCCTGGTTGCCAAGATTACAGTCTGAAGTAAACAAAGTTATTATGGGGAACATTTGAATGATGATCGAAAGGTCAGCCTAATATTTCCCTGTAATATTATCAATTCAAGTTTCTGCCAAGGGCTGAGGGTTGGTTTTTGTAATGTAGTCGTCTCTGTCTCTCTACTTAGTTCATTTGTAATGGTTCCTTCCTCCCAACACTGCTAGCATGGTTGACAATTTGGTTAAGTGATTAATTATTTATACCTTTATTAGGAATAAATGGGAAAAAAGAAAAAAGGTGTATTCTTGCCATCCTTGAAAACACTTTCAACAGTGATGGTAGTTTTCATTTCAATAGAATCAATACTAATATAATTAACAAATAAATCAATCTTGAAAACTCAATTCTGAAGCACATGACATATTCATAATCCTCAACCCAAGTAAATTCTTTAAGATATAAAATTCAGTAATAACTAGTGTTTATTGAGAATAACAAATAAGCCATTTGGACATAAAATTTTAAAGCACATTAATAATAACATCATAACTATCTTAATGTAGGATGTGAAAAACATATAATTATAATTCTTTACCTTAAATATTATTTTACATGTCAAATTATAAATGTATTTTTTAAAAAACTTTTATAATGTAGTATATGAAAATTGTATAATCATAATTTTCCTTTTTACGATATACTATTTTATAAGTTAAATTATAAATAAAAATTATATTTATACTATTTTTTTATAAAAAAAATACACTAATAAAAACAAAACTACTTTTATACTATTTTACATATAAATTATTAATAAAAAAAAATATAATTTAAAATACTTACAAAAGATTGCTAGTAAGTAATTGTCTTTCAAAAAGAGACGAGAGAGCTTAAACAAGGTTTTGAGTTTTAGAAATAAGTAGAGGGCACTAAGGAAGGAGAAGGTAATGAAGAAAAAAGATTAAAGTATGATAATTGAAGAAGAGAAATTGAAGTGTGAGTAGTTAACTTTAATAAAGAGACTTAAGATAAAATAATAAATTTATTTAAATTAGTCCATGTTATAAGCCCCAATAAACATTAGGTAACAGTCTCTTTGTTCTACATCAAATTTATGGTTGCAAATAAATTCATTTAATCTCAAGACCACCTCTAGTAAATATTTATTTTTATTTAATAATTCAATACTTTATATATATATATATAGATTAAGAATTATGCAACAAGTTATCAATGGAAATTATTTTTCAGATATTTTCTCCAAGAATCTTTATTCCACATTTTCCAATCCATGCAACTGAAGTGTTATATCTTTAAGTTTAGCTAATATTCCACTCAATCCAAAAGATAAACACATCAAATGCTCTAAATACCAAGGAACCCTTATTTATATACCACAAGCTACACTTAGCTGTGGTGATAACTGATAACAGCAGCTTCCTTAGTAGTTATAATGATGTTGTCGAGTTTCTGTAGGTAAACTTAAGGCCTACCTAGCTACAACTACAACTACAGCAGCTGGCTGATGGGCATTCCTCGACGTGGACTAGTAGCAATATCTTTAGCTGGTCCTTCAGTCGAGAAAATTAGTGGGGCTTGAAGTTTTATCCCTTACACTATTTATGCATCTGCTCAATGCCCTACACAACCGACTTCTACTAGATTTGGGATGATATGATATATGCACGAGGCTTATGCTTCATAAGCAATATATCAATGAATCTCTGAATTCATCTGTGATATGTCAATATCTTTCTGGGCCAAAATTTCCTAAAGCTACATTGGATTAACAACTCAGCCGATGATTGATATATCCCTTATAAACCTGGGTGCCAAATATACCATTGTCCATCTCTGCTTTACAAATATGGGAACATCGTTTTTGTTCCACTCGTCCCAACCAAGAATTTAAAATACATTGCCGAATAAATATGTAGGCCTCATGGGCAGGAATCGGATAATAATGACCCTCAAATTTGAAAACAAGGCCCTTACTTTTTTGGGTAAAAAATTGATGCTAGAAAGATACCCACAACATGAACACCTGATTTGGAACTGCTGCTCTAATCCTTTCGAATTAATTATTTGTTTTCTTTGTTTATGTTTTGGGTTGGAACCAAATAATTTATCGCTGCAACTTGTGAAGGATAGATTATGTCTGGATTCCTGAAGTCATGTTTGAATATTAAATTTTAATTGTTAATCAAGAAAAAAGAAACATGGGTTTTCACCGGCCAATTATAAAAATAAAAAAAAAATGCTTTCCTTTCTCTTAGTTGCCTCTTTTGGCATCTGAGAAAAACAAAGGCCATAACATTGTCCATACACTCCATCAATATAAACTTATCATTTACACATTTATTTTAAAATTAATTAATTATAATAAGAATTAAAATAAATAATTTTTTTTAAAGATATATAGTATAATTGTATTAAACCATCTTATAAGAACAGTTTCATATAAGATTTTTTCGTTGGACCATATCTTCACGTGAGATTTGGAACCTTCTATATTATTCCCTTTAATCTAATGTAAGTGATGTAAGTGGATGAAAAATTCTTAAACTCCCTTAGATACCATGAAATAAAATAAAATAAAATAAAAATGAATGAAGAAAAATATTTTGTTTTTATTTTATTATTCAAAGTGTACAATATAGCATTATTTATTATAAAAATAAATAAATTATGTCATACTGAATTGCTCTCTCATTCATAGACATAGCTAAAATTTAGGATGAATCATAATAAATATATATATATATATATATATTTTATCTCTTTATGTAATATACGATTTATTTTATTACCTTACTTGTAGTCCTGCTACTTATAAATATTATGTATGTATGAGATTTACTTGACAACTAAGAGAGGATTGCCTCTAAAACAAATAATCTCTCTTTGTTAAATCCAATGTGTATTGTGTATTGCTTTTGCTTGTATGATTGATTTTAGTGCTCCATTAATGGCCCTCATAGATATAGGTCTTTTGAAATTATTGAAAAGAAGGGGATAAAGAGAGAAAAATAGATTTTGGCCGTTTGAGCTTGATATTTTTGGGTTGCCGTCGTTGCAATAAACAATTATAGGGTTGCATGCCAAACTAGGAACAAGAGCTGCAAATGAAAGGATGCTATTTTTCCTAACTGGCTTATAAATCCACAACTAATGGATCTAAACGTATAATTTGACTGAGATTTCACGTGATTACATAAGAACATGGACTTCTGGTGCCAAAGATATATATATGGATAATCTTTCGATCAAGCTCCTGCGTGATTTATATTCAAGGAACCATTCAAGGAATTTTGTGCTCACTGGCCTGGAAAATCCTGTAAGCTTCATGACAAATGAATAGTTAATTTGACACATTGGAGCATGACAAATGAGTGTGGATGGATTTCACATGAACCAAAGGACAATTACAGGCATGCGTCCTAGAGAATATTAAAGCAAATCCCGAGTGTAGTTGTAAAGAAGCAGTTTTTAATTATTGTGTTATAACCTTATCCACTACATTCTCCAAAGTATCTCTATTATTGAAGTTCTAATTTTCTCATTATTTAAAGCCTTCAAAATTAGTGGTCAGTTTTTTCAAAAGTACAGTTGGTCATATGATGATTTTGGTCTTAATGCCAAAACGATCAACAATTTTTTTTTTTTTAATTTATAATGCCATTTGATAATTAACTTTTACATAAATTTTGTTGGGAGATTAAACTTCGTGTGTGTGTATGTGTGTGTATATATATATATATATAGGATGGTAGTGAACTAAGTTTGGGATAGGTACTTCTAAACTCATAAAAAAATTCAATATTAAACTCGTACCGAACTTGTAATGGATTTGACATTTTATTATCTAACTTATTTAAATTAATATTTAACATTTATCAAATTTTGTGTAGATATCTGCGAGTTTTTAACGAATTTTTTATATTTTTAACTATACTTGTATTATTATTAAATATCAAATTTAAACTTCTAAATTATCTAATTAAAATTATAAATTTTCAGCATTAATTTAAAATAAAATATATCACTCACATAAACTATTAAGTACGTTCAACATAAAACAAAATTGATCACAATAATTTCATAAAAGAAAAACATAATTATTTTATAAATTTATATATAAAATATCATAAATTTAAAATAAAAGTTTATAAACTTATAAGTCCAAAACAATAATTACAAAGTTCACAATTTCATTTTTTTTCAATTGTAACTAACACCCCCCTAATATGATTATTACAATAGTGAATAATAATATATAAGTTAATGACGAACAAATATTTATAAGTAACAAAAATAATTAATTTACCTTATCGATAACATTCTCATTGTTTAAGTACGTGCAACTTTTAACATTTTTTTGAAGAATTAGAAGCTAATTATTAAAAACAAAATCAATTAATTAAAAGTAATAATGCTATAAAAATTAAAAAATTATTTTATAAAAATATAATTAACTATAATATCAAAACGACGTCATTTTAATAATTAGATATATATATAAATTAAATATTTGTAGGTACCCATTATAGGTATCCTCAAATATTTGTTCATACCTCTATTTATTCTAAACACGCTACGAGTTTTTTTTTTTTTTTTCTAAACCCTTCCCAAATTTATTAAGAGACATACCAAATTTGTCTCATGAAGATTTAGTATTAACAGATTTGTGGGTAATAATGTATCCAACTTAAGCAAGGTATCTAAATTTAGAGTATTTATTAGGCCTAGACCTTTTTTATTTTACAAAACATATATAAATATGTAATTCTTAGCAATTTAACACATTATTAGTTTAAATTATGACTTAATTATTAACTACCTAAATTTTATAACTCATTTAAGATTCACCTTTGTGATTAGGGATGACAAAGGGTTGGGATTGCAATCCCTGTCCTCGATCCATTTTTGTATAAGAGATGGGCTAAGCCCTATTCTCCGGCCATTGATGGAAACGGGGCCAAATGTGGCCTGTTTCCTTGACTGAACTGGTTGGACTTCACAGATCCAATTTTTGCGAAATATTTTGGGCTAAAAAATACTTTTAACCCAAAACGGGTAACAAAACAAAATGTAACTGCGTCCCCGGTTCGAATGGGCCAAGCCCTCGCGGGAAATTTTGCCATCGATCATTAAATCATTGTTTTGGTATGGTATGAATTGACAGTAATGATTTTAATATTAATAGCAAGGCAAAAAGAGAGCCTAGATATATAATTGAGGCAGAAAAATTTACGCAAGAAAATTCTTTTCAAAATGCGAACATTAATTGATTGCGGACCCTCAGAAAGGGACTCCTCAATCATATCATAGAGGTAAAGCCAGCGGAATTGTTTTCAATTCAATGGATTGGGAAAATACAAGTTTAAATAAACACCGGTTTTTCTGTACAGTTTACTTTTTAAAATGAATAATATTAGTTATACAAATTTTTTTTATATAAATAATTGTGTTTAAATTAGTGGGTGAAAAGTATTGAATAAATAAAAATACAAAAATTAATATAATTAATAAAAAAAATTAAATAAGAAAAACTATGTAATAATACTGTATGAATTTTTACAAAAAAAAAAAAATTGTATAAAGAATTAGTATGTGTTAATTATTATGTACCCTTCTAAATTTAGAATAATGTTATGGTTTGAACTTATCTTACAATTTGAATAATCTTTTGATAGTTAATTATTATCCATCTATTATTTATTATTATTATTATTATTATTATTTTAAGCTTTTATCCTTTTTCTCCGAACAACTTATTACTTTTTTCTTCAAAATTTTTTTTTTTTTGGGACGGCAGGGAACTTATAAACTATCATTAATAACAAGCTTTAAGAGTAGCAATTTGCAGTTTTGTTCTTGGTGTTGAGTTAATTTGGAAACTTGGTACAATCCTTACATTCTTTTTTTTATATATATATATATGATTATTGCTCCTTTACTTTCCACTTTCATTTTATACATGTAAAAGTTACAAACTTATTATAAAAAGAAGAAGAAAAGACTTGTAATACAATACAAAATCCAGAAGAAGAGAAAACCTTGTGGGTATTAAGCATGGCAAGTAAGCTCTGCTTCCTCCAATTCAATACCCACCTCAGCAAGCCTCTTATCCTTATACACATACCATTTAGCACAACCCAAATATATAACAAAGTTCAAAGCACTCAAAATTGCCAGCAGCCAGTAGAAATCATAAAGCCTCCCTTGGTTGAGATTGTCAGCTAGCCATGGCCTCCTGTCCCCGGTCACTTTGTGCACTATAGAAACCAATAAAGTGCTAAGGAAAAACCCTAATGAAAGCGTGCTCAAAAACAACCCTGTGCTCATAGTCTTCATCCCTTTTGGACATTCCCTTAGGAAAAAATCAAGCTGCCCTATATATGTAAAGGCCTCTCCTGCACCCACCAAGAAAAACTGAGGTACCATCCAGAACACGCTTAATGGAATCTCAGCCGTCGGATCATCTGTCAAACCGTGTGATCTTGCGGTACTCATTCGCTTTAATTCACAGAGTGCTGCCGCCACCATTGCAAGAATTGAAAGCACAAGACCAACCCCTATACGTCGCAATGGGGTGAGTCCTTGTGGGTTCTTAAACACGTTTTTTGCAATTGGAGCGATAATTCGGTCATAAATTGGAACAGTCAAGAGAATGCTGCCTACAAAGAAGGCCGTCAGTGAAGCTCCGGGAATTTGAAAACTGCCAATGTGACGGTCCATTGTTGTTGCCTGAGACACTGAAAATGTTGTCATTTGCGCATAGACCGTCCAAAATATGATAGTGGTTACCCAAATTGGCATCATTCTGATTAGCATTTTTACTTCTTCAACATCTGTTAGGGTTGATAAATACCATTTGTTGATTACACTAGTGCAATTACTCATATCTGACTCCCTGATTGCTGCCTTGTCCAAGAAACTGCACAACACAAGAAAAGTCGTGTCAAAATTAACACACATTCGATCCCAATTATGAGAAAAGGAGAACGTGATATATATATGGACCCCGCAATGAATGCTCTTGGTGGTCCATACGATGTATCATACATTTGTTTGTTTCTGGGTAATTTTTTTTTTTAGGTTAAATGATGTGTCAATTAATTGCGAAAAACGAATCTAAGGAAAATTATAAAATTAACAGACCGCGATGGAATGCAAGAGGACAAGCAGCGGACATGATGCTTAGTCGCATGTCCGTGATCTAGGAAAAAACTTAATTATGTGGTCAGGACAAGAAGCGTGAGGATCGATTAGCGAGGGTGGACAGTCTGGCTATGTGGCTCGTGATCTCCTTTCGATTCCTTCGTAAATTGGATCTCTGGTTTCCTTAAAGCATGTTGCATTTTATAATCATTTTTATTTTTCATTTAATTATTCAAAAAACTCATAAGCTTCGGATTTGAGCACTTCTAATTTTACTTTAAAATCAACCAACTGAATCATGGCCATAGACAAGCAAACTCCTAAGCTACAGTAACATGCTAGTGGAATCTCAAAGGACATTAACAGTATAATAGTGATAATAGTAAAATGTATATAGGAAAAGAATATAATGAGATTTAGTGCATCTGATTCCGATAACGCATTTTCCATTATGAGATCCTTTTATTTTTATTTTTATTTTTAATTCCCTTGGATTTGGAACTATTTCTTTTTCCATAGATTGAAAAGCTGGAAAAATTATATAGCAATTAGAGTTTGTCCTACTGAAACATGACATATTGCAGCTGGTCCCTATATAGTATGTGGCATGTAATAAACTGGTTTTCAAATTATAAGACAGTAAACAACTAGACAAATTTAGTTGTCCATTCATGGACAAGATATGGCTGCAGTCATGACATTTTTTCTTGCATATATATCCACAGGCAGAGAGACCAATAATTACGAATCCTAAATCAATAATTCTGGTCTGTAATTGAATCTATGAACTAGTTGGTTGTCAATCACCCATCGAAAAATGGCCCACCCAAGAGATAAGTTCTTGCTTTGCCACCTAATCTAATTTTTGTTACAGATTATTATGTGTTCTAATTGAAATATCCTAGTTTCAATGAAGGCTTAATAACTTGTAGCTGGTCACAATTAACTTCATAATTATAGTGGCCCTTCTCTATATTATATGTTTTTCTTCTAGATACCTTCCTATTTCTTGAGAAAATTTCAATTTACACCACTAATTATCTGTTATTTATTTATCAGCTGGTTAATATCTCATTATGATTTCTTCACCTTCTAGTTCACTCTTTCAAATGTTGGAAGTTGGGGAATCAATAAAGAAAAAAATGCTTATCAAGTTTTCGATCAAAACTTTAAATTTAATATGCCAAAAGTAAGACTGATTTTTCTAAAAGTAAGGGTGCATGGAAAAAGTTACCTCAGGCAGTTAGATTCAATATATATAAAATTAATACTAACCGGAATTGCTTGCTGTGGGGCAACTTTTGCTTTTTCTTCTTGCCTTCAACTGGAATATCATCAATATTGTAAAGCTCCGATAAATCTGATGGCAAATCCAAATGCCTTTTTCTCCAAGCTGCAACAATCACGGTGGCAATCTGTGTCAACGGGCTACCAACCAATTTCTTGAACCGATATCGCCTTGTGCCTGATAAAAACACAACCAAGCCAAGAACAATGGCACAAGCGCATATGCCATATCCCCATTCACGCCCTAAGTTGTCTTGTATGTACACAAGAATGGTCACTGCGCCGAGTGCACCGAAGTTAATGAAGAAAAAAAACCAGTGGAAGAAGTTGCCCATCTGTTTTCGTTCTTGTGGGTTTGAATCATCGAATTGGTCGGACCCAAATCCTGAGACGCTTGATTTGAGGCCACCGGTGCCTAAAGCGGTTAGGTAGAGTGCTATGTAGAGAACAATGAGTTGCATGCCGCTTGCTTGGATGCAAGGTGAGCCCCCGTTGGAGTTGCATTTTGGTGGCCTCAGGCTGGGGATTATTGTTGAGATTGTCAAGATTGTCACACCCTAATAAATTGCACAAGCCGAACAAGAAACAAATATAAATTAATACGTATCTAAAAAAGTGTATTATACAGTCAAAAGAGATAATTATAAACTTTAATAGGTTAGGCAGGAGTTCAAATTGTGCACTGCTGGCCGTAGGCACATGCCAGCATGCTGATTCATTTTAGTTCGTTTATTTATTTTCCCACTCAGTTAGGGGTCGAAAAGTTAATCAATGAATCAAAAATTGTCACTTACAGTTGCTTGAACGGTTGCAAAGATTCCGATGGTGAGATACCTGTTTAAATAGTAAGCGATGGACATACAAGATCAGAATGAAAGAAGTTGAACCCTTAAGATCGAGAGTAGTGCTAGTTTTTTCAAATGCAAACCTGCCAAGGAAGGTGTCAGCGACAAAGCCACCGAGCAAACAGAGCATGAAAGAGGTTCCAAGGAAGTTGGTAACGGTGTTGGCAGCAGAAGCATTGCCCATATGCATAGTCGCAGTCAAATAAGTCACCAGATTAACGGCAATACCAAGCGTTGTTAACCTCTCAAATGTCTCAACACCTAACCAAAGGAAAAAAATAAAAAATAAAAAATAAAACAAGAAACCCAATTAAGTACAGCATGATGTACAGTGTGTAGAACCAAAACTACGAAGTGAGGTGAAGAAACATAGAGGGTGAAAGTTAGGGAGGAGGGACGGAAGGAAAAGGATTTAAGACCTAGAATCATGGCGGCGCTGGTCCAGCCACCGGTTTTGGAACACTCGGCTGGCCGGCCCTTGTAGTCCCAAGCATCTGGGATGGTTTTCCCTTGCGTTTGAGGAAGCTGAGTCATTGCATATGTACAAATATGATTTTGTTCGCAACTGTGAATAGTAACTAACGGAGAGAAAGAAAGAATATATGAACTCAGGTACACTATATGCAAGGTTGAAGGGCATTTTATAGTGGATCGTGGAAGTTCAAGGACCTTAAGCCATGGAATATTTAAGAAATAATAATAACAATAAGTTTGGATGACGTGCCACCTTTGTGTGCCTTGGTTTGATGGAGTACTAAAATTAAGACAAATGAATAATTCCTTCCCCTTTGTAACCGTAGTTAAAGGAGAGAGTTCGGTTGACACTTGACATGGTTGTTGCTGGCTTCTTATATATATATATATATATATATATATTTCAACAAAATTGGCTCTTTTTCCTCTGGAAGAGAAATGGAAATTATTTATTTATACACTTATATATCAGTTAAAAAGAAAATATTTTCAAAATAAAAATACTCATATTCCATTTAAATAAATAGAAGTCAATAAACTAAAAGAATTATAAAGTCCCAAGAATTTTTAAATATATATAAAAAAATAGTTACTTTATAATTTGTTAAAAAGATAATATTGACTGCAGTTCATTGAAACTAATTTCAAATAATCTTGATTGCTGTACATTAAATCAATGGCAAAAGATAGGGTAACTTTTATTTAATTTTTTTTTCCATAATTATATTGATATTTGGCTTCTGAATTTTAGAATTTGACGGTCAATTAAAAGTTACTTGGAACAACTAACCTACGAAAACAACAAAACAACAGGTCATTATGCGTTGGTTCCATTGATAAAATTTTATCAACTTCACAAGATTTTCAAAGAGAGAGATAATTGGGCTGAAGAAAAACACTATTTGGAAAACGAGAAAATTGATCATTGTAATTTGTGAGCCATTCTTTTAATGCAATAAATTGACCGAAATTACTCAAAAAAGATTAAAAATAAAAAAATCCTTAGAGAACCTTAACCTCAAGAAATGGTATAGGCATGCAATTCTATATGCTCGCCCGTTTATTTAGTTTTAATGTCAAAAAGGCAGCTTCACTTGAAATTGTCTTTTCCCCTCTGCATTGAGATCACCAACTAGATCGATTGTATATGCTTTATTAAATATGACGAGAAGAGAATCCACAATCAAAAGATCGATTCAAAAAATTAGACAGAAAATTGAGGACCTGCTTGAACCAATTAGTAATATGGTGAAAATTCATGTTTATGCTCGTGTAAGCAAGGCAGATTGTGGATTAACTTGGCAAAAGAAAGAGACATATTAGGAAAAGGTTGACCCTTAATCAGCATTAAGTTAAAAGCTGAGAATGAGTTTTGAATGAGAGAGAAAGGGGCTTCAGATTGATCATCAGGCATCAAATGTCCTGCAACACTAAGTTCCATTTCTTGACTTTGTTCTCGTGCTTTAGGATATAGTTTAAAGTATTATAGTACAATAATGTTAGACTTAGGAAATTGAAATTGTAAATTTTGTATTTCAATTAACATGATATTAATCATTTAATTGTCAGGTATTAATTTAGTTATTGACTTAATATATTAATTAATTATCAATTAATGAGTAACATGTTAATATCACATTAATTAGATATTTTAATTTTATAAACTTTAACATTACTCATTTTTGTATGGTTGAAAAACTTAGGATATACTTTATCTTATAATTAGTATATGACTTGAAAATTTTGTGAGAGAAATAAAAAAGCTATCTCCTGATGGAATTTTGATGAGAATACATCTATGGAATATCTATGGAATAAGTCTTATTAATTATTTTTAATTTTAATATCTTATATTAAGTATTTTTTTTTCTATATAATTGTATGTTAGCACGAGTGTCAGTGTTTCTTCACTAGCAGTCCTCAAAATGAAAAACGCGTAATTTGTAAATTTCCATGAGATAATCATCACAGATGCAATTATAAATTCATAGAAAGAAAACTTTGATGGGTTATCAAATCTTTTGTTAACGGATGAGAATTGTTGTGCAGTAGACACCACCAAATTTTCGTGGTGAGGAAATTAGTAGTCACGAAGATGCTGTCTTTTTGTGTCCATTCTTTAAAATATTAAGGTCAAAGATTCCACTCTCCCAATTGCATGGAGTGGCTATAGATGTAGGGTCCTACGTTCGGAAGACTACACCAAATGGATGGTAATCCATTCTGCGTGTTGCAGTTCCCCATAGAGTTTGTAAAATATTCATCATTACCTTAGGCTCTTTTTCAAAATTTCTATCACTAATTTACTCATTATATTCTTTCAGCATTTTTAATGGTAGAAATATCTCTATATAATTAATGTTTGTTTACAACAGGTTTGATTAAGAAGGTAAGTCAATCCAATAATCTCCAATAAACACTGTGGCACTGGACAACAACGAGAAGAGAGAGAGAGAATGTAGCTTTCATCCTCAAGTCCCAACTGCAAGCCATTAAAAATAAGGAACTGATATGTTTTTGAAGTATGCGTTTAATTTCACTTGATTGCATTGTACCCTTTGTGGGAAGTGAAAGTGGTCCATGAATTTGCATTCTTGATCATGATCATGATATCTATGCAGATGGATGGAGATTCGACTGATATATATTTAACCGTAAAGTTGATGAAAATGCCCGATATATACACACACACACGGTAATTAAGCAATGCGCAATGTCGACCGCAGACTATCCCAAAGATACTTTGTTGCGGAAAGTAGTGAAACAACTGACGTATTATCTTGGATTCTAAAACTTTATGCAAACGGAATCTCAGAAAATCCTTTCATATCCCTTGCCAGTGCACAAAACTATAAGGTTCTGTGATAATTAAGTATTACTCTCTTTCTCGCAAGCCACGTTGGGTCCAGCCCTCACGTGATGGCTGCAGGCCGCATGGAAGCAGTTTTCCCTAAAGCAATAATTTTGTCTTGATTCATTCGGCTGGGTTCTGCCTCTATAGCCTGTTTGCCAACCCAGCAAACATGTTCCATTTCAGGGATTTATATTCAAATCTTCAGAGGATTAATAATCGTATTAGTGAAAAATCTTACGCGGAAAATGAAAAAGACAGAATTTTGGTGTAGTTTGATGTGTTGAATAAAGAAATATAAATTATATATAACTTCTTAATATGAGTCCAAATTAATTAATATAACATTTCTTGTACTGCTGAGTTAAATTGACATACACAATTTTAATTTAGTTGTTGGAGGCAAGAGCCAATCATAAATTGAAGAATTCTTTTCTTAAAATTTTTTCTAATGTTATGCGGGAATATGAATCATGTGGCTACCGCTTGCCCGTCATTATCTTTGCCAAATTGACATATATATATATATATATATGTTAATAATAGTCGGCTGAAAAATGGAAATGGGACTCTGAAGTCAAATTTTTTAAAAAAAAAAAAAAAAAGAGTTGTCAATTTTATTTGATTTTTGTATATTATTTGGGTCAATTTCAATAGAGTTAGCAATGGTCGAATGATGTATAACCATTCATGTTTGGAAGGTCCATAAATGAATCTGGCTTTTCAGCTTTCATATAAACACGCGACACGTTGATTCTCAAGATTCTAATTATTCTATATCATGAATGATGTGGATGTTGAATTCTCGCCTACCACACGCCTGTCTGACTCATCACTAATTGGAGTTAGCCGCACGTTGACAATAAGTTATTTAAAATCTAAAAATAAATAAAATAATTTTGGAATATATATATATATATATATAAAAGTTTTAGAAAATACTTCATTGGTCGGGTCGGTTATGTGGAGACCCATCGGCAGCTGTTGACCTTTCATTTTATTTTTTATTCCATAATACTTAGGAATTTGCAATTCAGCGATGTTCATAGAATTAGAATTCAATTTTCATAAGATACCAAGCTATAACTACTTCAGAATCAAATATCAGTAATAAGTTGGAATACTTTTCAAGAAACGTCTCATTACTGAGATATGAGACAGCTATGATCGATCAAGGGTATAATACATAATAATTGTCTAGTAATTATACATCTAATCTGAATGACCTCCTAATTTTATATGCGATCAGTAGAAAAGTTAAGCCAACATCTTACCCTGGATTATATTATCATAATTATTGTCACTAATATTTTACAGCATGCATTATCATGAAAACGAAATGGGAGCCTTTTTGTTTAAAATGACTAGTTAGAAAGTTATAATAATTATATAATGTAGGTAGCGACTCTACCTGGGCATTGAGCTGTGATTTCTCGATACATCGTATTCACACTAATTTGGATTACAAATTTTGGATCACGAGAGATGGTGTCAAACACGAAGCAGAATTCTTAAATGGTATTTCACCATAAAAGAAATGTTTCAGGGTAATCTTTCAAGAGCTCCAAAAGCCAATGTATGTAAGAGACAGGATATGACAAGTGGCTCAATCATAGCTCTTTAAAATGCTAAAATATATGTAATACATCGATTATCGAACAAAGACAAACGAATACAATACACCAAATGATCGTTGATTTCTCAATAAAGATTAGCCTATAATAGAGGAGAGAGAGAGAGTTATGTACCACGCGTAAGATAATGGTGACTGGTGAGTCACACATGGACGGCTAAAACTCTCAGTATAAGTCAAGCTACGAGATCATCTAATTATATTAATAAACAAGTAAAAAAAACGAATAAAGAATAATAATCAAGTTTTCATAATATGCCACGGCTCGTAAAATAGACCAACTCTTATATGTCATCTTGCTAATTGTGATGTTAGGATTACAAGGATGTGCTTATCGTGTTCTTGCATTTGGTTGATAGTTTCCAAGTTTGACACGTTAATTAACTCGGCAGGGTGGTCAAGAACATACAGAAGAATCTTCAATCTAACAATGGTAACTTAACTAGTTTAGTATAACCTTGGTTTAGACATCGTGATTAAATTTGCATTTGCACCACCCAACATATAGTTAGATATACGGCATAATATAAAAAGATTTGTATATATACATATTTTTTTCATTTGTAGATTCCAGAAAATGCAAATGGGGAGATAATGATACCGATAAAGACCTCAGGAACCCATTAAGAACTACAATGGGGGGGATTATTAAATTACGAATAATTGACAGTGATGGAGAATTGATACTGTATAAGCTCCTGCTTCTGAGGTGAAGTTTTATCTGGGGGAAGTCCACTAAACTAATAGGAAAGATTCAACAAATTGTGTCTACACATGTTTTTCAAGCCTCGAATTTTAAACTTTTATAGATTCTTAAATGGGAATTAGCATTGCCACCATTATAGGCAATGAAGAATAAAATTGAGCCCGAGAGTGGAAGGCATGACCTTGGAAAGGAGGAGAGACCAAAAAGACGTTATAAAATCAAAAGAAAAAAAATTCTCCACTATGAAAGCTATATATACTATAAAAATAAAAATACTTTGTAATAAATGATTCTGAAAAAACGTGATACACATATAAGTCAGATTGTTTGTTTGAAAAAGAAAATGTGATACATCTCGATTTTTCACTTAACAGTCACAGATATAAAAATTCTAATCTTTTAACACTTATATGTCGAGTTTTCACTTCACACGGTGACAGATACAGAATTATAATTTTTGACACATCCAGTTTTCACTTCACAGATATGAAATTCTAAATTCTAAATTTCCTTTTTTCAACGAACACGTTATAAAATCAGAATTAATGTTTGATTTGCAATAATAATAATAATAATGATAAAGCTGCTTGTAGAAGGGTTATATTTTTATGGATATGTGAGGTGGAAAATAAAAAAGGAATATAAAGCTTGTGGCTCTTGGTATGGCTTATGAGTTACGAGTATTTCTTTATTTCTTTGTTAATAGTTTGTACTTTTTTAAAAAAATTCTGAGTTACGAGTTTGAGGAAACTATAAAGGTCCGCACGGGCTTTAAATACTGGGCTTAAGGGGCCTTATCATCGAACATCTGTGAAGACAATTTACCTCTAATTTGGGGCCACGCTAATAACTTTTTCAAAGATGATATTTTCACCCCCAATATTTATGTAATTGCAATCCATTTGTTAAATCTTTTATTATTACAAATTTATCAAAGTTAAATTAAGGAAAAAATTTATTTATATTAGTTTCAAAAAATCTTTTATGCCACATAAATTATATTTTTTACGCAACTTCAATTTCCTAAATTAAGACTTATATCCTTATTTATAAGCGTAGATGCCTAATGTCACTTAATAAACTAGTTAATCATATAAATAATCTCATATCACATAAAAAATGTGATGGCTTTAAGCTTATAAAAGTAGGTATACAATATTACTTAATAGACTGATTTTTTTGGTTAATAGTAAGTGCTCGACCACCTGTGACACTCAGAATTTTTATATTAGAGTTTTGTAATCAACAAAAATT
Source organism: Cedrela odorata (assembly GCA_035584115.1). Lineage (NCBI taxonomy): Eukaryota > Viridiplantae > Streptophyta > Magnoliopsida > Sapindales > Meliaceae > Cedrela > Cedrela odorata. The sequence continues at coordinate 6,487,344 of JAXCLQ010000011.1, forward strand.
TACATATTTGAAATTTGTCAAATTGTCATTTAAAAAAAGAGCACTCATCACAACTTTTTAATTTTCCAATTTCAATAAGTACTGAAATCCTACACATTCATCAATAAAATCCTTCATATTCAATATTTGTCACTTTGTCTTTGAAAAAAAAAATACTCATGATAGTTTATTATTATTATTATTATTATTATTATTATT
>JAXCLQ010000011.1:6501178-6522860 GCA_035584115.1 Cedrela odorata
TTAATTTACATAATAAAATATAAAATTAATTTATAAATTTTATTAAAATATAATATAAGTTATTAATTATTAATTATGTTACATGTTAATATCTATTTAAAAATAAAGAATAAAAAAAAAAGAATCTTAAAAGTTACTTGGTACACAAAACATGTGCAGAAATCCTAGCTATTACTACGGTGTCTCGGATCTCGGAATCGGATGAATTTAAATGATCGTGAGTGGTTCTATTTTTTGTTTTTTTTATATATAATTTTTATTTTGATTTGGTCCAATGCTCTATATAATCTCATGTCTCGCGAGGAGTGTGATAATATATTGAACTTTCTTACAATTTGGCTGAGCAAATCTTTTACTACCTATTAAGTTAGGTTTGTTCTGATTCCATTAATTGCTTATCTATTTTTCTTATAATCGTTACAGCAATTACGAAATCATCTAACCAATCCAATATGAATCTTTGATCCATAGTCTTTTCATCTGAATGCAAATGGTCGATCCTCCTAGCTAATTAAGTATTAACTCAAGTCCATTGATCGACAAGACACAGTGATAAACAAGCATTATGTCTGTACCACTTTGTCAGATGATTATTGGAGCTAAATGCATGAATACATTTGGGTTTTATATATATGGTAAATCAATTACTCGTTACAGAGAGAAAATCTGTTTCAACCGTTTTTCGAGGACTATGTAGCACTGTACAATCTCTGTTTCACCTTATGAGAATCTCCTCTACCGACGTATGAAATTAATTTTTTACAGAAATCACAAACCACCTATAAAATATTTCCCCGAAAGTATTGTACAATCAAATGAAATTGATCTTTTAAAGGATGAAAAACATGAAGTTACAATGTCAATGGCACCTTTTTCTCTTCCAATTACTCTTTGGCATTGATATTGGCCAGCATTATTCCATGTACAAGGGTCCCCCACAATTGCAGTTCTTCTAATTTTGCACACAAAGCCAAGTCCTCTTGATGTATAAATATATTTTTTTTTTACTAATTCCATGAAATTTTTTCCACGATAAACTGTTTCAGCAACCAAAAGCTATGCCTAAGCCTTGGTAAGAAAACTGTTCGTGGTTCTGTGATATATACAGATTCCATCATGGTCAATACGCGGGAGTTAAATTAATCCACATTTATCAACATACATACATATTTATACATATATATATATATATATATTGTTCAAGCTATGTGGATTTTCAGTTAGTTTGAACAAATAATAGCAAATACCTTGACTTCATTATTTTCAACTTCTTTTAAATTCTTCCCTATCTGGTAATAGTCTATCTCTACGTTTTCTGTCATGGACCATTGACTAAATAATAAGTTAATGCACAAGGCAACATTAACCAAAATGCATAGTACAGTAAATAAAGTGCAAGGAATCGCTAACTGGTTGGAGTCAATAATTCTAAATCTTTAACTCTTAAAACTGGTTTAATTTATTTTATTTGTCCAGAAAATAGAAAAATATACTTGCATCAATCACTATCTAGAAAATAATGCAACAACCCAGGGTCCTACAGATCAAAAAAAGTGCTGGCCCGTATAACCTTACTGAGCTGTCAATAATTCTAATTTGGATTTCTCATCAACATGTGTACTGTCGAGGCTCCATCGCTCAAGTAGTTGGTCTTCTTTACAACAGTATTCACAATCCATGAATAAATCTATATTAATGAATATATTGCGGTAAAATTTAGATTGGACAACAATTTGATAACGCAACAACCCCACTCAAAAGCTAGTAGAATATTATTCTCCAATATTTAAAATTGATTGAAACTAATTGAATGAATTTAGACCAATGGGCATGACATACGTATACTTAAGCATATTCCTTGATGATCTAGATAAATCTTGGGTTGTGATGCTAGAATATATATGTTGTTAAGCTAATTGCTACTTAATAGCTACAAAACTAGTGAAGAGTAATTTTTTTCAACTCCAAGCTAGCAGCTAGTCAGAGATCCCATTTAATTGATCGGAATAATCTTATTAAAGAACTACACGCTTAAAGTTTATAACATTTGATTATGTTTTCTTAACAACAACAATATCAAGCTGAATGAGCTGATATGGTTTAGCCGTTATATACATTATGTAGTAACCATTTTCGCTGAAATATGAATTGATCTCTCAACCAAGTAAAAAATTTTCATTAGTGAAGCTTCCGGAATTCTATTGCGTACATATATGTGCCTTTGCGCTTTTCTTAGGAAGAAATCTATAAGACATACTCAGAACAATATATTAAGCAATGTGATGATTTATGCGCATTGGAAGCCAGAAGGGACTTTCTTTCCACAGTAATTGAGCAAAAAACTCAGTGAAACTGGTACGTTCAGGTTAATGCCCAAGATATTGGCTTTAATGGCAGTGCAAAAGCAGACAGCGGCTTCCAGATCAACCAAATCTTCAATGAGAATGCAGCAAGGGGTGATTGGCAGTGTTCCAACAAGGTGCACCAAATCATTCAACAAATCAGCACACACGTCTAACTTTAGGGTATCTTTAGGGCAAGTGGGCTTGGGTGCAGGCGGGTGTTTATGATGATGATTGTGGTTCTTAGGGGGCGGTGGGCTAGGAACATAGGTAGAGCTAACCAAAGTGAAGAAGAGTAGGTTGCAGGAAAGGAGAAGGGCAGTTGTTGCTGCTAGAACTTTTGCCATATCTCAAAAACTAGTAACTAAATTATTGGAGGATTCGTGAAGAGGGTGGTGGGGTGTTTAGTTGTGAGTGGTGCAAAAAGTGAGCTAACGGTTTTATAGAATGGAGATCGAGAAGAGTTAATTGAGCTTCACAAATTTTTTGAAAGAGAACCATGTGGGCACACTGGATTGGAATGCCAAACACAACCTGTCAAGACAACATGCAGGATAAGCTTTTGGGATTGTGAGGTTTGGAGTTTTCTGCAGTTGTTACTTATCAATATTTCCAAACACCAACAAAATAATCTCATTGCTCTAGCTGTTCAAAGAAGGTCTTCGCTTTCCTTGGAGCTCCCAGTTGGTTTTATTATTTCCACAGCAATTGTATTGTGTATAATGAAATATTATTTAAATTAAAGAAGTGGAATTTGAGGATTTGAAGATTTAAACTGGTTCTCAATTTTTGACGTGGAAATAGACAGACAATTATCGTCACCAAACAAGTTTGATGGGGCAGCATAAAATATCCAAAAAATTCTTTTCAAGGAGATAAAAAATAAAACATTTAATGATGCATTTGAAACTCTTTTTGGCCTTAACAAAAGTGTTGTTTGGAAAAAGAAAAAATTGTGACCTTAAACATGCGTTTATAACATTGGGAGTGCTAGAGAAGAAAGAAAATCTCAAAGAGCTGGTTAGAAATGAATAACAATGGAATGAAGAGTGCTATAGCTATTAAATGACAGAGACAAGCAGAAAAATTGCACAAGATTTCTATTAACTTTTCTAAATCAATAATTACGATGAAATTTCCTCCTTTATATGCACGAATGTAATACTATATTAATTGCGAAGCCTCTACGCAAGTTAACTGAGGCCGGCATCCTAAACTTCTGTCGAACTTCTGGGAATTAGATACCGCACAGCTGTAAGCAATATGATGGAATTAATGATTGACTACTTTTAATTGTCTGCTGACTCGCAATGCTGCTTATGACACTCATTAACCTGACATGGCTGCCACATCAACTTCTTCTCAACATCAGATTCCAAAACTTGGAATATTTTGATCACCAGAGTTTGTTCTGAAACATAAATTAGGATATTTTTTAATTATATTTATAACCCTTAACTAAGACTGGAAATTATATTTACTAAGAAAAATTACAAAGAGAAACTGAAAAACAATCAAAACTTTCTTCAACATGTCCCCATCAAGTTATATATCTTGCAAAAACATTAAACTTACTACTTAAATTAGGGGCTACTGTTGATGGCCGAAAGAGGAGTTACTCGGAGACTGCAATAACCTTGGACTCTCAGCCCCATAAAAAAAACAGATTTTTTTTTTTTTGTAAATAATCTAAAATTTGAGTGCATTTAAAATTTTAACCATCTTCACAATTTTCTTCCTTTATAACCAAGATGTTAGTATATCCATACCACGCTATCGTTATGCACACTGTACTCGGTCTTATCACCGCCTACAATGCCGTCCAAAATTTTCTCGAATATGTCACCCTCACATACCCTTTCAGGTGTTTAGGAGGGTATTTTATGATAAAAAAAAAAAAAAAACTTGTTTGGTTACAATAAGAAGAAAACTGTGAGGTTGTTTAAAATTTTAAACAGACCCAAATTTGAGTTATTTATAAAAAACGAAATTCTTGAAAATTTTAAAATATAACTATAGAGTTATTTTTTTAGTTCTTTAAAATAGTTATTTTATTTTATTTTAAATTCTAATTCCTGCAAGTTTTTTATGTATACATTTTTACTCTTTATTATATAAATTGTGATTCCACCTCTGACTTAACTATGATTACATTTTTTTTCCGTCCCGTGAGGCTATTTGCACCATAAATAATCAGTGAACATTCATATTATAGAAATTTTTATATTATTAAATTATCTTTTATATAATTTACTATTTAGGATATTTAATATATATATATATATATAACTTTTTACAAAATAATGTCCCATGCCAATAAAACTCTTAACAATACAAACTAAATAACTAAATCAAAGTTCAAATAATATATAATAAGTAGAACATTCATGCAATCGTAAAACCTTTTTTTTTTTTTTACATATTCTCATCTTTCCTCTTCTTCTATTGCTGACTTATTTGCAAATAATTATCATCAAACTCATCATAATTCACTCTTGAAATGCCAACTTTGGTAGAAGTAGCGATCATATAATTGATTTGCACATTAATCATGTTATAAATTACTGCATAAAAAAAAACTTAAAATAAGAAAAAATTAACTACCACAAGTTGTTGCTGGTGGGTAAAAAAAGAAAGTCTTGGATAGATATTATTGTTAAAAACTGTTAGTTCATTGATAAATATTAATAGTTATTTGATGTCATGGGTGTATTGAGATAAAGAGGAGTTTAATATTAAATAAAATAATTTAAGGATAAGTTTAAATTTTTAACGGGTTTAACGAGTAAAAATTTATTTCTTAAATTCAATAAGGGGTGTGTTGAGTAAATGGATATTCAAAATACCTTTTTTGATAATATTTTGGCAAATATTTTTATGGTAAATATCAAAAAAAAAAAAAATATATATAACAAGTTTTTGAGAAAGAAAGTGAGAAAATTTCATTTGCTATTTTTTTAAAGAAAAAAATAGGACCGACTTCTTAATTTTTGAGTTAATTATCTATTAACTTCATAATTTTTGTTTTGTTTTTTTAAAAAACACTACCAAAACTCCTTTGCTTTCTTTTTATTACGTTATCTTTTAAATTTCTACTCAATTTAACGTTTTTATACTGGAGGGTCAATCCAAATTTGAGTCCAATTCAATCCAAACTAAATGCTTTTACATTCACAAGGAATACTTAAATATGCAAACCTTTCTTCCGTAAATCGTTTGGTAAATATCTTTTGAGGTGAATACTGAAAGAAAAGAAAAAAAAGAGAACGATTTTCAAAAATACAAATAAAAAGGTGAAAAAATCTAGTTTAATTTTCTATTTTTATGAAAAAAGCCTCTAATTTCTGTCTTAATTATCCATTACCTTCATAATTTAATTTGAGATTTGAGCACTGACATCGGTCAAGAAAGGGTAGCTATCACACCATACCAACCAAATTCATTTAATAAGCATATTTTAAGTGTTTTAATTAATACTAAATTCAAATGAACAAACAAACAAATTACATTTAAATGAGTATGATATCTTTGTAATTTTCTAAATTAATTTGAAATGTAGTAAGAAGTATTAAAAATAAAATATTCATAATTACGAATATAATTTTAAAGATAAGATATTATCTTTAGTTAGAATACAATTTAAAATACTTTATTAAAAATACATGTATGTGTTGATGTAATAAAATTTTTTTTGATGAGTTTTGTATACCAGCAACAACCTTATTTCCTTTTTTTCTTTGACTTGCAACCACAATCAATAGCTATGAGGGTGAAAAGCCTGCTGTTCAGCGAAAACCATTCGATGTTTAAGTTAGGGTTTTACTTTATGAATTTTGAAGGGAGATCCTCAATAAAGCTAATAGTATTCTTTTTTGCTAGGGCTTCATCCCCTTACTTGGTTATCATTGATCTCCTTTTATAGGTGTTATTATTTTCCTAATATGGTAGAATATTGAAATTAGGCAACTAGAATCCCACTGTGCGAGAATCGTGGACATTTCATAAGGTAAACATCAGTTTTTAATAGGATTGTATCTTTAGAATTCTTATTATGTAAAAAACCTAATTTGACAAGAATTCTTATTTTGGAAGAATCTGAAAATGTTTGCGAAGGAGATAAATCATTCACTAATACGCAACTGCAGGGAGGTCTCGGCAATTCTTGCTTGGGGATCGTTATTTTCTCATGATAAAATCAGATGTTGCATTTCCGAGACCGAGACCTTTGTGAATCACATATCCGAGACCTTATAAGCTATGACAGAGGTCGAAGCTAAGGCCTTGTTAGAGAGTCTTTAAGATAAGATTCGATCCGAGCCTCCTAGTTACTTTGAGAGATCTCGGCTCTTATTACTTGAACAGCTTTCCTCGAGTAGCGGTCAGCCTCGGGACACCATCCATCTCTACCTGCAAAACCATCTAACCTTTATTCTCATGAACCTTATGCGTTCTGGACTATTCTCAACATTATGCCCCCTAGTTTTAGTCAACAATAACCATTCTTTGATTAAAACTAAAAGCAGCAATTCTGAAGAAACGTGCCTGTCTATCATAATTAAATACTCAGCTGGAAGTCTGCTGCAGATGATGACTGGCTCTTGAAATCCCAATGTTTCGAAACCCAAGAGATTTAACTTCCCCTAATGATGACAACCTATATTTTATTAATGAGACGCATCCTCTCAGCTTTTGTTTTGACGTGGCAGCATCCTATTCCTTGATCTACAACGAGTATCAACGATTGGGGTTTCTCTCCTCCTTTAAATACCCCACCTTTTTTACGCCGTCATTTTTCCTTGGCCAACGATTTAATTGCAAAACAACAACAGCAACCTAGTTTCGAGCTTCTCACTTAAAGTTCTTTCAACTTTCAACTGTAAGTCTTTTTCCCTTTCTTTTCATTCTTTTATGGTTGATTTGGTGGCATATTTGATTGACTAGGGAATTTAGAAAACATTTTAGATTTAAAGCCTTTAGGTTAGTCCCCTTTTGAGTCATTTGAGGATCCCAAGATGACCTTTTAACCTTCACTTTCCTTATGTAAAAACAGAAAATGGCTTCTAGGGAAAACAACTCCGTCGAGGAACAAACCATCATCTTAATTGCCTCTCCAGCTTTGGCGAGGCAAGACCTAGTGTATTTTGAGGCGGATAGATTTGCTTCCACTGTGACCCAAGTAGATTTAGAAGTATATACTAGGTTATACAAAATTCCCGAAGGAATTTATCTTAGGGTCTCTGAAGCGAACGATTTTCCAAGTTGTCTTTCAGAGGGTGAGATAACCTTTAATGAGGAATTTTTTCATATAGTTGTTAGATTACCTATTTAGCCATACTTCACCTAAATCCATGCTTTCTTTGGACTCCCTTCTACCAACTAAACCTTAATAGTTGGAGAATCGTATCTGGTCTGTATATTGTGTGGCATTAGATCTCAAACCTCGACCCTTCTTTCAAAGAGATTGAGTTCATGTATATTTTAAAGAAAAATCCTATGAACCTTTACCTCCAGAACTAAGTTGGCGAGACCAACTCTATTACTTGCAACCCTACTTCTAACAAAACTTGGAAGAAAAAAATGGTTTTTCATTAAAGGTAGTTGAAACTTTACCCTATACTTTCATGTACCCAGAACCTTTGGTGAGGCAGTCTTCTGGAGTGGCAAGCCAACATTGGATCCTTGAAACAGTGAAAGGGTAAGACTGGCTAGGTCGCTAGCTTTTGAGCAAAGCCTTTTACTCTCAAAAGACAAGCTGCTCAGTTCGGGTCTTGTAGAGTTTTACGTGTCTAGATGCCAATTAGTCTCAAAAAAAGCCACTCTTCGAGGTAGTCTCAAAGTGACTTATCCTTACGATGGGGCTTCGGCAACTAATGATAGCTTTTCTTGCATTTGCAGGTGAAATGGCTTCTAGAGACTACGCCTCAGATCACTTTCAAGTCTTGCAGAGACTTGCCAAGGGACAGAGGGGAGGAAAAGCCCTTTAAGCTTTGAAGACCACCTGCAAAGGTCCAGTGAATGCCTCAAGAGCGCCGAAGGTAGCCGGCTCCTCTAGTACGGCTCGCCCCAAGGTTCTTACCAAAGGGATGGTTATTCGAGACCTAACACCTCTCTTTGCAGCCTCTTCTGTTGACAAGGACAAGAGCAAGGTTATGGCTGAGGCCTCTAGGGAGAAGGCCAAGAAGAAGAAGAAGATGCTCGGCCGAACCGATAATGAGTCGATAGGATCGATAGAGCTTCTTCCCGAAGACATCTCAAAGGAGAAGAGGGGGCATTTCACACATTTTCTCCCCTACATCAATTTACAAGTGCAGAGCATCAGCAATAGATTTTCTACGGATATCGCTGGGTTCTTGAGAGAAACGTTGCTGAACTTCCAGTTAAAGTGACTGGGTCAGGTGCGTTTATTTTTCCTTGCTAACTTGTATTGTAAACTACTCATTACAACCAGTCTTTTAATGGTTTAACATTCATGATCTTTCAGCTTTTCTACTCTACCATGCTGCAACATGGTGCCCTTATTGATGATTTTTCCAAGGCTTTTGAGGCCGAGAAGAGAACTATGAAGGCAGAGAAAGCCTTGGCTTCTGTAAGAAGCAAGTATGACTCTGACCTAGGCATAATCTACAAGGAGCGAGAGGAGCTTTATGTGAGGGTGGCTACAACTGAGTTTTCTTAGTCCGAGGCAAATAGGATAGCAAAAGCCATGAGGTCCGAGTTGACTGCCCTGAAGGAGGAGGACGAGATGCAGCTCTAGAGATAGAACAAGGCGTGTGAAGAGTTATGGGCGAGCTTCGATGCCGAGAAGAAGAGGGTTAATGATAGCATTGACTTGACTTGTGAGGTGCTCCAAGGTCAATATCTCGACTTGGACCTGAGTTGGCTATATAAAGCCTCGGGGTATCGAACTTTTGTGCGGAAGGGAAAGGGCTCTGATGGAGTGTTCGTAGAAGGGGAGTGGCACCCCAATCTGAAGACCAAGTTCGTGCTTCCCATGGAGTCTACTATTGGTCCTTCAGCTGAGCCCCCCGCTGCAAACACCTCTGTTGAGGTCTCTTCCGCAGAGGCAATAGAGGCTCCTCCTACTGGCCTGACAACTCCCCCTGTCGACTTGGCAACTCCTTTTGCAGACCCAGTGGCCCCTCAACCCACTGTAGAAATAGTTTAATTTTATAAAAGATTTTTGTAATACTTCGATTAATAGAATTTCTTTTTGACACTTCTAATCTTCTTTCTTCTAATTGCTCCCTTTAATTCAACTGGGTATTTCTATGCATTTCTTGCTTGCCTTACGAAATTGAATTATCACTAATTTTAGTTTGGCTCAACAATATCATGCACTGTTCATTTGATCAGCTCCTTTTACTTAAAGTTCGCCCACATCCTAGACTTCGTCCTCGTTCTTTGCATTAATTGCATAACTTCTTTGATAGAATTGTTCCTAAATTAGTCTAAGTGGCATATTTGGGTCGAGAACTGCAATGCTCAGGAGGAGTAGCAAGCTGACGTTTGGGAACCATGCCACCCTCATTTGAGCATTTGGGAGGGGGTCACCCCGAAATACTTTATAAGATCATCCGAGAACCTCTCTTGCCCTTGCGTTCTGAGATCGTTCTTGAGGGCTTAATTGAGCTGATGATAATATTACCTAAGGAAAGTGGAAAGCTGAACGCATAGGAATTGCATCACTTAAGTTTGGGCTTTGGGAGAAGATTACTCCGAGACATCTTATAAGATCATCTGAGAACCTCTTTTGCCCATGCCTTTTGAGACCGTGCTCGAGAGCTTAATTGAGTTAAGGATAATATTACCTCAGAAAAGTGGAAAGCTGAACGCTTGGAAACCGTATCACCCATGTCTGAGCTTCGGGAAGAGATTATCCCGAGACGTCTTATAAGATCATTCGAGTACCTCTCTTGGCCATGCCATCTGAGACCATGCTCGGGGCTTAATTGAGTTGAGGATACTATTACCTCGAGAAAGTGGAAAGCTGAATGCCTGGGAACCGTGTCGCCCATGTCTGGGCTTCGGGAGGAGATTACCTTAAGACGTCTTATAAGATCATCCGAGAACTTCTCTTACCCATGCCTTTCAAGATCGTGCTCGGGGCTTAGTTGAGTTAAGGATAATATTACCTCGGGAAAGTGAAAAGTTGAACGCCTAGGAATTGTGTCGCCTATGTTTGGGCTTCGGGAGGAGATTACCCCAAGACGTCTTATAAAATCATCCGAGACTTGCTTTATCTGTTGGTTGACTTCAGAAGTGAAAAATTAAAAAATAATTTTATTGCCTTCTCATGGAATTTACTACAAAAATTTCTGACGTTTCTAAAGGTAATGCAATTTCAAACGCTCGGCTTTCTAAGGCTTTTGGACTTGGTTTCCGTTGGGGGATTCCGATTTATAGATTCTGAGTCTAAGGACTTGAGTAACTTTGTAAGGTCTTTCCCAGTTTGCGCCTAGAACTTCCTTTCCTAGAGCCTTGGTATTCAGGGTCACCTGTCTCAAGATTCAGTCTCCTAGCTGAAAAGAGCGGTGTCGAACTTTTTGGTTATAGTACCTTGTTACCCTTTATTAATGAGCGGCGGTTTTTATTACGACTATTTCCCTTTTTTCCTCAAACAAATCTAACTCTAAATGTAAGCTCTCATCGTTAGATTCCTCGTTATAATTGTTGACTCGAAAAGTTGGTATACTAACCTCTATCGGGATCATCATCTCGCATCTGAAAGCTAGGCTATAGAGAGTTTCACCTATGGTGACCTTGGGTGTTACTCGGTATGCCCAAAGGACCTTAGGAAGTTTGTAAATCTATGCACCTTTGTGCTCCTTGAGTTTTTTTTTTATGACTTTATTAGCCACCTCTACTTGTCTGTTAGCCTTGAGATGAGCTAGGGTTACGAATCTTAGGTCAATTGCAAAATCTGAGTAGAATTCTCTAAAATTTGCGTTGTCAAACTACTTCTTATTATCCATGAACAGCACTTGAGGTATTCCAAACCCGTAGATACTGTTGTGCTTAACGAACGCCATGACCCTTTTTCAGTGATAGCCACTAAGGGTTCGACTTCTACCCATTTTGTGAAGTAATCGATAGTGACCACAGCATATTTAGTGCTTGCCCGAGCTTTTGGCAAAGGCCCAATGAGATCGAGACCCCACTGGAAAATTGGCCAAGGGCTTGTCATGGAAGTTAACTTCTTAGGAGGTTGTCTCAGAATGCAGTCATGCATTTGACACTCAAAACATGTTTTAACTATCTGTGTTACATTCTGAGAAAGCATTGGCTAGTAATACCCCTATCTCAATATTCTATGGGTCATAGCTCGAGCTCCTCTATGTCCCCCACTACTCCTCGATGAATTTCATCCAGGATCCAAGTGGCTTCTTCAGGTCTTTGGCATTTAAGTAGGGGATGCTGTAACCTCACTTGTACAGCTCTCCATCAATAATGGTATATCTTGCTAACTTGTTCTTAACCATTCTTGCCTATTTTTTATCTTTCGGGAGTTCGCGGTCTTGAATGTAAGACCTTATCTCATCGATCTAGCAATACTATAGATCCACATGAGATACGTACCACGGGGTGGTCCTCGTCTCTTGTTCTTTTTCGTTCTAGCACTTTTATCAGAACCAAGGCAGAAATATTTCCTTTAAAAATAGAGGTCAATTTTGCTAGAATGTCTACTTTAGAATTCTCAGCTCTAAGAATCTGTTTTATTCTAATAGCTTTTAATACACTTAGTATTTGCTTAACTTTCTCCAAGTATGTTTGCATGTTACATTCGCGCGCTTGGAACTAGCTGTCTAGTTGGCTGGCCACTAGTTGAGAATTACAATGGATGTTAAGACCTGTGATTCTTAGAGCTAGAGCTAATTTGACCCGTGTAATTAATGCTTTGTACTCTGCCTCATTATTTGTAACCTTAAAATCAAACTTTAAGGAATACATTACCTCAATTCCTTCTGGACTTACGAGGATTACACCAGCTCCTTCTCCTTGAGTGTTAGAGGCTCCAGATTATCATCTCTTCATTTGGGGTGACTAGGTCTCCTTGGTCTGGATGCTGTTTTGTGATCTGTTGGGTGAGCAAGTGTTTAGACACAAATCTTTCGATAACAAAATCTACCAAAGCTTGACTCTTTATTGCTTTCCTAGGCTTGTAAGTGATGTCGTACTCACTAAGTTCAACAGATCACTTGATTAGCAGGCCTAGGAGGTCTGACCGATGCAAAATCTATTTTAGTGGTTGATTTGTTAATACCACAACCTGATGTGCTTGAAAATAGGGTTTGAGTTTTCTGGCTGCCACCACCAATGCTAGCGCTAGCTTTTCTAGAGGTGAATATCTCATCTTGATGTCTAGCAATGCCTTGCTAGCGTAATAAATAGAGCAGTGAATCTTCTTGGCGTCTTCCTTTACCAAGACCGAGCTCACCGAGTGATTGCTCAGCGCAAGGTATAGGTATAACGTATCCTTAGTTTCTTGTCTCGTTAGATGAGGCGGAGACGTAAGATACTGCTTCAGCTCCTAAAAGCTACGCTTGCATTCCTTTGACCACTCAATCTTCTTCGCTTTCTTCATGATCTAAAAGAAAGGGAAACACTTATTGGTGGCTTTGGATAGGAACCTGTTCAGTGCTGCTAGTCGTCCCGTCAAACTTTAGAGTTCTTTGAGATTGGACGAAGACTTCAACTCCAATATTGCCTTGATCTTCTATGGATTAGCTTCGATTCCTTGCTCACTGACCATTGACCCAAGGAATTTCCCAGCTTGAACTCTGAATGCACACTTCTCGAGGTTCAATTTTATTTTGTACTTGCTCAGGTAGGAGAAGGTCTCTTCCAAACCCTTGGGGTGGTCTTAAGCCTTTTGAGACTTGATAATTATATCGTCCAGATATACCTTCATAGTCTCATTTATTAGAGGTTTGAAGACAGATTGACTAATCTTTGGAAGGTAGCTTTTGCGTTTTTTAACCTTAAAGGCACTACTATGTAGTAGTATAGCCCTTGGTCGGTAATAAACATTGTCTTCACCTGGTCTGGCTCATAAATTCTGATATGATTATATTCCGAGAAGGCATCCATAAAGCTTAACAACTTATGGCTAGAGGTAGAGTTCATCAATTAATTGATCTGAGGGAGAGAAAAACTATCCTTGGGGCAGGCTTTATTCAAATATGTGAAATCCACGCACATTCTCCATTTACCATTAGCTTTCTTGATTATCACTACATTTGATACCCACTCTAGGTAGTGTACCTCTTTGATAAATTTTGCTCTTATCAGCCTATCAAGCTCAGCATGTATTACTTCTCTTCTTTCTTCATTGAATAGTCTTCTTTTCTGCTTTACTAATCTGTACTGGAGATCGATAGTGAGTCGGTGAGAGATTACTAACGGGTCGATGCCTGGCATGTCTTCATGAGACCATGTGAACATGCCCATATATTTCTTCAAGATGGTCATAAGTTCAGACTTAAATTCTTCTAGAAGTTGGGTGCCAATCTTAATCGTTCTCTGAGGCAACTCTTGATTCAAAACAATGCATTTGAGCTCTCCCTCCCGCTCTAGGGTTGACAGGTTGTCACCATGTTCAAGTCTCCTCTTAATTAGCTTATCCTGCGAACTACTTTAATTCACTTCTAGGACTTCTTTCTATGGGCGCTTTGATAAGCAGTCAAGTTTTTAAATGAAATCGCAAAGCACGACCGAGCCTTTTTTTGGCTTCCCTTCACAATTCTAATTCCGTCTCTGGCTCAGAATTTTAACTTTAGATAATGTATGCTTTCTACTGCCCTTGTGGTTCTGAGAAAAGGTTTCTCTAAGATCATGGTGTAGGGCATTTTGAGATTGATCACCTGAAATTCTACTATTGTAGTCTTCTGGTAAGGTCTTTCTCCTATAGTAATGGGTAGTTACATTATTCCAAAGGGGTAAACGCACGATTTGCAGAAACTATGGAGGATAGTTTCGGCAGGTCTGAGTCTCAAATCTTCAATTTTTAAGGAATCTAAAGTTTCCTTGAATATGATATCGGTTGAACTTCTTATAAAAATTCGGCTAACCTGTGCTGTTCCTACCATCAAGGTTATTACCAACACATCATCATGAGGAAAATGAACTCCTATTTCGTCCTCGTCCGTGAACATAATGGGTATCGAAGCAAATTTTTATTTCTTCTCAGCTCGGACACTCATAACTTGGATATCCAAGGAATCATAGGGTAGGTAGTATTTGGAATAATTCTTCTTTGATATATTGGACTTCCCTGCCAAAGTTACTCCTCCTAAGATCACCATAGCCTTTTCCTACCCTTCTTGTCCATGCCCGATCTCGTGATTCGAGACTCTGGTTCCAACTTCTTCTCTAGCTGCTAAGTCTTGTAGATAATTATTTCGAATCAGTATTTTCACTTAGCCTCTGAGATCAAAACATTCGTTCGTTAAATTCCCGTCGCTTTAATGGAACTTGTAAAACTTGTTCTTAGCTTCTCCCATTGACTTAGCCTTTAGCGGGCGGGGTTCTACCAATATAGTTCCTCGTCTTTTAATTTCCTGCTAGACCTGCGAAAGTGAGGCTTTTAGGGGAGTAAAAGCCTGATCTCCCTGAACATGGACTACTCTCTTGTTGTCATCTCTTCTCAAGGAATGATATTGTCTTGGTGGGAATTCATCTCTTCTCCTTGGTCTCTCGTCCTAACCTTGATCTTGTCGGCCTTTTCTATTGAGATCAAGAAAATTTCTTCCCTTATCGCTTTTTTTTCTCGGTTTGGTCTTCGAATTTAATGCCTTATTGGGAAATAATGGCGCCGAGGCCTTTTATTTTCTCATTTTAAGAGTGTTCTGGTCCTCAATTTTGATCTCATTCAATAACTTTCGTTGAGCTACTTCATAAGTAGTGATTGATGGCTTTTATACTGCATACCATCCACAGTTCATCTGCAAGCCCTTCCTGAGACCCTCTAAGGCCAATGAATGGTGATAAGCTCCCAGCTCCATAACCTCGTCGTGGTATTTTTTGACAAAACTCTTGAGGCTCTCTTCAGCTTCTTACTTTATGAGTAGTAATGAACTCGGTGTTTTAAGAATCACTGTGGTCCCTCTGAATTCATTTACAAATGTTTTATATAGTTGTCTAAAACTATCAATGCTTCTG
The DNA here is from genome assembly GCA_035584115.1 of Cedrela odorata. Classification (NCBI taxonomy): domain Eukaryota; kingdom Viridiplantae; phylum Streptophyta; class Magnoliopsida; order Sapindales; family Meliaceae; genus Cedrela; species Cedrela odorata. Next base: position 6,516,679 of record JAXCLQ010000011.1, read on the forward strand.
AGGGTCAGGCTAGTAAACCACCTTCTTGCTTGCTCCTCAAGGGTCAGGGGAAACAAATGACACATTTGGGACTCATCCAACCCCTGGATTAGCATCATCTCTCTAAAAAGATCTATATGTAGCGATGGGTCAATTTTGCACGAGAAAGGGTTTATCTGTGGCATCTTGAATTTTTTGGGGAGAGTGATATTTAACATCTTTTGAGAAAAAGGGGACCTTGAATAAGACCCCATCTTGGGTGCAGGTTCATCTCTCTTTTGCCTTTCCCTTTGCTTTTGGTCTTCTAGCTCCTTAACCAACTTCTGAATTTAGGCTTTGAGACTATCAACTTAACCATTGTCTTTCCTAGACCTCCTTCGTCTGGACAGGCTCCGCATCCAGCCTTCTCTTTGTCATTTTTGGTTAAGGAACACCCTTATGTCCTCTCTACCAAAGCCATTGCCTTATCCTCTCTTACGAATCACCACTAAATCCTCTGAGGAATTCTCAAACAACTGTTGCGGCTCGACATGGAGCCTATCAGGGTTATCATTGTCTTGAGGCTCTTTAAAGGAATAGCTCAAAATTTTCCTCTTTCTTTTTTTTACGGCAGTGTATTTTCTCTTAATAGTGTCTCGACGATGTTCTGTTAGGCGATTTGTGTGCATTGTATTAGGTACACTGCTTTTGACAACCTCAGCTGGTTTGGGTGTTTTTAACGTTGTGGAACCAGCTGTAGTATCTTCCTCACCCGTGCTACTTCTTCAGCCAATGCTTGAATCTGTCTATCCTTCTTCGTGTTTTGCCATTCATTCTCGACCAACTTTTTAGTCAACTAGGCTATTTTTGCTATCTCCGGAGAGGAAGGAGTTGGTGCGATGATGAAGCCTCTGAATCGCGATTTACGTCCTCTAATGGTGGTGGCTGGTCGCCAACATCTTAGTTAACTGCCGTACGATCATCCATATCATTGTCATTAAAATTTTCCCTCGTCATTGCTTTGTTCCTTGTCGCATACGTCCATGAAGTTACCATGTTTTCATTCTTGTAGTTTCTTCTAACTTTTTTGTTCAGTTTTTCAAAGACGGCGCCAGATGTTGATGCAACAAAAATCCCTTTGATAAGTTCTGTGCACCAGCAATAATCTTTTTTTTTTTTCTTGTTTAACCTGCGACTACAATCAATAGCTATAGGGGTGAAAAGCCGGTTGCCCGGCGAAAACTCTTCGATGCTTAAATTAGGTTTTACTTTAAAAATTTTAAAGAGAGATCCTCAGTAAAGCTAATAGTATTCTTTTTTGTTAGGGCTTCATCCCCTTAACTAGTTGCTACTAATCCCTTTTTATAGGTGTTATCATCTTCGTAAAATGGTAAAACACTGAAATCGGGCAACTAGAATCCCATTGTGCGAGAATCGCAGAGATTCCATAAGCTAAACATTGATTTTTGGTAGGATTGTATTCTTAGGATTTGTATTATGTAAGAAACCTAATTTGGCAAGAATCCTTATTTTGGAAGAATTTGAGAATGTTTGGGAATGAGATGAATCATTCACTAATACGCAACTGCAGCGAGGTCTCGGCAATCCCTGCTTGGGGATCGTTATCCCCTCATAATAAAATCAGATGTCGCATTTCCGAGACTAAGACCTTTATGAACCACATATTCGAGACCTTATAAGCTATGGCCGAGGCCTTGCTAGAGCGTCCTTAGGATAAGATTCGATCCGAGCCTCCTAGTTATTTTGAGAGGTCTCGGCTCCTATCACTTGAACGGCTTTCCTTAGGTAGCGATCGACCCCGGGACACCATCCATCTCCACCTACAAAACCATCTGACCTTTATCCTCATGAACCTTATGCGTTCTGGACTATTCCTAACAATATGATTATTAATATTTTATAAATTATACTCAAAATAAAATTTATTTCTATTATAACTATAACTACTAATATTTTTTAAATAAAAAATTATAATTTTTAGTACTTGAAATAATATATTACACATAATTTTTTTTTATATTATGAATATATTTTTTTTCTAAGTTTTACAGACTTTAATTTTATCTCACCCCACAAACAAAAACAAATTAAAAATAAATTTTAAATTTTCTTTGTTTATTTGAATATAGTCTTCCTTAGAGAACCTCTAGTCCATTATTGTATAATATCCATCTAATTGTTTATAGGATACATATTATTGTTGGTAAAATATTTAAGAAATAGAATTGGTTCAAACACCTTAATAAATTGCACAATATCCATTTGACTATTGTGTTCATATTGTTCTATTTGGTATCCTAGATGACATGCAATTTGATATGTGAATTTTCTTTATTCTAACCCCTCACAAGAACACAAAATCTAATAAAAAAGATATTGTCATTGTCACATTCCACATCGTTAATAAGAATAAGTTTGAATTATGTTATATAGTTCTAAGTCCTCTTAGCATAATATATGCATTTTGGGATGCAAATTTGTTGTAGATAAGGTTGAAACCTCTCAGTTTGCAGTAGTTTGATTTTCTTTACAGGTATTAATGAATAAAATAACTTCTTACTAGCTATTAATGAATAAATTTAATTTACTAGATATTGATAAATATATCCAAGTATACTTAATAATCCTTGAAAAAAAAATTACTATTAAAAAATGACTATTTTGTTGTCAATGAAAATATCCAAATATACTTAATAAAATCATTTAAAGTAGATGTTAGTTCAAGTAATTTGAGAAAAAGAAAATAAGTGGGCGTCAATAACTTACAAAAACATGTGAGAATAGTTTTTTTTTTTTTTATAAAATTTCTAATATTTGTACTTTTTAGTATCAACTGAAAAAAAAACTTCAATAAATTAAAGAAATAAATTTTAAAAAATATTAATTGATAAAAAAACTACTATTTGATTAGCAATTTAAGGTAATCTCTTACTGTGGTAATTGGTTAATCTTTACTTGCGAGTGATTAAGGGTGAGGGTGATGCTCTATATACTTTAATGGATCCAAACAGCAAGAGTTATTGCGGCATCATAGAATTTTCCAATACAGTGGCCAAGATCCGCCACATGTTCGATTAAATTATTGGAACGAATGAGGCACTTGAAACCACAAAGTTCTTTTTAAGTCGGAATCAAAGTAATAATAATAAGCCTACCGATCAAGAACAAGTTAAAAAAAATAAAAATTTCAGAAAAAAAAAAGACACAATTTCAATTATTTAACATCTAATATTATTACTACACCCCGATCTAATTGGATAAACGAATTTAAAAGGACTAAAAAGAAGGTAAGAAACCACGCTCCATTTTGTGCAAACCACCGTGACACTACAAACTTATTAAATTAAGAAAGTTCATGGCATTAGCCAATAGACGATTCCGAATTAAAATAAAATAAATAGAGACGTGGCAGAGGAGATAAAAAAGATTGGAGTAGATTTATGCACATTGGTAGTCGGTGGGGATATTCTTTTCACAGTAATTGAGCAGCAAGTTCACTGAAAGGGAACGTTCTGTTTGATACCCAAGACATCAGTTTAAGGGCAGTGCAAAGGCAAACAGCGGCTTCAAGATCAATCAAATCTTCAATGAGACTGCAGAAAGGCATCTTTGGCGACTTAACAATTTCAAGTTTCAATAACTTCTTCAATACGTTAGCACATGCACCCAACTTCAGGGTACACTTAAGGGCAAGTGTGGGTCTTGGCTGGCGAAGAAGGTTTGGGTTAGTTGTGATGGTCGTAGCCTTTAGGGGATGGTGGTGGTGAGCAAGGGGCGTAGGTAGAAAGTGAAGAAGAAGAGATTGAGAGATAGGAGAAGAGTTGTTGATGCCAAATCCTTTGAAGCCATATTTCAAAGATATCTTAGAAGTTTGTAAATATTGTTGTTAGGATGTATCACTCCTTTTTTAACATGATTTATATTTTAAATTTTAAGAGATTTTTAATCTATTTTTTGTTAGCAATTTTCTTATTTTAAGAATTTTTTTTTAAGGATTATGTAGTATCCTTGTAAGATTTATTTATTAAATGTGGAATTCGAAGTTGGGATCACTTATAAAAAACACACCATTATACTACTATAATCTCAGTCTATTGAAAACTAAAAGAAAATATTCAAAGAAACAAGTTGTTTGGCTGTTGAGAAAACTAAAAGAAAATATTCATTCTCTGTAATGAGATTTAAACAAGTCATAAAATCTTTCTTTCTTATTGAATCAAGAATACACATTGCTTACCTTTATATAAAGAATGGGTTAACTAATCCTAACCACATTCACTTGCTTGATCACTTGATTAGTTACTACTAGCATAACAAACTATCTTAAATAGTAAGTAATCTAACTATTAGTAACTGATGACAGCTATACAGCTTCAACTTTGTAACTAACTAATTCCCAACTTCAACCTTGCACAAGATCATCATCACCTTAAGCTCTGATTCCAAAATATCAGCTCCCACTTGATCTACTCAGCTCTTATCTTTTACATCCTCCCTCAAGTTCAAGAGTTAGACTAAACATTGAGCTTGCCTCTAAAATAATTGAATTGAGAAAATGTTAAAGGGTTAGTTAGAACATCAACTATTTGCTTAACATTAGGCATATATGTGACATCAAGTTCTTTATAAACACCTTATCTCTAACAAAATGAATTTCCAATTCAATATGCTTAGTTCTTGAGTGAAAGATAGGATTTTATGCAAGGGCAGCAACACTTAAATATTAACACTAGACTACACAAAATGATTATAGTACTAGAGAAAGTTCATGTAAATGAGATTGAAACCAAGCAAGTTCGCAAGCAGTAGAAGCCTATGCCCGATATTCTGATTTTGTACTAGATCGAGTAACCACTTTTTGTTTCTTTGAAAACCATAAAATCAGGTTATCCCTTAAATACACACAATAACCACCAACACTTCTTTGATCATCAACAGCACAACCCTAGTTAGCATCATAGTAGGCTGTTAATTCAAACCTACTAGTAGAGCAAAACTGAATTCCCATAATTGGAGTGGACTGCAAGTATTTGAGTACTTTCTTATAAGCTTGCCAATGCTGATAAGAAGGACAAAAAAGAAATTGACTCAATTTGTTTATTATGAAAGCAATTTTTGGTCGAGTAAGAGTCACATACTGTAATCCTCCAATTATGCTTTAGTAAAGTGTAGCATCAGGAAAAAGATCTCCATTTCATTTAGATTATTTCTGACTTGAGTTCATGGGAATATCACAACCTTTACAGCATACCATGTTTGCCCGAACCAACAAATCATGTATGTATTTAGCCTGACACAAATGCATTTCTAAAGAAGTTTTGGTTACCTCAGTGCCAAGAAAGAAATTAAGCAAGCTTAAGTCCTTAAGAGCAACCTTAGAGCTTAATTTTTTTTATGAAAGATTCTGTAAGCTGAAGATTAGAACTAGTAACCAATATATCATCAACATAAATTAAAATTAGTAACAAAGAGGAGGAGGTATGCTAAAAGAATAATAAAGAATAAACTTTTGAATTTTGGAAACCCCAAAGTAATAAAGAGTCTTTAATCTATCATATTATGTTCTTGGGGCTAGTTTAAGACCATAAAATGCCTTAGTAAGTTTGCATATATGTTAGGTAGCTTAGAATTAACAAAACCCTCAAGTTGTGTTATGAAAATATCATAAGATAATTCACCATTTAGAAAAGTATTATTAATATCAAGTTGTCTAATTGTCCAACCTCTTATCACAGCCAAACTTAACATAATTTGAATTGTACATGTTTTAACAATAGGGCCGAATATCTCAACATAGTCAATGTTAGAGGTTTGGTGAAAACCTTTGGCAATTAGTGTAGCTTTTGTAAGGGTTGATTTATGGCCTAATCATGCATTAAAACTCTTAAATGTTTCATGCATCACATGCACGAATTTAAAACATATATATAATATATGTTGAAATCAAGCTAAATGATCAAGTATGCCTTTTCTTAGCTTGATAATTCGATGAAGAATAAGCTTAAAATAATAAGCTCTTTTCAATCTGCACCACAAAGTACATGCATCATTGGAAGCTTATCCAAATGGGAGAAATTTTCTTTCAATTTCCAACTCTTCGACAAGAACCACTTCTTACCAAAAATCACACACACACACACACACACACACACACAAACACACACACACACACACACACACACACACACACACACACACACACA